>VONZ01000061.1:1200000-1617500 GCA_012976165.1 Labeo catla | reverse complement strand
TTATAAAATGTATGTAAAATTTCTATTTTTATAATTAGGAAATATAGTTTTTGTCAATATTTAAGCAGGGTTTTTTTTTTTAGTATGTTAAATATTGTATAAAATAAGAATGCAATTTATTCCAACAATTTTGTCAGTAATTATCGCCACTGGCATCGTCCATTAAAAATCCCAAATAGTCTTTCCGACAGCTATCCAAAAGTAAGTATTGAAATAAAAAAAACCTTTTAATGAGCGTATCGGGCCGTTTGTAATTGTTAATGAGCATCAGCACGTGTGGACCAGAGAGCAAAATAAGTAGCTGGAAGCTCCCCGAAGGGAAGAGTTTAATGAATTGAAGAGAGGAGGAGGCATTGCATAACTTGTTTGTGTGCAAAACAAGCCCTCCCTCCTCGCGGGTGACAGAGCGGATTGTTTTCAACCCTTGCAAGTGTCGCATAACCGTCATTGCCTGTTCAGAAAGCATCTTTCCTCACCGTTCAGTCGTGTTTTGGCACACCGACCAAATGCGGTGTCCTGTGTGCTCGACAAGCTGGCCTTTCGATGCCGTCGCCCTCTAAGCGTTTGACTAATGAGTCAGCCGTTCCCCTTTCAAACCGGTGACTCAATCAGTCACAAATTGTGTTGATGTCACGGCCAAAGTTTGATCGACGCTCCGACACAAAAGCAAAAGCATCGAGCCATTTGTGAAGGTCACGTGATCCGTCATAACCTACTTATTGTTCAACCCTGAGATCATTTACAAGGGCGTTTCCGTATTTGCCGAGGCCGTGGCTCTTGGGTTACCGGCGGTCGTCGTGACACATGGAGCAACGTGTTTGTACTCGAAGCCAGAAACGTGTTGACACAGCCGTTACTGCGAATATACCGTTTGTCCGTTCGTAATTAGGCAATGCTAAATGAATGCAACATGTTGCTGTCAGAGATTCCCCTCCAGCTTGTTTTTCCCCGGCTGTAGTTATTGTTGTTGTTGTCGTTTCCACTTTGCCGTGCATCTGGACGCCTGGTGCCTCCGTCGTAAAACCCGCAGCTGGAGAATGACGAATGGAAGAACCCAAAGCTCTGGCTTCACCCGAACGCTCGTTCCCCCCAGTGTTGAACCATGGTCGGTGGGTAGTTTTTAATCATGGGCCTTTTGATCAAAGCGTGAGGCTTCCCCGAGTGTACGAACCAGCTGTGGACGCTCCCACACCGAGCACTGACTCAGCTCGGAAGGTTTGGGGTCAAAGGGTTTGCGCTAACCCGCCGCCGCAAAATTTCCAATGTTCCCTGTTCCCCAAAACATGACAAACTCTTGTGATTTTGTGCTGGATCCGTAGCTGCATCTGCACCATTTGGGTGACGCCTGAAAAATGAGGTTTACTGTTTACAAGGCCGACCTCACTGAGAGCTTGGACTGCGTTCAAAGAGTTTGTTTGTTTTTGTTCACATTTAAAACGAATTGCAAACCGCTTTGAGACTCCTTTGGGAACAAACTGTTTATCTTTTTGGTTATAAAGGGACGGTTCACCCAAAAATAAAAATGTTGTCATTTATGTATGTTATATATCAGATTTCAAAGAGGGTTTTGTGAAAACGGATCTAAAAGAAAAAAGCACAACAACAAAAATTACATTAACATAAAACGGAATTATTTACTATTTGAATCACACACAAAACATTGTAATTTTTTAATGTTTCACAAAACAAAACATTAAAAAATTAAGGTTTTGTTTTGTTAGAAAATGTCGATTAAATGACACCTGTTTCGATCGAAGATTTTGACCATCCAAAACCTTTTTTTTTTTTTGGGGCATAGAAAATTCACATTTTTTTGTTTTGTTTCATCATAAAGTGTTGATCAAATGTCACCTGTTTTGAACAAAGATTTTGACCATCCAAAAAAAAGTTTTTTTTTGTTTTTTCTTGACACAAAATGTAAAGTTTTGGGTTTTTTGTTTTTTTTTTGTCAAAAATTGTTGATTTAATGTCAGCTGTTTCAATCAAAGAATTTGACTATCCAAAAAAAAAAAAAATTAAGGTTGTTTTGTCAGGAAAGAGTGATTAAATGTTGCCTGTTTCGATCAAAGATTTTGACCATCCAAAACCTTTTTTTTTTTTTTTGACAGAAATTCAAAGTTTTGGGGTTTTTTTTTTGTTTATTTTGTTTTTGTTTGTCAGAAATTGTTGATTTAATGTCAACTTCGATCAAATTTGACTATCCAAAAAAAAAATTAAAAGTTTTGTTTTGTCAGAAAGTGTTGGATCAAATGTCACCTGTTTCGGAACAAAGATTTCACCATCCAAAAATGTTTGTTTTTTGACACAGAAAATTTAAAGTGTTTTTTTTTTGTTGATTTAATGTCAGCTGTTTTAATCAAAGAATTTTACTATCCAAAAAAAAAAAAAAAAATTAAGGTTTTGTTTTATCAGAAAGTATTGATTAAATGTCGCCTTGAAATGACCATCCAAAACTTTTTTTTTGACAGAAAACAAAGTTTTGGGTTTTTTTGTTTGGTTGTTTTTTTGTTTGTTTGTTTGTTTATTTTGTTTTTTGTTTGTCAAAAATGGTTAATTTAATGTCAACTGTTTCGATCAAAAATTTTGACTATCCAAAATGTTATTTTTTTTGGGATCCAAGTTTTTTTGTTTGTTTTGTTTTGTCTTGTCAAAAATTGTTGATTTAATTGTTGTTTTGTCAAAAAGTGTTCATAAATGTCACCTGTTTCGATCAAAGATTTCGACCATTAAAAACTTTTTTTTAGACAAAAAATTCAAGGTTTGTTTTTTGATATTTCGGCCATCAAAACTATTTTTTCAACATAGAAAATTAGTATTATTATTATTTTTTTTTAATCGAAGTGTTGATTACAGGAGAAGTCCACTACCTAAACAAAGATTCACATATAATGTAGTCACCCCCTTGTCATCCAAGATGTTCATGTCTTTCTTTCTTCAGTCGTAAAGAGATTGTTTTTTGAGGAAATTTCAGGAAACATTTCAGGATTTTTCTGCATATAATGGACTGATATGGTGCCCCGAGTTTGAACTTCCAAAATGCAGTTTAAATGCAGCTTCAAACGATCCCAAATGCGGTTGTAAATGATCCCAGCTGAGGAAGAAGGGTCTTATCTAGTGAAACGATCGGTTATTTTCATAAAAAATTACAATTTAAATACTTTTTAATCTCAAACGCTCGTCTTGTCTTGTTCTCCCTGAACTCTGTGTATTCTGGCTCAAGACAGTTAGGGTATGTCGAAAAACTCCAATCGTATTTTCTCCCTCAACTTCAAAACATCAAAATCATCCTACATCGCTGCAGAAGTACCGACACAGTCTTTGCAAAGTGAACATGCAAAGAAGATCAAACACCCTCAGTGAAAAATGTAAAACAGTGATACAGGATGATTTAGAAGTTGAGGGAGAACATGAGATGGGAGTTTTTCGACATACCCTAACTGTCATGAACCGGAAAAAACAGTCCAGGCAGAGTAACACAAGACGAGCGTTTGACATTAAGAAGTATGTAAATTCTTTCTCTTCTATCCTTCTTTCTCGGCTGGGATTGTTTACAACCGCATTTGGGATCATTTGAAGCCGCATTTAAACTGCATTTCGGAAGTTCAAAATCGGGGCACCATAGACGTCCATTATATGGAGAAAAATACTGAAATGTTTTCCTCAAAAAACAATTTCTTTACGAATGAAGAAAGAAAGACATGAACATCTTTGATGACAAGAGGGTGAGTACATTATCTGTGAATCTTTGTTTTGGAAGTGGACTTTAAATGTTTAAATGTCACTCAAAGATTTTGACCATCCAAAACTATTTTATTTTGTTTGATTCAAGATTTCCACTCACCAAAACACAGAAAACAGCCGTTCGACACAGAAAACTCAAGTTATGGTTTGTTTCAAGTGTTGATTAAATGCCACCTGTTTTGATTCAATAGTTCCCAAAACTATTTTGTTCAACACTGAAAACGTATGGTTTTGTTTTGTATCGTTGTTTCTGTTGCCAAAATTCTTGGTGCATCAAGTTCTTTTTGTCCATACAATGGAAGTCTTTGTTGTACCCAATGACTTTCACTGTACAGACAAAAGCAGATAAAGATGGTCTTTTTTGGGTGAACTATCCCTTCAAGTTCAGTCTGCTTTGGAGGGGACTGAGTTCGTTTCGCGCGTTAACCTAAAAGCCCTAAAATTCCTGCGTTCTGAGACTCGTCTGGGACTCGTCGGACTCTCGATTTGTTGCGTATTACGATGTTCCATTGTTTACTCTATTTGGCCATCGCCTAAACGACGGCTAGTTTTATGGCTCCCTCACTCCATTTAAGAGCGCGCCGGCTCGTTTAAGCGGTAATTACAGAGCCAGCCGGACCCAAACACCTGGCCCGAGAGAAGCGCGCGAGCTTGGCCGTGGCTCGTACAGCTGTGGAGAGTCACCTTGCAGCGAGTCTGGGGGAATTCCCTCCTAAACCGGCCAAGTTTGGGAAGGCTGGATTCTGTCACCGCGCCATACTCCACTCCGGACTGTGAGTCAGACCTCAAAAAAACTCGCTCTTCTGATCCAATTTAAGCCTGTAGACGCTTGCCAGTTCGCAGCTGCCCCAAGAAAACATGTAAACATCCCAATCGCTAGCGCTGCAGGCGGGATGAGGCGGTAGAAACGCGCGGCGGAGCTGTTAGGGGAGCACAAATATTTTTAGATCTCTTGAAACGGGGGCCATGCGGTTCACAGCGGAGTATTTTTGGGTTATCATATCTCGTTAAAGAAATTAGCACCCGTGCTATGATTAGCGCTAACGCCTGTAGCATCTGCGCGCGAGGATTCCCTCAACTTTGGTGTTAATGAAGTTTGTTAATGAGACAGACACATTTTGCGCGTCGTGTGTGATTAGCGTCTGTGCTAATTTGAACAGGTCTTTGCAAATATATGTTGATTTGATCGTCTCGTGCTAGTTTGTTTTCCTCCCAGTGCTGTACTCAATGTGTTTGTATTTCTTTTCACTCTTTGTGTTAGTACTGCATATTTCCTCATATATATAGAGGAGTTCAGTTATAACAGCCAACGTGGAAGGTTTTCTCCCGCCCTTTTTTACTGTGGGCTAAACAATTTTTCAGTAGAGTAAGGCTTGCTATTATTTACAGGTTACATTTCATCATGTGTTGTTTGAGTTTATTTTATAGTGTGCCTGTCACATTTTGCAAACATTTTGCCATGAAAACTTAAACGTTTTAGAACATTTTTTTAAATGCTGCCTTAAATAATAAATAAATATTGAAGTTTAATAATAATAATAATAATAATAATAATATACTGTGTTTTATTACTAAGATTATTATTTTTTTATTATTTTTAAATAATAAAAATGTGGGTTCTTTTAGTGCAATTTTTACAGAATAATGCAATAATAATAATTATTATTATTGTTGTTGTTGTTGTTGTTGTTAATTCAACTTGGAAAGTTTTATTATAAAAATGTGAATGAATAAATAGATACATTTATTAGACATTTTCATGGTAAAAGTTTTCCCAACAAAATTGAATCATATTTTATTATTATTTCTATTTTGTATTTTTCTATAAATATTTGTATTCATTTGTATTTAATGTACTTTAAAATGCTTTCAAACTTTAAACTTTAAAATGCTGTCTAAAATAAATAAATAAATAAATATTGAAGTTTATTAATACTAAGAATAATAATTATAATATACTGTGTGTTCATGGCTTTTATTTATTTTTAGTAGTTTTTATTAAGATAATTATATTTATTTTTTATTGCAAATTATCCAGCATAATGTATTATTATTATTATTATTATTATTATTATACATTTTTGTGGTAAAATTTTCCCAGCAAAATTCAATCTCATTTTATTATTATTTATATTTTTATAAATATTTGTATTTATTGTACTTTAAAATGTTTTAAAACTTTAATAAACTTTAGAATGCTGCCTAAAAAATATTGACGTCTATTAATAATAATAATAATAATAATAATAATAATATACTGCATGTTCATGTTTTTATTTATTTTTAGTAGGGTTTTATTTAGATTACTTTTATTATTTTATTATTATTATTATTAAACAATTTTGTGGTGAAATTTTCCCAGCCAAAAAATATTACTAATAAAAATCATAGTATTTTTGTTTATTTTTTTATAAATGTTGTTATTAATTGAACTTGAAAGGTTTTGATGAAAATGTGAATTAATGTATTGATACATTTATATTGTTCCTTTTTTTTTTTTTTTTGCATGGTAAAATATGAAACCAATTAGTAGTAGTAGTAGTAGTAGTAGTGGTGGTGGTGTTTGTTGTTGTTGTTGTTGTTGTTGTTGTTGTTGTTGTTGTTGTGCTTTTTCAGGAAAGTTTTACCGTAAAATCTGAAGAATGAATCATTCATTTGTTCTTTCACATTTCCTGGTAACGTTTCCAGTTTAATACATTTACTTTTTTATATTTATTCATTCATTCATTCATTCACTAATATTTTCACTGTACAGCTTTCCCAGGAAAAAAAAAAAAAGTTAATAATAATATGTATTTAAAATGTTTTTTTTTTTACTTTGGGTTTTTTTCCCGTTTCAGCAGCAGCTTGATTTGTAGTTTCATTGTATATAGGATTCACTGCAATGTTTTGCAATCTTTTTCCTAATAACCTCCTCAATATGTGAATTATTTTGACTTTAACAACTATTAGCATGTTCTCATCTGTAATGCGTTTTCCCACATTTAATCAAATCCACATAAATCTGCAGCTTTCCCCTTACGACCAGCGCAGAAGAAGCAGAAAGCGCTCCGTGTGGGTCCAATCATTAGGCCGAAAATGTCTTTAGTCATATCAGATGGAGGTCCGCGAGATCAACAGCACATGGCGTTCTGAAGGGGCACAAAAGAGACAGTTCAGGAAATAAGCCAGATCTCGCTAATGGGGCCGATCTGATGTGCTGCGCCTCTCCTCTTTATCTCTGCTTGTTTTCTTGTCTGAACGAGAACGCGCAGTCCTAATTGCATCCGGCACCGTGAAACGTCTCAGCTTTGTTTTTGTTGAATAATCTTGACGTGGAATGACGTTTGCCAAGCTTTTAACTTCTAAAATATGATTTTGTTTGATTGTTCAGCAGGAAGTTTCATAGGTTGGGTCTTGATGATATCTGTTTGGGTTCGCCACAGACCTTTTCAATCTCCCTGTTTTTCTGTTTTTGCCTGTGTGGGTCCCATTTCATCTGGCTCAAGGAATAAAACAGGCCTTTCTTAATTGGGAATGAGCGTGTTTTCATCAATGGACCGCCAGCGTGACACAACAAGCCGTCCTGCCAGTAGATTAATTGGTGTAAGTAGGGAGCACACAATGCCAGGCATGGCGGGATCCTCACGGCTGTTATCGGCCAGCGCTGAACGGACACTCATTATAACGGGGATTGTCTGCTTATTGCCGCTTTTTCTTCGCTATTACTCTATTACTCTGCTCGTATATAACTGGTGTTTCCTTAGACATCCTCGGCGATAAAATGACTGCAAGTGTTGTCAATTACTAGTGGCATGGCTTGATTATTATAATTTAGTTAATTCATATTTCTTATAAAATGAGAAGCAATGTTTTATATATATTATATATATTTTTTATATTTATATACACATTTATTTATTTATTTTTTTAGGATGAAAAATGTGAATACAATATTTTATTGCAATTTCATATAATTTAATCTTTTCATAATATTTAATCATTTTATTTTGAAAGTATAAATGAGTTAGTTATGTAAAATTAATAAATTATACTCGGTAATGTTTAAAATATTTTAAAAAATAATAGTAATTTTTATATATATATATAAAAATTAGTATTATTTTTTTAAATATTTTTTTAAAATATTTATATATATATATATATATATATATATAGCTTAAATTATACAATTATATATTTTATTCTGAAAAGTATAAGTGGAATAGTTACGTAAAAGTCATAAATTATACTTACTGGTGTGAAAAATTAAATAAAAAATATTAAAACAAAAATATAACAGATCAAATTATGCAGTAATTATATTTAACGTATATTTAGCTTTTTTCTGAAAAGTATAGTTGATATATTTTCATAAAAAATAAAAGAATGTGCTTATTAGGGCATATTATAAAATAATTATAATATAAAAAAAATTAAGACATTGCTAGCTCAAATTAAATGACAATTATACACTTAATTTGTTTAGATGCTTATTAGTATAAAAAATTAAATATAAAAATAAAAAATTATAGCTTAACTTGTAACTAAATGTATATAGCTTATTTTATTCTAAGCAGCATAGAGTCAATAGTTGTGTAAAAATAATTATGCTTATTAATGTATATAAATATTTAAATAAACAAAAGCAAAATTAAAAAATAATAATTAACATAAAATATTACAACAAAGAATTGCTAGCTCTTTTTATATAACATCTAAATTAAGTTATGCTTAGAATATAAAATGATTAAAATATTTTTAAAAAAAATAGCAAAACAATGATATATAATATAAATGATTTTGTTCTCAAAATAATTAACTATGCTTATTAGTATAAAAAAAATTGAAATATAAAAATAAAAAGTCTAGCTTAATTGGTAGCAGTACAGAATACTTATTAAAACTAATAGATTATCATTATTGATGTACAAAAAATTATTAAAACCTAAAATATAATTTTACATTTAAATTAAAGTATGATTAGTGTATAAAATAATTAAAATGTAAAAAATATCACAACAAAATATGATGGCTCAGGTTATATGGAAGTTATAAACATATTTTCTGGAAAACGTAGATGAAATATAAAAACAATTATCTATGCTTTTCAGTATAAAAATTAAAAATATATATATGTTTTTTTGTAGCTAAAAGCATATAGCTTATTTTATTCTAAAACAATTATAAAAAAAACAAATTAATCGTATTAATGTATAATATTAATTAAAATATCAAATATTACAACGAAGAATTCCTAGCTTTTTATATAACATTTAAATAATACGTAGTGTATAAAATAATTAAAATGTAAAAAATATAAAGAAATGTAAGAAAATATATATTATATATTTAAGAAAACATGATGGCTCAGGTTATATGGCAGTTATAAACATCTGTTGTTTTTCTGGAAAATATAGATAAAAGATATAAAAATAACTATCTATGCTTATTAGTATACAAATTAAAATCTAAAAAAAATTAATATATATAGCCGAACTTGTAGCTAAATATATATAGCTTCTTTAATTTTAAACAGTATAGAATAGATATATAATTTTAAATGTAAAAAATATAAATATATAAAATATAAACTGATAAAAAATGCTTATTAATGTATAAAAATTATTAATTTAAAATATCACAACATTTCTTTATATTATAGCGTTAGCATTAGCATTACTAGACTAGAATCTTCTTTTTCTGTTGATGAAATGGACATGCGAGCTGTTGGTAGTTTAGTGATTGCAGTTGTTTTGATATGTGAGGAGTGTAATGGGCTACTACGCGGTTTGTTTTACTAATTGTTTTGGTGCGTGAGGCCATGTGCTGGTCGCTACTCCTCCCTCACGCCATGGCCGTTTATAGATTTATGATGGCTGCCGCGCCGTGGCCTTTTCTTCTGCTCGGCCCCCTCCTCCTCCTCCTCCTCCTCCTCCTCCTCCTGGTTCTCGTCCGTTGGTGGCTGTTTGTGTGAAGGGCCGGGCCGGGGCTGGTCAGGTGACCGTATGGAGCTCTTGTTTATCACTTTGCTGTGGGTCGGCAGGGCGGCTGTTAATCTTTAACATTGAATGCTGCCCGCTGGCCTCCATCTGAACACGCCGCACGGCATGCTGGGCAATGACCGTCGTCCTCGCTTCACATTTAACAGTTTATTCAAGCAGACCGGTAGCCGTTTGTGCTCCTGCAAGACAAATTTTTGAATGGATTCAGTGGAATAATTTTTATGGGGTGAAAACATGTCCTGTTTACATCCTGAAATCTCAGAAAAAAGCAAGGAAATTATTCATTTGGAGTAGATTTAGAAAAAGAATAAAGAATAGTAGTTTTTATATGTAGTTGTTTGTTTTGATTTTGTTTTTTCTAGAAGGTAAAAAAGAAAGGAAATTATTAATTTGATGTAAATTTAGAAAAATAAATAATTTTGCATGAAGAGTATTATTTTTCAACATTTTATGTTTTTTTTTTTTGTTTTGTTTTTTTTTTTTAGAAATAGTAAACTAAAATAATTTAGAGTAAATTTAAAAAAAGAAATTGATTTGAATATAATTTTTTGTTATGCGTTGTTTTTTTTTTTTTCCCAGAAATCTTTAAAAAAGATGAAATTATTAATTTGGAGTACATTTAGAACAAATGGTTTCGCATAAAAATATTAGTTTTTATATTTTATGTAGGTTTTTTTAATAGAAATCTTTAAGAAGAAAGGAAATTATTAACTTTAGAAATAATAAACTGTTGTATAAAGATTTTTTTAATTTAATTTATTTATATATATATATATATATATATATAGATATATAGATATATATATATATATATATATATATATATATTATTTTTTTTATTTTTTATTTTTTTTCAGAAAAAAAAAACGAAAATTATTAATTTGGAGTAAATTTAGAAAAATAAATGGTTTTGCATAAAAAATTTTTTTATACTGTATTTAAAGCATTATATTTTACACTATTAAGTGGTTTTTTTTTTTTACTTTTTTTTATATATAAAAATGCATTTATAAATACATTACTTGCATTAATTATCTTTTTTTTTTGTCTGCATCTAACTACAATACTTTTGTACAATAAAGAACACCACCATTATATGCGAATAATTTGCAGTTTAAATATATTATATAGTTAAATATGAGTAAAATACAATAACAATAATTTTGTAATGTTTTTTTTACCCCTAATTTGTTGTAATGGAAATTGTGCTTAATCATCTTAATTATTTAAAAAAAAAAGTTGTCTTGCTTGAAGAAAATGTCTAAAAAAAAAAAAAAAAAAAAAGGCTATTTTACAATGTATGGGGCTGCAAAATAAGACATCATTTATATAAGAAAACGTGTAAAATGTATAAAATATGGAGATGTTCTAACCTTGCTTTAAATTACCATTATAAAAGGTTATTTTCCTTTATTTTTTTCTACATCAGCCATAAGCCAGAAACTCTTTTTACAGCCATTCTCGGGTCTATTTGCAATCTTTTGTTGCACTATAAGCAGGATCAGCACTGATACATTTTCATATGTTGTGCATTATAGACTTATTTTATAGACTTCCTCATTTCCTCAGTCGTAGATGTGTTTCATATCCCTGCACTCCGCATATAGAGGTCGTATACAGGCCAAAAAAATCCTTGTAGGCCATTTCCCGTTTGAATTATTTCTGATTCAGCACCTGTTTCATTAGGTGTGCTCCAAGTACACTACATAGTGCATGAAACTTCCCTCATCTTAAGTTGCATTATATTTAGACCCTGTGATCCAAAAACAAGGTCACAGATGCTAAAGGTGTACACAATCTAAATATACAGTATCAAGATTTACAAGGACGTGTTTTTTCCGCTTTTCTGACATGAACTAGTAACAAAATTGCTCCCTGTTTGTCCTTGGCTCCCTGCGTTTGCCGTCCTATTGTCTTTTTCTAGTGAGTCATAGTCTCCATTGGCATTGCTCACCAACTGAGCTCTACTTTCATTATTTGACAGTCTCAAAGCAGCTCTTATTAATACATATTTCAGGAAATTAGAAGTCGCTCACCAGGTTTAAAGGATGTGGCTTTCAAAATATACACAAAGAAGTCAGTGTATGTAACTGAACTGAGATATTGTTGCTGGGAGTAAAAGTGTTATAGACAATTCATTTACGACTAAAATGTCTTTCATTGCCAAAATGCTACGATGTTTTAACAATTTTTCTCAGAAAAAAATTGCAAATGTGTTAATTATTTTACAGAGCAGTTAACAGTAAAATATTAATGGTTTTGATACATTTTTTTCCATTTTAATGAGTCTTTTGATGGAAAACAGTCTTTAAATCTCCTTAAAACTCACAATTACAAGACAAAAAGTCATAATTGCGAGTTTATATCACTCAATTACAAAAAAAAAGTCATATCTGTGAGTTTGTACCACGCAATTGTAAGAAACAACTCAGAATTGCGAGTTTGTCATGCAATTACAAGAAAAAAGCCAGAATTGCAAGTTTGTATCTTGCAATTACAAGAAAAAGTCATATTTGTGAGTTTTTATCACGCAATTACAAGAAAAAAGTCAGAATTGCGAGTTTGTATCACTCATTTACAAGAAAAAGAGTCAGATTTGTGAGTTTGTCACACAGTTACAAGAAAAAAGTCAGAATTGCGAGTTTGTATTACACCGTTGTAAGAACGTCAGATTTGCTAGTTTCACAGAATTACAAGAAAAAAGTCAGATTTGCGATTTTTGTATTACTCAATTACAAGAAAAAAAGTCATAACTGCGAGTTTGTATCACGCAATTACAAGAAAAAGTCATTTGCTAGATTGCAACACAATTACAAGAAAAAAGACAGATTCGCGAGTATCATGTAATTACAAGAAAAAAGTTTTGAGAGTTTGTATCACTCAGTTATAAGAAAAAAGTCAGAATTTGGAGTTTATCACACAGTTACAAGAAAAAAGTCAGGTTTGCTAGTTTGCCATGCAATTACAAGTCAGAATTGTGAGTTCGTATCACAGTTATAAGAAAAAAGGACAGATTTGTGAGTTTGTATCACTGAATTATAAGAAAAACGTCAGAACTGCGATTTTTGTCATGCAATTACAAGAAAAAAGTCAGATTTGCAAGTTTGTATCACGCAATTACAAGAAAAAAGTCAGATTCACAAGTGTCACGTAATTACAAGAAAAAAGTCAGTTTCGAGTTTATCACACAATTAAAAGAAAAAAGTCAGATTTGCGAGTTTGTCACGCAATTACAAGTCAGAATTGCGAGTTCGTATCGCAGTTACAATAAAAAAGGTCAGATTTGCGAGTTTGTATCACAATTACAAGAAAAAAGTCAGAATTGCGAGTTTGTATCACGATTAGAAGAAAAAATCAGATTTGCTAGTTTCACGGAATTACAAGAAAAGTCAGAATTGCAAGTTTGTTATGCAATTACAAGAAAAATATTAGATTTGCAAGTTTGTCACTCAATTACAAGAAAAAAAGTCAGATTTGTGAGTTTATATCACTCGATTACAAGAAAAAAGTCAGAGTTGCGAGTTTGTATACTGCAATTACAAGAAAAAAGTCAGAACTGCAATTTTTGTCATGCAGTTACAAGAAAAATGTTAGATTTGCAAGTGTGTCACTCAATTACAAGAAAAAAAAGTCAGACTTGCATGTTTATATCCTGCAATTACAAGAAAAAAGTCAGATTCACAAGTGTCACGTAATTACAAGAAAAAAGTCAGTTTCGAGTTTATCACACAATTAAAAGAAAAAAGTCAGATTTGCGAGTTTGTCACGCAATTACAAGTCAGAATTGCGAGTTCGTATCGCAGTTACAATAAAAAAGGTCAGATTTGCGAGTTTGTATCACAATTACAAGAAAAAAGTCAGAATTGCGAGTTTGTATCACGATTAGAAGAAAAAATCAGATTTGCTAGTTTCACGGAATTACAAGAAAAGTCAGAATTGCAAGTTTGTTATGCAATTACAAGAAAAATATTAGATTTGCAAGTTTGTCACTCAATTACAAGAAAAAAAGTCAGATTTGTGAGTTTATATCACTCGATTACAAGAAAAAAGTCAGAGTTGCGAGTTTGTATACTGCAATTACAAGAAAAAAGTCAGAACTGCAATTTTTGTCATGCAGTTACAAGAAAAATGTTAGATTTGCAAGTGTGTCACTCAATTACAAGAAAAAAAAGTCAGACTTGCATGTTTATATCCTGCAATTACAAGAAAAAAGTCAGATTCACAAGTGTCACGTAATTACAAGAAAAAAGTCAGAACTGCAATTTTTGTCATGCAGTTACAAGAAAAATGTTAGATTTGCAAGTGTGTCACTCAATTACAAGAAAAAAAAGTCAGACTTGCATGTTTATATCCTGCAATTACAAGAAAAAAGTCAGATTTGCGAGTTTGTATACTGCAATTACAAGAAAAAAGTCAGAACTGCAATTTTTGTCATGCAGTTACAAGAAAAATGTTAGATTTGCAAGTGTGTCACTCAATTACAAGGAAAAAAAAGTCAGACTTGCATGTTTATATCCTGCAATTACAAGAAAAAACTCAGAATTGTGTTTGTATCACGCAATTGTAAGAAAAACTGAATTGTAAGATATGAACTCGCGATTCTGAGAAAAAAAAATCTGAATTGTGAGTTCAGTGTTGGAAAAATTCTTCCATGTATTTGTCATTATTGATGACAATTAAAAAAAAAAAAAAAATTAGCATTGCTAATATTTTATGATGTTAAATGAACATTTAATTACAATTATTTATTTCTCATTTTCATGCATATTTTTCATCAATGACAAACATTTTCGTTATTCATTTCTTACATACTGATGATACAGTGTATAACCAGAATGCACCAAGTTGTTTTGAATTAAAGTAAATATAATTTAATATTGTTCTGAGTTTGCATGAACAGCTGGGCTGCGATTTGGAAAGGTCGAAAGGAAAAAATGTACAGAATCATCCTCGAGGGGAAAAGTTCACGCTGCAGAGCTACAGCCGTCTGGAAACGGCGGCACCTGTGCAATCAAATGCGTAACCCTTTCCCCTGCTCACCCAGAGGTCACTGACGAGGAAACCAGATTATTCGGATATCACCGTAACCCTGGAAACAGTCAAGCTCTCTTTGACGAGGGAGAGAAAGCCAGGCCATCCCAGACCGAGGGCCGCGTCTGGCTCGGTGTGCTGCGTCGTGAATATGAAGCAGCTCCGTATCTGCACTGCAGCCGTTGCAGTGCCGCAGGTTTCTAGAGCAGGGTCAGCCCAACCCATCCCGTCCCATCAGCCCTGTCCGCACACGTACATCCACCACAGACCCGTTCCTAATCTCCGCTCCGCTGCTGCTCTCTGGAGTCTCCTTACTGCACCGCCTCAAATCCAGTCGGATGCCATCTCAGCACTCTTTTGGATTTATTTTATCTCCGTTTTCTGTTAACCTTCCCACCGTGGAAACCACTAGAGCATTCGGGCCAAAAAAAAGGCTAAGACGAAGGCTCAAGATTTGTTTTCCCTGCTGTCCTCATTTGGCACGGCGACTTGGAACGCCGCAATTCCACCTGCAAAAAGGCCACCCCGAATCCCAGACATTCCCTGAGTTCGGATACTCTTCGTTTGTTCATTCTAGAAGATAATGGCCTATTCAGTTTGCTTTGAGGCTGAAAAATATGCCACCGCTCATGACTAGCTCTTTTAAACTGACGTGATCTAGTTACATGGATTAAGCTAATATATTTTTTCCACCAAAGTCCAATTCCTACGGCTTTATGCTGGGTTAAGAGGCTAAGCTATTTCAAGCAAGTATATTGGTTTCGTTAACGTAAGATGGATGGACTCTACGTTGCTTGGATTTCACATTTCACTTGCTTTTTTCCATCTGTTGTAACATTCACGTCTGCTCAGCGGTCCCGTTCGTGATGAGACAGTCTCTGTGCAGGTTGAATTGTAATCATTTCCCTTTCCCCTAGATGATATTTATTGGTCGGTTGTGTTTGTCATCCATGTGTCCAGTCTGGCTTGCCTCATTCTGGACCCAAAGGAGAAGCTGGAAACTGTTTTTGTCACCACCATTTGTTTGTGTGAAACATTTTTATTCTAACAAGTTATTGAAATTGTAAACTCATTAAACTTGTTAGTTTGTGGTTCTTTTTGAATGACTCCTGAAGAGAGATGGTTCATACGATTCGTGAACAAATGAACCGTCCCTTTCTAGATCATCAAAAACATTCAGGACGACCCGTGAAGTCTGATTCACACCGAATGACTCATGAACTGATTCTTTTTGGTCAGTCAAAAACATACGATACTGTCAGTGAAGTCCAATTCACGAACAAATGATTCTTTTAAAACTGTTTTAGTAAATCAAAACCACAATTCTGAAACAAATGACTCTTTTGAAATGGCTCATTTTACTGAATGAAAAACATGCAAGTCTAATTCCCAGACAAATGACTTATAAACTTAACACATTTGTGGGTCTTTTTGAATGATTCATGGAAAGAGCTGGTTCATACCATTCATGAGCTAAAGACTTATTGACCGTTCCTTCTAGATAATCAAAAACAGCGCAACCAAGTAAAGTCTGATTCACAAACAAATGACTCTTAAAACCTGCTCTTTTAGTGAATCAAAAACGTACCGCACAACCAGCGAAGTCCAATTCATGAACAAATAACTCTAATAAAACTCTTCTAAACTAAACAAATTGAGTAACTTTAACGAAAAGAACTGGTTTATACGATTCACAACCAAAGTGATTCTTGAAGTCTGATTCACAACCAAATGACTCTTATGAACTGGCTCTTTTTAGTCAAAAACATGACACAGGCAGTGAAGTCCAATTCTGGAACAAATGACTCTTTTATAACTGGCTCTTTTTAGTGAATTTAAAAACATACAAGTCCAGTTTACAAACAAACAACTCTTATAAACTAAACAAACTGAGTAACTTTAACGAAAAGAGCTGGTTCATACGATTCACAACCAAAGTGATTCTTTGTAGTTGATCGAAAACACAGCACAAGCCGTGAAGTCTGATTCACAGCCGGATGACTCTTATAAACTGGTTCTTTTTAGCCTGTAAAAACATAAGACAAAGCCAGTGAAGTCCAATTCACTAACAAATGATTCTTTTGAACCAGTTCATTTTAGTAAATCAAAAACACGAAGTGCAGGCAATAATGTCCAGTTCTGGAACAAATGACTCTTTTGAACTGGCTCTTTTCAGAGAATCAAAAACATACAGGTCTAATTTACAAACAAATAACATAAACTGAACACATTTGTGGGTCTTTTTGAATGATTTATGAAAAGAGCTGGTTCATACCATTCATGAGCGAATGACCTATGACCATTTCTTTTTAGATAATCAAAAACACAGCGCAACCAGTGAAGCCTGATTCACAAACAAATGATTCTTATAAACTGGTACTTTAGTCAGTCAAAAACATACAACACAGCTAGTGAAGTCCAGATCGTGAACAAATGATTCTTATTTACCAGTTCATTTTAGTCAATCAAAAACTCAAAATGCAGCCAGTAATGTCCAATTCAGGAACAAGTGACTCTTTTTAGTGAATTTAAAAACTCCACTTCACAAACAAACAACTCTTATAAACCAAACAATTTGAGTAACTTTCATGAGAAGAACTGATTCGTACGATTCACGAACAAATCACTTATGAATCATTCCATCAAAAACATGTGCAAGCAGTAAAGTCTGATTCGCAAACAAATGACTCTTAAAAATGGCTTTTTAGTGAATTTTAAAACAAAGCACAAACAGTGAGGTCCATTTCATGAACATAACTCTAATGAAATGGTTCTTTGTAGTTGATCAAAAACACAGTACAACCTGTGAAGTCTGATTCACTACCAAATTTCTCTTATGAACTGGTCCTTTTCAATTAGTCAGAAACAGATGACACAGCCCATGAATTCCAATTCACAAACAATTGATTCTTACGAACCAGTTCATTTTAGTAAATCAAAGACACAAAGTGCAGCCAGTGATGTCCAGTTCAGGAACAAATGACTCTTTTGAACTGGCTCTTTTTAGTAAAAAAAAACGTACAAGTCCAAGTCACAAACTAACAAGTTTTATAAACTGAACAAACTGAGTAACTTTCATGGAAAGAGCTGGTTCATACGATTCACGAACAGATGACTTATGAACCATTCCTTTTTAGATAATCAAAAACAGCACAACCAGTTGTCTGATTCACAAACCAGTGACTCTTAAAAATAGCTTTTTTTTTAGTGAATCAAAAACATAAAGCACAACCAGTGAAGTCCAATTCACAAACAAGTAATGTTTAGAATGTGATTCTTTGTAGTTGATCAAAAACACAGCACAACCCACAGCCAAATTACTCTTATGAATTGGATCTTTTTAGTCAATCAAAAACATACGACACAGCAAGTGAAGTCCAATTCACAAACAAATGATTCGTATGAACCAGTTCATTTTAGTTAATCAAAAACACAAAGTGCAGGTATTGATGTCCAATTTTGGAACAAGTGACTCTAATGAACTGGTTCTTTTTAGTGAATGAAAAACATACCAAAAGTCCAATTCACAAACAAACAACTCTTATAAACTAAACAAACTGAGTAACTTTCATGCAAAGAGCTGCTTCATTCGATTCACAAACAAATGACTTATGAACCATACCATCAAAAACATAGAGCAACCAGTCAAGTCTGATTTGCAAACAAATGACTCTTTAATTTTTTTTGTGAGTCAAAAACATAAAGCACAACCAGTGAAGTCTGATTCACTACCAAATGACTCTTATGAACTGGTTCTTTTTAGTCATTCAAAAACATACGACACAGCTAGTGAAGTCCAATTCATGAACAAATAACTCTAATAAAATGGTTCTTTTTAGTGAATCAAAAGCATACAACACAATCAGGGAAGTCCAATTCACAAACAAACAACTTTTATAAACTGGTTCTTTTTAGTAAATTGTGAACAAATTGAGGATTTCGAACAGTGACTCTTAAGTTTGTCTGTTAAGTTTGTTATGAAAAGATCGGGGTCATACGATTCATGAACAAATAACTTACGAAGCGTTACTTTGTAGAACATACAGCACATCCAGTTAGGTCAGATTCGTAAACAAATGACTCTACTGAACTGGTTCTTTTTAGTGAATCAAAAACACACAGCTCTAAGTATGTATTAGATTCACTGAAAAGAATCGGCTCATGAGAGTCATGTGTTAATAAATCCTACTGCATCACGTTGGATGTTATTGCATGCAGCCTTTGATACACAATCATTTGATCTCATCGCTCTCAATTTAGACTGCGGACTTGGATACCATTTCTTTACTCTCTGTAATTTGAATACATCTTGTGTATGCAGTATGCAAACTACCTGAAAGAGACATATATAGAAGGGCAAGCAGAGGCAGAGTGAGACTGTGACTCACTGTAGGAACAGCTGCTGTGAGTAACTCCTTCCAGACAGATGCCCTCACTGAGGAACCATCTAACCATCTAGATAACAGGTGACTCACTGTCCTTCTGCAGGAACCTTTAATTGAATCACTGTCTCGGCCACAGAACATCCTGCATGGCCTTCATGGTCTGTTTGTCCCCTTCTTATGGTGCCATAATCAAATTTTTGTCATTGACCAGAAGCTTAGGACCTAGATTGACCCTTGAATGTGAATAGCAGGCGTCAACCGCCAATTAGACTGATGTTTTTTGAACGGCCTAATCAGATTTTGTCACTTTGGTTGTGTAGAGAAGCTAACCTTTGCATTTGTTTCACCTTCTCTTGAGTTCACCTGCCTAAGGCATGTGAGTCTATTCTGCCAGTCATCGTGACACTCCTGTATTCGGTTAGTGTGTTAAAGTCTACGTTGATGATTTAATTGTTCAGCAGTCTGGGTGCGAAGGATAGTTAGACATTCAAAATTGGTTAGTGTTTGTTTATCCCAAATATGGAGGGGAAAAACCCAGTTGTTATTTTGAGAAATGTGTCTCAAAACACTTCCTTGTGCATTATATGCAGCAAGTGTGGCTTCTTGGCTAAAATTTTAATGATCATTTTAACATTTCTTCTAGAGTTTATGGCATTGCGTTAGGATTAACTCATTCCCCACCAGCGCTTTTGGGGAGAAAAAAAAAAAAGTTGCCAGCCACCACCAGCATTTTTGATTTTCATTTTCAATTATCAGTTTTATTTGAGTTTCAAGCATTCTTTTATATCAACACTTGAATGTAGCGAAGTTTCATTAAAAAAAAAAAAAGCAACATTTTGAGCACAAAGCAAAAAAAAATTGTTTTATTAAATACTACATCTAGATCATATTCAGTACGATTATCAAAGCAAAGATGCAGTAGATCGCTGCTTCACCACCCCCAAAGCTTCACAGTCCTTTACCACTTTCTGGATTGACATTTCGCTCTGTAACATTATGCCATTTTCATTTATGCGCTGTTTATTGTTGATGATCACATTATTTTTCATATTCATCTGCTTACATATGAGATTTTCTGCATCTTCCTTGCTGGTATTTTTGATTGGAAGATGTTGGACTCATTAATGAGATGCGTAATAGTGTAATAGCAGTGAAAATGTGGAAACCCGGGAAGTTCTGTGTTTGTTGGGGAAGCGTCATCTAATAGGAGAATTCCAAGTTTGGTGGGGAAGCGTCGTCTCATAAATAATGGAGAATTCCGTGTTTGTCGGTGAAGCCTTTTCTGCATAGCAGAAAATTCTGTTTGTGTCAAGGAAGTGTTTCCTCATAAAAAATGGAAAATTCTGTGTTTAGCAGGGAACCATTGTCTCGTAAATAACTGAAAATTCCCTGTTTGGTGGGGAAGCATGGTCTCATAAATAATGGAAAATTCTGTGGTTGGTGGGGAAGCGTTGTCTTATAAATAATGAAACAATTCCATGTTTTGCAGGAAAGTGTTATCTCATAAATAAAGAAAAATTCCATGTTTTGCTGGAAAGCGTTGTCTCAGAATTAACAGAAAATTCCATGTTTGGCGTGAAAGCTTGTCTCAAATAAAGAAAAATTCTGTGTTTGGCAGCAAAACGTGGTCTCGTAAATTTTTTGGTGAATTTGCGTGTTTTGGTGAGGAAGTGGTGTCTCAAAAATAATGGAAAACTCTGTGTTTGGCTACAAAGCATGGTCTCATGAATAAATGAAAATTCCATGTTTGGTGGGAAGGCGTTGTCACAGAAAAAAATCTGTGCTTGGCAGCGAAGCGTTTTCTCGTAAATAATGGAAAATTCCTAATTTGGCGGGCAAGCGTGTCATAAATAATGGAAAATTCTATGTTTGGCGGAAAAGTGTTGTCTCATAAATAACAGGAAATCCTGTGTTTGGCGGGTCTCATAAAGGAAAATTCCATTTTTGGTGGGAAACCTCTCATAAATAACGGAAAATTCAGTGTTTGCTGGCGAAACGTTATGTCAAACTTAAGGAAAAAATTCCATGTTTGGTGGGGAAGCGTTGTCTTATAACAAAAAAAAAAAAAATAATCCATGTTTTGCAAGAAAGCGTTGTCTTATAATTAACGGGAAATACCGTGTTTGGTCTTAAATAATGGAAAATTCTGTTTGGTAAGGAAAAGTTGTCTTATAAATAACGGAAAATTCCTAGTTTGGCGGCAAAGCGGTGTCTCATAAATAACTGAAAATTCAGTGTTTGGCGGCGAAGAAAAGTGATGCTGAAAATAATAAATAAAAATAATTAGTTTAGAATCTCTGCACAAAAGAGACTTGCTGTTTCCAAACAAAAGGAAATCTTTCGGTATTGGCCAAAATTAGTTAACGTATCACAGATGCCTTCAAAAAAAAAAATCCAATATCGTGCATCTCTTGGTTGAAGTCTTTGAACCAGTTTTTGGAGGTTGCACAATGCAAAAGTGAAAATCAGTCATCCTGTATTACATTTTTAATACTTTGATGCAAAAGTTGGCGCCCTGCGTGGGGGATCTTCAAAATGAGCACCAACCAACCACGGCTATGACTACTGTATGAATGAAGAATAATCCGCATGAATCCAATTCCTTTGACTGGAATTCGTCTAATTTAGTCCTAAAAAAAGACAAAATGAGTGTTGTAGCTTTACTACACGGACGTTCTGCCCATGTTCGCTGTTCAGGTGTTGTGGGATGCGTGGTTATTACAGACACTTCCACAACTTGCCCAAGCAGGTCCACGGCTCGCTCCTGTGGTGAACTGAGCACACTTGTGCCCTCAAAACACAAAAAGAACATCTTCCGATTGATTAAATGAACTGCTACTAGGTTTCCGTGTCTGAATTAGCATTCGGTTTTGCTTGTGAACTCCTTGGAATTTACAACGGCCTGATAGTGAATCACCTTTGCACTTCCTGTTCACCTGCATTGCGTAATGCGGTGATATCAGCGGTCTGGATGACTCTTGTGAAGCTTGTTTTTGTTTGTCGAGTTCTTGGACCGATGAACCTTGAATGACGGGTCACCCGGCCAGTGTGTTTGTGCATTTTCCAGGGCAAGGTTGCGTAAGGTGCTTTCATACTTTGGGCTGCATTCCAGTGCTTTCTTTCTTTTCCTCCTAAGCGAGCGCCTCGAGGCTTTCTTCCCTCCCCTATTTACGGGTTTGTTTTGTTTACATTTCTAGCCTCCCCTCCCCCGACTTCCTCGCTCTGCCTCCGCTCTCGTAAGCCGCACGCCTCTCAACAAATGATCAGTAGCGTTTACAGTAAATCTTTTGAGGCCCGAGACATGCGAGCGCAGCCAAATATAGTAAAACGCCGTCCAAGCGCTCGGGCGCGCACGTGTGAATGCATTAGCGTGTTTTTATGGGGAATCCGCGTGAGTTTTTTGTGAATGCTGCTGACCCGTGACCTCAGAGTGAATATAGGGAAGCGTGTTTATGGACCGTTTCACGCTCGTGTCACTAGGGCTCGGCAATATGGCAAAAACAATTACGTCTCAATGTTTTTCAGCCTTTTGATGATATTCAGTCTTGATATGCATGTATTTGCTTAGCCTTTAAGAGGGGGTTTGACCAAATAGTATTTTTTTTAGTTTTTATAGTATACTAAAAAAATATTATTTTATATTATTTATCTTAGTAATTTTATTATTTATGTTATATATTAATGTTTTTTTATTATTGATATATAATTCTTCTTTCATCTGGTTCCAATTTTGTTGCGATTTATTGGGAATGTTCCCTTTTGACGTAATTTATAATTTTATTTATTTACATTTTTATTTATAGGAAGGTATATTCTGATTCCTAGTAATGAACAAAAATTAATGTTGGATTGACTATAACATTCATTTATATTGTTCATTTTAAATGTATTTTAAATGTCTTATCTGAAATGTTGTTGGCGAAAAAATATTATTTCTTTAATAAACTAATAAATAATCTAATTTTTAAGGTTTACAATTTTAAAAATGACACAAAGAAAACTTTATTTATTATTCTTTTTAAATCAGATTAAAATTTAATATCACCACCAAAATGATTGTAAATATTCATATTTGGCACAACATACCTGCTGTAGTTTAATTATATTTATTTATTTACATTTTTATTTATAGGCTACTATATAATACCTATTAATACACAGAAAATGTTGAATATAACATATATTGATTTGTAACATTTATTATCATTTTTATTTACTAATATTAAATATTATTGTGCAAAAATAAAATGAAATTAAACGTGTATATACAATTTATATAAAAACCATTTATCATTTTTAAAATAAAAATCGGATGTAAGTTTTATATATATTTTTTCTTTATTTATTCACATTTACATATTTACAGTAATACACAAATTAATTTTACATTTTTATTTACAAGCAGCTTTATAAAGGTACCTATTAATACACAGAAATGTAATAAATGAATATAACATATGTTATATTCAATATTAATTTCTGTGTACTGTAAATAAGTAAACAAACATTGTAATAAATTAAATAAATTAATGTCATATGTTATTTTATTTAATTATAATTTTTGTTTACTAAAATGAAATATTATTGACCAAAAACAAATTAAAATTAAAACATACAATTTTATACAAAAATAACCTCCTTTTTTTTTTTTTACTATCTATATCGCTAGCAAAATTATTGTTGATATTCATTTTTGTCGCAACATGGCACCTGCTATATTTTATGTAAATTTTTTATTTATAGGCAGTTAATGGGCACAGAAATCAATGTCATTTACACTATTGTTTATAGGCAGTTTAAAATTATACCTAGTAATACTCAGAAATTAATATTAATTATAACATATGTGCACTTATATAATTAATTATATTTTTTGTTTACTAAAATTAAACATTATTGGCAAAAATCAAAGTGAAATTAAAACACATAGAATTTTATATAAAATACATTTCTTATTTTTAAAAAATTAAATTAAAATTTTATATCGCTAGCCAAATTACTGTGGATATTCATATATATTCATAGTTATTTATTTACATTTTTATTTATAGGCAGTTATATAATTATACCTAGTAATAGACTGAAATTTATATTAAATATAACATTCTTTTTCTAATTAATTGTAATATTTATTTACTAATAATAACATTGGCGAAAATAAAAATGCATTAAAACGTATATGCAATTTATATTAAAAAATGTTATTATTATCAGATTTTGAATTTTATAACGCTAGCAAAATTTGTGGATATTCATGTTTGGCCCAGCGTAGCACCTATTTTAAGATTTTGTCATAAAAAATAATATAAAAAAAATAAATTAAATTAATTAGACATGGTATTGCAATTGATTATTCATACAAATACGAAGTTTGTTGACATCAAGTTTACTGACATATATTTGAAGGAAGGACAAGATTCTGGTTGCAGAATTAAATTTTAAATGCTAAATTGAATAAATACATAAAAAAGCGTGTTTTTAATAGTAAATGCAATAATTTTGATAGCTATAAAAGAACTAGAAATGATACATCAGAACCCACACAATGCTTATGAATGAAAGCAGGAGGGACTATAAAGGCCGCAGAGAGAAGATGTGTGTGTTTACACAGGGATCATCCTTGGGGAGACGCCGCGGAGGCTGTCCTGAAAGGGTGGGGTGGAGGGAGGGGTGTTGTGTTTTGTTCAGGGTTACGCTGTCCTGCAATCGCTGGCGTATGTGTGGAATGCTGCGAGAGTGGAGGCTGCGCCCGTCTGCATGCTCGCTCCTGCCTGTCCTCGTGTATTCTGGCGTTCCCGCTGCATCCGTCTGCCGCCTGTCTGCCGGCACGTCGTGGGTTAACTCTGGGCGGATATCGCTCTCAGTTGGAAGAGGCCGTTGAATGGCTGCCTTCCACGGACAGCAAAAACATTGGTTAAGGGTGAGGGCGGATCTGAGGCTGCTGCGGAAACACGGACTGGAGTTTCAACTGGATCGAGAGTCTTTGAAAGACTGTGTGGAGTGTATAAACGAGGATGGGCCTTGCAACTGAAGCAGACAGTGGTAAAATAAACCACTTCAGGATTATTAAACACTTCAAACACTTTTCCCCTTTTTGTCTTTTTCTAATTCTGGTTTGTTGTGAATGCTTTCAGGATCTCCCCCACTCCCCGTCACCTATCGGCCCCATTTGCCCTTTTATATTTCAGTCAGGCAGTGGGATGGTCCGCCCCGTCGCTGACAGACAGAAGGGTCCATGTTGTTTTGCTTCTGTGGGGCGGCCCGGTGTCACATGATGGAGGGTTTTATGGCACTAATGAAGTCTAACAGATTTGCTTCTCCACTGTAACCTGGAAGGCCGGCCGCGTCCGACATGTATGAAATAGTCTTAGGAGGTGGCGTTTCTGTTCAGGCTGAATTTAATGCATGGTTTGCGTTGACACACACTGTGCTTGTGCTTTAACACGTTTAGATGGGGCTTTATATAAATATGTACATGTGTGCTCTCCTGTAGTGTGAAACAAAATGAAAAGTATGATGTCATTGTTTTATATCATTGTTTATTGATTAATGTACTTGTTTTTACATGTTTAATTGTATTATTTATTATAAAGCATTTTAGAATTACATTTTTAATTTTCCATTGTATAAAATTTAGGTAAAACACATTTCTATACTGGACAATATATATTTTTTAAAAACTATATAGAACAGTACCCAGTTATTTATTTGTATTAATTATTTTTACTACTTTAACTGAATGCTTTTTAGAAATCATTTAATTATATGAAATTAGTTTAAAAATCTAAGAAAAAATCTGTAATGAATAATATTTTCTTAAAATAAAAACCAATAAAATCCTTTTTATTTTTAATTGTGTAATTTATTATGTAAGTGTTATTTAATTTTTATAACAAATAAATCACTATATTTTTTTCTAATAATTAAATAGTATACTGCATGCTGTAGAGCATATAATGTACACTAGATACAATTGCCTTTTTAATAAATAGTGTAGGAAGCAAATGTAAATAAATGTAAATACTTTATACATGTTTAATTGTGTAATTTATTAATCTTTTCAAAATTTAATTTAGTTTTGATGAAAATGTGACCCTGGACCACAAAACCAGTCATAAGGGTCTTTTTTTTTTAATAGGACAATAGACAATATTAGGCTGATAGGACAATATTTGGCTGAGATACAACTATCTGAAAATCTGGAATCTGAGGGTGTAAAATAATGATAAAATCGCCTTTAAAGTTGAATCAACTTTTGATGTATTTATGGTAGGAAATTTACAAAATATCTTAATAGAACATGATTTTTACTTTATATCCTAATGATTTTTGCCATAAAAGAAAAAAGAAAATGTATGTACTGTACAAACATGGAATATGTATGGTAAATGGAATAGTATGATAAATGTTTAAAACGGGACATTTCTCACATTGTTTTATTGTTTTTTGTTTTTTTGTTTTTTTGCTGTTTTTTATTGCACTAATGGTGTCAAGGTATCTAAATAGTTATATATTTAAGGTTATTTTAGTATTTATTTTAAAAATATAGATTAAAATGTATATATTTATTATTTTTAATAAAATAATTAATTTGTGTTTAAATGTCTCTTGTCAGTCTTATTAAATTAGTAAAGTAGAAGATTTTCACAAAAGTATTACTTCAGATTTGGTTCATAACACTGTACGCAGTAAATCATGCAAGTCTGGTTGTATCTTGGACATTGTCAAATATAGTATCCCAGCGTCTTCCGTGCATACTGAAAATGTGGATACTGTACACAGTATGCATACTATTTTATTGTAGAATGCTATTCCTTGCATGTTTCTGGAACACTTTTGTCCTGGAGTTTCTTTGTTGTGGTCTAGCAGGCAGCTAGTGTGAGACGAGGAAGATGACTTACAGACCGCTGTATTCATTAATTCTCGCACCCTGCCATGCACAGGCTTCACTTCCAGATGGCCCTGCGGCCAAACACGACTCTGAATCACTTCCTTTCTGCCTGACGAAAGGCGTAGAACGATGCTGCCAACCTCAGATCGACTTTTAGAATATCTTTAGATTTCATTCTCAATGTGATGTTTCAGCTGATATGTGTTCTTTATTTCAGGCCAAAACATACTGTTAATGTGAAATAATGGTAAAATAAATTTCAGTAATTGATATCACCACACTGTAAAAAAAATTACAGTGGTAAATAAAACAAAAAAAAGATTATTGGTGTAAATTTTACAAGAAACTAGTTTTTCGACTTAATTTCATGTTTAATTGAAAGTGTTACTTGCCGTTTCTTAATAATTTTGAAATTTACCAACAATTTCACAAAAAAAAAAATTCTACGCCATTTATTTTCATTGCATGTTTCCTAGGTTGATTGAATACATTAAGAATTGCAAATATTTTTTTGTTTCACAAGTTTTATGTTTAACATGCAAGCAAGGCATTCTCTAGTTAAACTGAATTTTCCAGAACATTGGATAAAGCTGAGTTTAAAATTCTTGTTTAATTTTGTTAACATATTAAAGTCGAAGGTTTTTGTAGAAGGGATTGTGGATATCTCTTTTTATCCCTCTATAAATCAGAAAATACTGTCAACACCCTGAAAAATATGCTTTTTAACCATGTTTTTAGGAATAAAATGTTGTAAAAAAAAACAGCCAAAAGTTATATGAACAATTCCTTCTGTAAAATCCTTCAGAATATAGATGGGAATGAAACTCTAAGTTTTGGTTTATGTAAGTGCTGCTGAAGTGGAGGAAAAACGTTTGAATTGAGAAAAAGACCTTTAAAATATGTACTGTAATTGAAATTTAAAGACGCAAATCGATAAACTGCAATAAAGTAACATACATAAGGCATTTTAGAGGATTTCTTTCCACTAATCTGAAACATGTTATGAAAAGCCAAATCTCCAACTTGACCAGTGTGTAAAACAAACAAACAAACAAACAAACAAAAAAAATATGTTTTTACCTGTAGTTTCTGGTATTAAAGAAAATGAATCTAACAAGTTCTTTCTCACTCTTTTTTTTTTTCCCTCACAGTTTGCCCTTCCGAATGCGTCCACGGAGCTTGTACCCCCCATAAGGAGTGCTGTCACGACCAGTGTCTGGGCGGCTGCTCCGTGCCAGGGAACTCGACCAAATGCGTGGCTTGTCGCAACTTCCTGTTTGGCGACACCTGCGTGGAGCGCTGCCCGCCGGGCTACTACACCTTCAAGGGATGGCGCTGTGTGTCCTTTAAATTCTGCCAGGATCTCCACAACCAGTGCAAGGGCAAGAGCGGTGACTGCCATGAGTACGTCATCCACAACGGAGCCTGTATCCCAGAATGCCCGTCTGGATACACCACCATGAATTCCACCTCGTACGTACTACCTTTTCTTTTTTTTTTTTTTCCATTTAAATAAATGCAGCTGCAGGAGACCGACTGCTACCATTAAACAGCATTACGCTTTACAATCAACTCTAATCAGATTTCGCTCCACGTTAGACATGAGTTGATGAAAAACAGTGGCAGAATGAGTTTTAGGAGTTTCGAGTTAGATAAACAAATCACAAAGTTGAACTGAAGGGCCAAGACTATGTCTTATGCCTAAGAATATATCGGGGCTGTTAACAGTGAAAATCAATCTAAGACTTGGAAATGAGTTTCAAAATGTCACAGGCCACATTTCACTGTGAAATAACAAGAAACATTTTTTAGTTTTTTATTGCATTGACATTTTCATGACAGTTCAGCACATTTTCTCTCAATTCTTATTTGCACAATATATTTTATTTTATGGGTTTTTTTAAAGAATTATTCTGGTGAATCTAACTACATACATTTCTAAATTTCTAGCAGTAAAAATTAAATAATTTAAAATGAAATATGATTGTATTCAAATATTAAATTATTAAAATAACAAATTAAATTTTAAATTAAAGATAGCATAAAAATTTCACAATACAGAAATAATCTTTAAGATTATTAAAAGAAACATTATGATCTAAGCAATGTTTTTTGTGCTTATTTAAATTATTTGATTAAATTAAACATTTTTCCTCTGGATTGTCATTATAAATTAAAATATGATATGTAAATATAAGGTTTATTTAAATATTTTTTAAATGAAAAAGGTTTAAATAAAAAAGTTGATAAATTAAAAAAATGAAGATTAAATTGTTCTAAAAGAATTATTAAATAATTGTAGTATAATTATTAAAATATACATGCATACAGTTTACATAATTTCTTAAAAATATCATTTCTGTATTAAAATAATTTCTAAAATATAAAATGTTCTTGACAAGTTTTGTGACACTTTTTCCCCCTTCTATATAAATGACTGTTTAAAGAGTGAATCGTGCTGCAGGCTTGAAGTAGATGTTTCTGGTTAACGCTGTGATTTGTTTTGGTCGTTTAGAAAATTAACGAACCGGTTGTCACGCTCAACTTGACCGGGGAGAAGATAAAACTCTTCTAAAAGTATCATAACATCATTTAGTCTTTTCGTCAGTCACGGCAAATTGAAAACGAGCAGATTATAATGGCCGGTGTCAAGTGTTAAGAGCGTGATAAAATGCCACCCTGATTATTCCAAACGAGTCATTTGCAATCCGGCTGAATTTGTCAAGCTAAGCGGAAGTATAATGAGCCAAACCAAAACAACGTTGTGTGTCGGAAAGCGACACTAGCGGCCCTTTTTTTCGAGTCTGAGTCCGTTTGGCTGCCCGGGAACGTCCGGAAGCTTGCGCACACGCTGGTTTGCACGTCCAGCTTCATGTGTGGGAATTATTAACACACAAATAAACAGAGAATTAACACTGCGAACGGGAGTAAAACGCAGCCTCGCGGGAACAATGGCAGCCTTTGTTTGCATTCGCTGGGGTCTCGGGGGGCTTTAAAAAGGTGGCTGTTTCACTGGCCTTTTGATTCCTTTGTCTCCACGTCGGAGCGCTGCAGTTGTGGGAGCTTGATGGGATCTCGGTTTTCCAGGAATTTTGTTTTGAAGTGACGTCACTGGCTTGTCTTTCTCGTCCGGCCACCTTTCGCCTTTGTGAAAGGCAGTCATGCGGTAATAAGTCCCATTTCATAACAGTGCGCCCCATCCTTCCATCCCTGTTATTTTCCAAATCAGAAGATGACGAAGTGGGAACGAAATTCAGCTGCACTTGAATGATATTCAAAGGGGTTTAAATGTAAAAACTTTTTTGGGCGTTGGTGTGTGTTCGAAATGAATCCACATGGCGTGGATCTGCAAAGCTGGGATTAGTTCTCATATATGACTCTTTGTGCTAATTCTTATTAGTGAATCTATAACGTACAACACAACCAGTATAATCTGATTTCTAAACAAATGAGTCGTATGAGCCGTTTCTTTTCAGCGATTTGAAAACATAGTGTTGACTGGAGTTGATCTGATTTTCAAACGAACAGCTCTTATAAGCCGATTCCTTTCTGATTCCTTAAAAATTACTCTTATGAACCAATTCTTTTTAGTGAATCAAAAGCATACAGTGCAACCAGTATCTGCTTTCAGAACGAATTATTCTTGAGCTTATTGCTTTTAGTGAATTAGTAACATACAGCACAATCAGTGTAACCCAGATTCCACACAAATGACTCTTTTTAGAATGATTCTTTTTAGTGGATCAATAATGTGTAGCACAACCACTGTTATCCGATTCCCAAAATTACGAGTGTTATGAGCTGATTCTTTTTATTGAACCAAAAATATACACTGTAAATAGTGTAATGACTCATGGATGACTCATGAGTCGATTCATTTAGTGTTTTGAAAACAAAACAACTCTTAAGAGTTGATTCTCTTCAGTGAATCAAAAACATATAGTGCAACTAGTTCTCCCTAGTTCACAGTTCTCCCAAATAAATGACTCTTATGAATCATTTCTTTTTAGTGAGTGAGAAACATTCAGTGCAATTTTTTGCGATTTTCACGCAAATGATTCTTTGAGCTGATTCTTTTGTAGTCATTCAAAAACATACTGTGACTAGAGTAATCTGATTGCCGAATGAATGACTCTTAAGAGTTGATTCTTTTTAGTGAATCAAAAACATACAGCACAAACAGTGTAATCAAAAACATAAACACAGTGTAATCTGATTTCCACACAAATTGCTCTTACAAAACGGTTCTTTTGTAGTCAGTCAAAAACAAACTGTGTGACAAATTGTTGAATGGATGACTGTTACAGGCTGATTTTTTTTTTGATACAGTGATGCAGCACAACCAGTGTAGTCCGATTTCCATACAAATGACTCTGAGCTGATTCTTTTGTAGTCAGTCAAGAACATACTGAAGTACTAAAGTAATCTGATGGTTGAATGAATGACTCTTATGAGTTGATTGTTTAGTGAATCAAAAACATACAGCACAACCAGTGTAGTCCAGTTTCCACTCAAATGATTCTTTGAGCTGATTCGTTTGTTGTCAGTTAAAAACATACTGTGACTGTCTGATTTCTGAATGAATGACTCTGAGTTGATTCTTTTTAGTGAATCAAAAACATACAACACAAACAGTGTAATCTGATTTCCAAACAAATTGCTCTTAGGAGACGATTCTTTTGTAGTCAGTCAAAAACAAAACGTGTGTCTAGTTGTCTGATTGTTGAATGAATGACTCTTATGAGTTGATTCCTTTTAGTGAATCAAAAACATACAACACAAGCAGTGTAATCTGATTTCCAAATGAATCAAAATGTACAGGATGACTTGTGTAATGTGATCCCCAAACAATTGATTCTTATACGAAAAATGAAATGATCCCAAAAATCGAATGTCGTCTTATAATTAGTCAAAAGCATACAGCACAATCAGTTTCATATGAATCATATTAAACTGGTTGGGCTATATGCTTTTGACTACGACCAAATGATTGACTCTTACGAGCTGATTCTTTTTAGTGAATCAAAAACACACAGCACAACCAGTGTAGTCCGATTTCAATGCAAATGAGTCTTTAAGCTGATGACTCCAAACAAATGACTCTTTGAGCAGATTCTTTTGTAGTCAGTCAAAAACAAACTATGAGACTAGTTATCTGTTGAATGTTGAATGAATGACTCTTATGACCTGATTCTTTTTAGTGAATCAAAAGTATACAACACGACCAGTGTAGTCTGATTTTCATGCAAATGATTCTTTGAGCTGATTCTTTTGTAGTCAAAAACATATTGTGTGACTAGAGTAATCTGATTGCCGAATAACTGACTCGGTTGATTATTTTGAGTGAATCAAAAACTTACAACACAACCAGTGTAGTCCAGTTTCCACGCAAATGACTCTTTGAGCTGATTTGTTTGTAGTCAATAAAAAACATACTGTGTGACTAGACTAATCTGATTGCTGAATAATTGACTCAGTTGATTCTTTTTAGTCCGATTTCCAAACAAATGACTCTTTGAGCTGATTCTTTTGTAGTCAGTTAAAAACAAACTGTGTGACTAGAGTAATCTGATTGTTGCATGAATGAATCTTATGAGTTGATTCTTTTTAGTGAATCAGAATCACACAGCACCACCAGTGTATGAGCACAACCAGCTTATGAGCTGATTCTTTTTAGTGAATCAAAATCATACAGCACAATCCTTTCCTAAATGAAAGACTCTTATGAGCTGATTCTTTTTAGTGAATCAAAATCATACAGCACAATCCGAGTAGTTTTATTCCTAAATGAAAGACTCTTATGAGCTGATTCTTTTTAGTGAATCAAAGTCATACAGCACACCCAGTGTAGTCTGATTTACACGCAAATGATTTGAGTAGATTCGTTTGTAGTCAATCAAAAACATGTGACTAGAGTAAAAAAACATGTGACTGTGGTTTCCGAATGAGTGACTCTAATGAATTGATTCTTTTTAGTGAATCAAAGTCACACAGCACAACCAGTGTAGTCCAATTCTTAAATAAATGATTCTGAGTCTGTTCTTTTAAGTGAATCAAAAACTTACAGCACAACCAGTGTAATCTGATTTCTATGCAAATGATTCTTTTGTAGTCAATCAAGAACATACTGTCGCTAGAGTTATCTGATTGTTAAATAAGTGACTCTTATGAGCCGATTCTTTTTAGTGAATCAAAATCATACAGTATAGGAAATGTAGTCCAAATCCTGAATGACTCTGAGTCTGTTCTTTTAAGTGAATCAAAATGATACAGCACAAGCAGTGTAATCTGACTTTCACGCGAATGATTCTTTGAGCTGATTCTTTTGTATTCATTCAAAAACACTGTGTGACTAGAGTAATCTGATTGCTGATTGAATGACTCATATGAGTTGATTCTTTTTAGTGAATCAAAATCACACCGCACAGCCAGTGTAATCCAATTCTTAAATGAATGACTGAGTCTTTTCTTTTAAGTGAATTAAAAACATTCAGTACAGCACGACCAGTGTAGTCCGATGATTCTTTGAGCTGGTTCTTTTGCATTCATTTAAAAACGTACCTAAAAACATACTCTGACTAGAGTAATCTGATTGTTGAATGAATGAATCTTATGAGTTGATTCTTTTTCAAAAGAATCAAGATTCTTTTGCATTCATTTAAAAGCATACTGTGCGACTCTGATTGCCAAATGAATGACTCTTACGAGCTGATTCTTTTTAGTGAATCAAAAACACACAGCACAACCAGTGTAGTCCGATTTCCACGCAAATGACTCTTATGAACTGGTTTGTTTGAGTGAATCAAACACATACAGCTAACAATATATGAATCAGATGGAACTTATTTTATTTTTTCCTTCAAGTTTTTGACTTGTTTTTAGTGAAATCAGATAATAAAGACAGATGGTGATTGATGAAATCTCACATGTTGTAACTCTAAATGAATTAAGAAAAATAGCAGCGGATTCCCCTCCCACCCTCTCCTGCAACATTTGAGCAAGATTCGAGCACAATTACGTAACGTTACTCTCTCGTTTGGTTAAAAAGTGATCAAATTAAGCAACAGAATTATACAAATCCTCTGCGCCGCAGGGATTCATTACGCTCCCGTTCCAAAGATTAGATCTTTCCACAGTATCTTATTGCCGATTCTTGCATCAAAAGGCCTCGTCTCTCTTCATACGGGACGGATTCAGAGGTCGCGTACTTCAAAGCCAACACAACTATCCGTGGTATTTAGTTGAGTCTCTGCGGGATTGTGTTTTCACGTTTGCCCTCGCTGACCCTCTCCTTTCAGATGCATTGCTGCATTGCAGCGCACGATCCGTTCCAGCGGGCTTGGGCCCGTTCCAAACACAACAATGACAGCAGCGCAGGTGACATGAGACTTTAGCGGGCAGGGAACAATATGTTTGGCCCCGAGGCGATCGCAATCTCGAAAAGCGGTGCCAGCTGCTGACATCATGACAAATGCATGCGTAAAGCAACAGTTATTGGCTTTGAGCATCTGCAGGCTTGCTTGATTAAAACCCATCGCTGTCTTTCGTTAAGGTTGAACTGCACGCCCTGCACCGGTCGCTGTCCCAAACTGTGTACGGGGGTGAAGACGGTGGACTCGGTCACCGCCGCTCAGGCTCTGCGCGGCTGCACGGTGCTCAACGGCAGTCTGATCATCAAGATCAGCAAAGGAAGTGAGTGTTGTGCACTTCGAAATGCAAATATATAGGTTGTGTTTACATGCATATTGTCTTTTTTTTGTTTCAAAATTAATTGGAAGTACAAAATTCATTTTGTATTTCTATAGAACCAAGTGAACTTTTCTCCTTTTTGTAAACTTTATATAATAAAAACTATATAAAATATAAAAATATAAAATAAAAAAATATAACGCATAATACTGATACAAATTCTTATTATAAAATATTAATTTAATATATTTATTACATATTTATATTTATATAAAAGTAACTGTATAAATATTATAAATGTTTAGAAATATATTCAAATGAATTAAATTATAGAAAAAATTATTTACGTGCAATCATTTTTTCATATTCTTCTTTGTAATATTTTTGCCTTCCAATTTTTTAGTTTTCAGAATACTAAATTGTAATGTTTTAACATAAATCTATTAATAAATTAAATGTTTAAAATCGTCTAAAAATGCATTTAATTTTTTTACATTATTAAGCAATCATTGTTCAGTTTATAAATTATGTAAATGATTTTTATGAATATATAAGTATACGTTTTATTTTCTATATTTATTTAGAGAATAGTGAACACTATTATAAGTAAATTAATTTGAACAAAAGCATTTGTTAATAACATATTATAACATTTAATGTAATAAATTAAATATTAAATATAAAAATTAAATATCAAATTATCCCAAATACTTAAATTAGCTATAAAATAAAATATTTATTATTAGAAAAGTAAAGTATGACATTCAACATTTTAATTTTTTTTTTACATTTATGTTTATTAACTAGCTATAGTTGTTTATAAATTAATATTAAATATTATTTTAATATTTTATATATATATATATATATATATATATATATATTTATTTATTTAGATATTTATATTTGTATATATATTTATTTGTTTTCTATATTTGTAAAAAATAAAAAGTAATCACTATTATAAATACATAAGTCCATTTTTAATTTCAACAAAAACATTTATATTAATAACATATATTATAGCATTTTAAATAAATTGGAGATTAATAATGATACGAATGAAATGTCAAATGAACCCAAATTTGAAAAAACGCATTTATATGTGCATAACATATACATTTTAAATAAATTAAATATTAATAGTTATAGAAATGAATTGTCAATACCACGCACAAAGAAGAAACTATTAGAAAGTATTAAAATCAACATTTATTTAATTATTTCTTTTAATAATAATTTAATAATAATTATATATAATAATATTTATAATATTTGATATTAATTACATATATATATTAAAAAGAATAATTTAATACTTTTTTTATTATATTTAATTATTCTTCTGTATTCTGTATACATTTTTTTCTATAGTTCTAAAAATATAAAACTCCACTATAAATATTTACGTAAATTATTAATTGAACAGAAAAACACATTTAGATTAATAACATTATTGTAACATTTTAAATAATGTAAATATTTATAAGTTCAAACATTAAATGTATAATATACCCCAATACATAAAATAGCTAAAAAATAAAATATTTGATGTATTTTAACAAATAAAAAGTATTAAATAATAAACTATTATAAATACACAAGTCAATAATTCAGTCGAGCATCATGACACAAACACTGCTCTGACTGACCAATCAGTATTTCAGATATCAATGTAATACTTATTTTAATCACATACAGTAATATGCAACTAAATATCAGTCTGTGTCTGTATGTGAAGTCACTGACGCATATGAAAACACATCCTCTATTCCTCAGACAACATCGCTGCGGAGCTGGAGTCTAGTCTGGGTCAGCTGGAGGAGATCACGGGCTATCTGAGCATCCGCAGAGCCTACGCTCTCGTCTCGCTCTCCTTCCTCCGCAAGCTGCGCGTCATTCGCGGGGAAACGCTGGAAAACGAGTACGTGAGACACCGCCACGTTGATTTCTGAGCTTCCGGCTTCCAGCAACTTACTTTGTCACTTTTGATCTTGGCAGGAACTTCTCTTTCCACGCCTTCGACAACCAGAACCTGCGGCAGCTGTGGGACTGGAACAAACACAACCTCACCATCCTCAACGGCAGGATGTACTTCGGCTACAACTCCAAACTCTGTAAGTCTGAGATCATCCGCATGGAAGAAGTGACCGGGACCAAGGACAGGAAGAACGAAATCAGCATCCCGGCGTACGCCGACCAGGCCTTCTGTAAGAGCCGCAGCGATTTTGGTTTCAACGCAGTTTGAGTGTTGTATCAAACCGGACCTGATGTTCATCCGTTCTCTCTTCCAGGTGAAACCCAAGTTCTTAATTTTACGGTAATCCGCACGACCTCCGACAAGATCCTCATTAAGTGGCAAGCGTTTTGGCCCTTGGACTTCAGAGACCTGCTGGGATTCATGGTCTTCTATAAGGAAGCGTGAGTGTTAACATTGTTTTTAGATTTTTTTATATATTATTACTGTTTTGTGAAGTCATGTTTAGCTGATTTTTCAATTTCAGTTTTATTGTAATTTTAATTTTTATTTTTACGTTTTAATATTTTAAACATTGTGATCAATTTTAGTTTTGTTTTTATTTACTTAGTATTTTAATGTTAATATTGAAACATAATCTTTTATATTATTTATTTATCTATACTTAATATAAATGTTCTACATCCTGCTCATTTAAGTGGTATCATTTTGTGTGAATGTTTGAAATATGACAAGTTATAGTTTTGTTTTTATTTACTTATTATTTTTAATATTTGTATTAAAATACTATTTTATATATGATTTATTTAACTGATTAATATAAATGTTGCTTGTTTTTGCTTTGGTTCTTAATTGCTTAAAAGTATTAAAATATTTTAATTATAAAAATATTATGTTTAGTTAATAGTAAAATGTTATATTATGTTTATTTAGAATTAAAATAAATAAAAATGTTGTTCCATGTCCTGTTATTTGTAAACTGCTTTTGACATTAAAAGGTTTACATTTGGCTAATGAAATTATTTAATATTATATATATTATTTATAATTATATAATTAAAATGTATTTCTAATATAATTATATAATGTGTAATTATATATTTAAATTATAATTATAATTTTCTACTTTTTACATTGCTTTAAAGTAGAAAGAAATATTTTTAAATATTTTTAAATTATTTTAATTATTACAATTAGTTAATTGTAACAGTAGATTATGTATTTTTAAATTTTAATACATATTTACATAATTCATAAACTGAACAGTAATAATAAAAAACTTAATTGAAGTAATTTAAATATTGATAAATAAAAATGTAGAATTTTACACTCACTGCATCATGTCAATTGTTTTAAATTAAATATTCATTTTATTTTCTCAGCAGATATATATAATTGTTGTTATAATTATATATTATAATAATATTTGACATTGAAATATTAAAAATAATTTAAAACAACTATTTTAATACGTTTACAATTTATAAACTGAATATTAAACAATAAATGTAATTAATATGTAAATAAAAATGTAGACTTTAAATTATGTATTATAATAATTATATAACCATAATAATAACAATAAAGCAGAACTATTTTAATACATGTTTAGATAATTAACTAAATTAATAAATAAAAATGTAGAAATTGAATTATTATTGTTATACATTATAATTTATAAAATAATAATAATAATAATAATAGTAATTATAATACATAATTTAATACATATTTACATATTTTATAAATAATTATTAAGTGTCATTAAATGATTAATAATTAATAAAAATTTAGAAATGTATACTGTCCAACAGTGTATACATGTTCATTGTTTTAGATTAAAATATTCATTTTATTTTCTTAGCAATTATATATGATTATAATATGCAATTATATATTCTAATAATAATTGACAATGAAACATTGAATGTTAAGCAGCTATTTTAATACATAATATTTACATAATTTATAAACTGAACAATAATAAACATAATAAATGTAATTAAGTTATCAAATAAAATACTTTTTTGTACTTTCTAACATGATATACATATTATTTTAGATTAAAATTTTATTATTATAAAATAATAACATTATATTATCTGATCATATAATTATATATTATAATAATTATTACAAAACATTCCATCAGACATTGAAAGAAGGTAAAAATTTTAATGCATAATATTTGCATGTGAACAATAATTAATGTAATTACATTGGTTTAAATAATAAACAGAATTTTATACTTTTAACACTTTATATATATATATATATATATATATATAAAAAATATATATATATATATATATATATATATATATATGTGTGTGTGTGTGTGTGTGTGTGTATATATATGTATATATATGTATGTTAATTGTTTTAGATTAAAATATTAATTTTATTAATTTTCTAAGCAATTGTATAATAATTATTATAATATAAACATTAAAAGTAAAATGTAAAATATACCACAAATTCAATACATAATATTTACATAATTTATAAACTGAACAATAATTAATAAATGCAATTAATTAAATTGTTAGTAAATAAAAATGTAGCACTGTATATGTTAATTATTTTAGATTTAAAATTAATCAATTTTTATACATTTTCTCAGCCTTTTATCACTAATCTGTTGTAACATTAAAACTGTAATTTACATCATCTATGAAGCATTAAAGTACTGTCTAACATTGTTTTTTTTTAATATTCAGTCCTTATAAGAACGTGACGGAGTATGACGGCCAGGACGCCTGTGGCTCAAACAGCTGGGCGATCGCAGACGTGGAGCCTCCCGAGCGTAACTCCGAGGGCAAAGGCCAAAACGAGCCGGGTCTCATCATCATGCCTCTGAAGCCCTGGACCCAGTACGCCATCATGGTCAAAACCCAACTCGCCGCCTCCGACGACCACCTCGTCCGCGGGGCCAAAAGCGAGATCATCTACGTGCGCACCAACGCCACCCGTAAGTACATTCACAAATGTACAGCCGCTGTTTAATTTCATTATATTGGTTCTTAAAGGGACAGCTCACCTCAAAATGAAAATCCTGTCATCATTTACTCCCCCTCATGTGAGGCCTGTAGCGTGCTGTGAATGAAATGACTCGTGAAAGCTTGTTATCCGAGAGCGCAAAGCTGACGCGACGTCGTCCCGCTCTGTTTCTGATGTGTAACAGGACCCTCGGTACCGCTGGACCCCATTTCCTGGTCCAACTCCTCCTCCGAGATCATTCTCAAGTGGAAGCCGCCCTCCGACCCCAACGGCAACATCACCCACTACATCGTCTACTGCCAGAAGCAGGATGAGGACATCACGCACTACAAGTTCGACTACTGCCAGCAAGGTGCAGATCAGTGAAAGCGTCTGTAGGGTCGGACGTCCACAGCTTAACGGCTTATTTTTACTCGTGTTTACGCTCTCGTTCTCGCCAAACAGGGATGAAAGTGCCGTCCCATACGCCGACGCACCACGACATCGAAGAAGACCAGAAGTGGAACCAAACGGAGGTGCCCGACCAGAAGGGCCGCTGCTGCGCCTGTCCCAAAACAGAGACGCAGCTGAAGAAAGAGGCTGAAGAGACTGAATTTCGCAAGACGTTTGAAAACTACCTCCATAATGAAGTGTTTGAACCCAGGTACACAACACTTACAAGATGACAACTGTCATTATGACACGCCACAATACTGATAGATAGATGATGATAAAATCTGATGGTAATTAAATATTTTATATTTTAATATGAAAGTATTGTTTTTTTAATTTATTTTTATTATTATTATTTATTTTAATTTCAGTTCATTTTGGTTAGTAATTTTATGTCCTTACTGATAACCGATTGAGGATAAATAATTAAAAAAAAAACTGATATAATGTTTTGTTTTATATTTTTTATATTTTAATATGATAATATCAAGTTTTTCAGTTTACTCTTATATATATTCATGTTTTAATTTCTGTTTATTTTAGTTACATTTTTAGTAATTTGATGTTCTTTGGTCATTTTCATTATTATTTAAATATTGTCCAAACTGAACTGTTGAATATCGAGGGTCTATAGCGCCATCTTCTGGTTATTTGGTTAATTGCGTTGCATGGGCCACATTGCAGCTTAATCTGGTTGAGATTGTTTATATTTATATTTTCTACATACTTATGTTTATGGCTTAGTTTTAGCTTGGTTTATATATATATACATATATATAATATTAGTAGTATAGTAAATGAAAAATAAATAATTTTTATTATTTTTATTTATTTACTTTATTTATTTTCTAAATAGTTATAAATGAAATAGGCGTAATTTGAGTAAAATTCTGGAAATAAAATGCGGCGTCTTTAATTAATTGAAAGAAATAATCAGATGACTAAATAAATTATCAAAGCACTGGAATTAACCGTGTAACACATATTTACATTAATTTTTAATTAATGTTTTATAGTCTTCAGTTTTACATGTAAATGTAAAAATGTAAACTTGGAAATAAACTACATATTTACATGAATTTTAGTTAAGTTCATTCTTAGTTTTCAGTTTTACATTAAAATACATTTTTAAAAACCTTTCGAAAGTATGAAATTGACATGATTTTTAATGAATGTTTTATAGATTTCAATTGTACATTAAAATATAAAAATATATAATCTTGGAAATAAAATACATATTTACATGATTTTTTTGTTTTTGTTAATTCTTAGTGTTTAGTTTTACATTAAAATATTTTTTAAAAACTTTCAAATGTACAACATATTTACATGATTTTTATATATATATATATATAAAAACTTTTGAATATTAACATTTTTATTTTATAGTCTTCAGTTTTACATTAAAATATAATTATATAATTTTGGAAATAAAATGCATATTTACATGATTTTTTTTTTTAGTTAATTCCTCCAGTCTTTAGTTTTACATTTAAAATGTGTATATATATTTTTAAAAACTTTCAAATGTATAACATTTACATGATTTTTTTAATTATTTTTTATAGTCTTCAATTTCACATTAAAACATATTTATTTAAAAAAAAACAAGGAATATTTGAACATATATTAAAACGTTTTTTTTTTATTAATTAACGTTTCATAGTCTTTAATTTTACATTCAAATATAAAAAAAAAAACTTATGAAATATTAAAATATAAAGATATAATCTTGGAAATAAAATACATATTTACATGATTTTTTTTGTGTTAATTCTTACAGCTATGTAAATTTTACATTAAAATATATTTTTAAAATTGATTTTTTTTTATTAATGTTTTATAATTAATTTTTAGTTCATTTAAACCTTTAACCTTTAAATCTTTAGTTTTACATTTAAATATTTTAAAAAATGTAAAAACTTAAAGACCTTTGAACGTATTACATATTTACAGGATTTTTTAACTAATGTTTTATAGTCTTTAATTTTACATTAAAATATATTTTTTTTTAGGAAATGTTCACATTTACAAGAAACATTAGAAATGTTCAAATCTAAAAATGTTATCTAAATATGATTTGTTTTTAGTTAATTCTTACAACTATGTAAGGTTTACATTAAACTTTTGAATGTATAACATATTTACATGATTTTTTTTTTAATGTTTTATAGTCTTAAATTTTACATTAATATATAAAAATATAATTTTGGAAACAAAATACATAGTTACATGAACTATGTAAGTTATACATTAAAATATCTAAAAACGTAATCGAATGTACAACATTTTTACACCTATTACAGAATAGTTGTTAGCAACAATGAAATGAATATTATAGAATATATTTACTACAAAGACTGATATCATTCACAAACATTTCTCATCATTCTCTGTGGCAGAAGTGATCAAATAATGCACAAATAATGCATTACAAACATTATCTGCTTTTCATTATGTAGCATTAGAAGTAAAATCATTGAGGAGTTTATTTTGGTCCATTTGCTTCATCTGAAACTCACTTTAAATGTCAACCCACAGACCCCACCGACGGCGGCGCTCAGTTGGCGTGGCCAATGCTACCTTGCCGAATTTCGCGAGCACGTCGTCCAGCCTGCCCAACTTTTCCACCACTTCGAGCCCAGAGAAAGAAAAGAGTCAGAAAATGGTGTTCAAAGCCAGCTCCAAAGAGTTCATGGTCATCTCCAACCTGGTCCACTTCACCAGCTACCAGATCGAAATCCAGGCCTGCAACCATCCCACAGATCCGAACCGCTGCAGCATGCCGACATACGTCAACGCCCGAACCCTGCCTGAGCGTAAGGCTGCCGCACCACTCTTTTCTATTATCTTGGTTTGAATTCACGTCCTAATGTGTCGACTTCCTGTTTGTGTTCTTAGTAAAAGCTGACAACGTTGTCGGTCCTGTGACTCACGAATTTTTTCCCGATCAACCGGATTTTGTCTACATCAAATGGCAGGAGCCAAAAGCACCCAATGGCATGATCATACTGTATGAAGTCAAATACATGAGAATGTCGGATAACTATGTACGTGTTCAATTTTTTCAGTATTTTATTTAATTGTTGATAAATATTTGTATATATTGCAAATATATATACATTTTTTACGTAAAAATGTTGAATATATCTATATCTGTGTTCAAAGATATGTGTATATATTTTTATTTATTTTTTGTCCCTCAGGAGGATCAAATCTGTGTGTCCAGAATCACTTATGAAAAAATCCATGGCTATCGATTACGAGTAGGGCATCCTGGGAATTACAGTGTGAGAATACGTGCCACTTCGCTGGCCAGCAACGGTTCCTGGACGGAGCCTGCATACTTCTTTGTTCAAGACAGTAAGCCTCACTGTATTTATCGCATTGTTTTACTGTTATTTTCAGTGAGCCCCCAATTTCATTGCACCTCATTTGAGGATGTTATAACAGTATATTTGGACCATATTCTGCCATTTGATGCTGAATAATAACAATCCCAAGTCGTTGTATCCCGGACGAGGCCCCAATTTCATTGCACCTCATTTGAGGATGTTATAAAAGTACATTAGGACCACATGCTGCCATTTGATGTTGAATAATCCCAAACCCAAGTCGTCGTATCCTGGACGAGCCCCTATTTTATTGCACCTCATTTGAGGGATGTTATAACAATTACATTCCGACTACATGCTGCCATTTGATGCTGAATAATGACAATTCCAAATCGTTACATCCCGGACGAGCCCCCAGTTTCTTTGTTCAGGACCGTAAGCTTCACTGTATTTACTGCATTGTTCTACTGTTATTTTTGACGAGCCCCCAGTTTCATTGCACCTCATTTGAGGATGTTTTAACAGTACATTTGGGCCACATGCTGCCATTTGATGCTTAATTACAATCCCAAATCGTTGTATCCCGGACAAGCCCCCAATTTCATTGTTCAAGACAGTAAGCTTCAGTGTATTTATTGCATTGTTTTACTGATATTTTCAATGAGCCCCCAATTTCATTGCACCTCATTTGAGGATGTTATAACAGTATATTTGGACCATATTCTGCCATTTATTGCTGAATAATGACAATCCCAAATGGTCGTATCCCGGATGAACCCCCAGTTTCTTTGTTCAGGACCGTAAGCTTCACTGTATTTACTGCATTGTTCTACTGTTATTTTTGACGAGCCCCCAGTTTCATTGCACCTCATTTGAGGATGTTTTAACAGTACATTTGGGCCACATGCTGCCATTTGATGCTGAATAATCTCAATCCCAAATCGTTAAATCCCGGACGAGCCCCCAGTTTCATTGTTCAAGACAGTAAGCTTCACTGTATTTATTACATTGTTTTACTATTATTTTCAACGAGCCCCTAATTTCTTTGCACCTCATTTGAGGACGTTATAACAGTATGTTCGGGTCAAATTCTGGTCCATTTGATGCTTAATAATGACAATCCCAAATCGTATCCCGGACGAACCCCCAATTTCATTGTTCAAGACGGTAAGCTTCACTGTATTTGTTGCATTGTTTTAGTGTTATTTTCGACAAGCCCCCAATTTCATTACACCTCATTTGAGCATGTTGTAACAGTACATTCGGGCCACATGCTGCCTTTTGATGCTGAATAATGACAGTCCCAAATCAATGTATCCCGGACGAGCCCCCAGTTTCATTGCACCTCATTTGAGGATGTTATTAATAGTAAAATGGTCCAAATCCTGTCATATGTGCCACTTTGCTGGCCAGAACGGTTCCTGGATGGAGCCTGCATACTTCTTTGTTCAAGATAGTAAGCTTTACTGTATTTATTACATTGTTTTGCTGCTATTTTGGCCACTATGGTTTCTAATATATGTGTTTTGCAGGAGATATGAACATGAAAATCATCATCGGCCCACTCATCTGCTTCATTGTACTGCTGTTTCTGGCCAGTACAGTCTTCATTGTCCTTAGGAAGAAGTATGTGTTAGACACTCTTAAATTAATTACTTGTTTATCATCTAGACAATGCAGTCATGTATAAATATCTTTTCTCTCAGACAAACTGAAGGACCAACTGGCCCACTGATTGCTTCCTCGAACCCAGAATATATAAGTGCAAATGATGGTAAGATATTTAGATGTAATCCACTTCATTAAATTGATAATGAAAACATTGTGAACTAATGTCATTATCGATAAGTTTGTCTAAATAAAATAAGGATAAATAAAATACAATTTTATAAATAAAATTTGGCATCTTTATCTAAATGATCAAAAAAAAATACACTTGACAAAAAAAATCTGAATAGTTGCAACAATGTAATAAAAATTGCATCATGTTTACTCTTTTTGTTGTTTTATAGCTTTCAATTTGCATATTTTTGTTGAAAAATAAAATGTAATTATTATTAAAATTTTAATTTGTGTGTTTGTAGTGTACATCCCAGACGAATGGGAGGTGCCTCGGGAGAAGATCAGCGTTCTGAGAGAGCTCGGTCAGGGATCGTTCGGAATGGTGTACGAAGGCATCGCTAAAGACATCGTGAAGGGCGAACCGGAGACAAGAGTGGCCGTTAAAACCGTCAACGAGTCTGCGAGCCTGCGTGAGAGGATTGAGTTCCTCAATGAGGCTTCGGTCATGAAAGCCTTCAGCTGCCATCACGTGGTGAGTGTTGATAACCTGGAGAACCAAAATAATCAAGGCACAAACAACCTTGTCTAAATGTTCAACATGTTCGCCTAGGTCCGCTTGCTTGGTGTGGTATCTAAGGGGCAACCGACATTGGTCGTCATGGAGCTAATGACACACGGTGATCTAAAAAGCTACCTGCGTAGCTTGAGACCTGATTCTGAGGTAAGTTTTCATGTTTCTAATGTAGAATAACCCAGATTCCAAATGTCATGTCCTGGACGAGCCCCCAATTTCATTGGACCTCATTTGAGGATGTTATAACAGTACATTAGAACCACATGCTGCCATTTGATTGATCGTTGTATCCCGGATGAGCCCCCAGTTTCATTACACCTCATTTGAGGATGTTATAAACAGTACATTTGGACCACATGCTGCCATTTGATGCTAAATAATCCCAATCCCAAATCGTCATATCCCGGACGAGCCCCCAAATTCATTGCACCTCATTTGAGGATGTTAACATTAAAATCGTCCAAATGCTGTAAATTGGTGCTAAATAATCCAATTTCACTTTATCTTCAAGTGCTATATGAGTCGATCACAATCAATAGCTAACAGTAGTCTGTAGCTGTGGCCGTTGATTACAATGCGTTTTTTAACAGAATAACCCAGGTCGTCCTCCACCAACCCTGAAGGAGATGATCCAAATGGCAGCGGAGATAGCAGATGGCATGGCGTACCTCAACGCTAAGAAGTTTGTCCACAGAGACCTCGCTGCCAGAAACTGTATGGTGGCTGAAGATCTCACTGTGAAAATTGGAGGTTAGAAGACCAGAATCAATCATATTTAGAGTCAAACTCGAGTTTCGAAGGATGAAAAATCTTGATTTTCGTTTTTTGTTGCAGATTTTGGTATGACACGAGACATCTATGAGACTGATTACTATCGCAAGGGCGGGAAGGGCTTATTGCCCGTCAGATGGATGGCGCCAGAGTCCCTAAAAGATGGCGTTTTCACTGCTCACTCAGACTGCTGGTGGGTATTTCCCAGAGATTTTTTGCAAATTAGGTGTTTAGAAGAACATTCAGGTCTCCCACAAGAAACTAGTTGAGAAGTACTATGCCAGTCCTCTTGAGTGTCCAGTCCTGTTTTTGGAGGGCTACTGTCCTGTAGAGTTCCAGGTCTTCTGGATTACTGGAGTCTGCTGGACATTGGCCCTCCAGGAGGAGGATTGGACATTCTTGGGTTAGAAGACCAAGAAAATGGTAGAAGGTTCCACCAAAATGAACATATATGTAGACGGTCCCAGTGCTGTAATAACAATCTGCTGACTTTCAGGTCTTTTGGAGTGGTATTATGGGAGATCAGCACACTTGCTGAGCAGCCTTACCAGGGACTGTCCAACGAGCAAGTGCTCAAGTTTGTAATGGATGGAGGATACCTGGACAGACCGGAGAACTGTCCGGAGAGAATGTAAGTACCATAGAAATTCATCTTAGACCATCGTTTGTAGCTGGTTGACCGAGTAAGTTTGGATGGTTTAGCTTGTTAAAGGATTAGTTGACTTCTGAATTCAAATTTTCTGGCAATTTACTCACCCCAATGTCATCCAAGATGTTTATGTCTTTCTTTCTTCAGTTGAAAGGTTTTTGAGGAAAATATTCCAGGATTTTTCTCCATATAGTGGACAAAGGGTTGAAGGTCCAAACTGCAGTTTCAGTGCAGCGTCAAAGGGCTCTACATGATTTTTTTTTAATAAAAAAATGAAAATCGTTTCTCCAGATAAGACCCTTATTCCTTGGCTGGGATCGTGTAGAGACCTTTGAAGCTGCATTGAAACTGCAATTTGGACCTTCAACCTGCTGATCTCCATTGAAGTCCACTATATGGAGAAAATCCTGAAATGTTTTGTTCTGTTGTGACAAACCTGCGTTCATATTTCTGTACCCATCATAGAGGCACATGGAGAATGAGGTTTAGGTGGTTTAAGATTGTCTTTTCTCGTTCCAACTCTTCTCCCAGGCACAACCTCATGCAGATGTGTTGGCAGTACAACCCAAAGATGCGGCCCACCTTCCTCGAGATCATCGAGATGATCAAGGATGACCTGCATCCCACTTTCCAAGAAGTCTCCTTCTTCTACAGCGAGGAGAACAAACCGCCAGAGAGCGAGGACTTCGACATGGACTTCGAGAACATGGAGAGCATACCACTGGACCCCTCATCCTGTTCCCAACGCGAGGACAGCCTCAGTAGAGACAACGGCCCCTCGGTGGGCCTACGGGGCAATTACGAGGAGCACGTGCCCTACACGCATATGAACGGTGGAAAGAAAAACGGCCGAATTCTGTCTTTACCCAGATCTAGTCCGTCCTAACATTTGCCTCGGCTTTTTCAGTTTTTTTTTTGTTTTGTTTTTTTTAAGAAAAGTTTTTAAATGCGTTATTTTTGCAGAGGCCCTTAAAGATACAGATCTCAGGTCTTTTTTGTTGTCGACGTCGTTGTTGTTGATGTTTTCGTCTCACGGCTACACTAGTATGGTTACAACGAAAACGGACGTTATTTTCGCCCATCATCCAACGCACCATTCGCTTTCTGACACTTTTACACTTTTGCCAAGTTTCCAAGACAGTTTGGTTGGGCGGTGGGGAAAAGCAAACTGTGAACATGACTAAATCAACCAGAAAAGCTGCTTCGGCTACGTCACCTCAAAGTCCACTTCCTTTTCCCTTGGATGCTTATTTCCTGTCTCTATTTTTTTTTAAAGATAGTGGCCTTTTATTAAGTGGCCTATAAAAAGAGAAGTGTCTATCAATGCTTGTGTTAATTTCTTTAGAACAATGACTTTACAGTGTGGAACTATGGGATGGCTTATATACTTTTAGAACAAAAACCTTCGTTTTGTAGAGGAATGACTTTTATTTTGTCCTGGAGAATTCCTGAATTCACTTAGATGATATTCACACGGTGTTCTGGTGAATGAGATTTAATTTATTTGCTTTATTATTATTTTTTTTTCCTCTGAGCTTTTTACTCCTGTGTCCTATTTACCGGCTGAAGGATATTTAACAGTTATGAATTGGACAAAAGAGTTCCTCAGACTGACCAATAGCTGCTGCTCTGATATATAGTGGGTATTTGATATATATATATATATATATATATATATATATATATATATATATATATATATATATATATATTTAAATATTGATTGGTATCAGTATTTTAAATATACTATTCACAACATCTGAACTTTTGTACATAATTCTAATGTCTTTTTCTAATGTCTTCATCAGCTTTGCTTATACAATATTTTTTGCAACAATGTCTCTTTTTATGAGCTGTTTTTTTTATGTCTAACCAAAAAAAATCGCATTAATTAACGTTCAAGTTGACTCACAATGATATTCCAGCGTACAGTGGGGAGCGTTTTTGGTTTGGCCTGAATTCGAATGATGCAAAATGACAATTTAATTTTGGAATAACTGCTCAAATCAAGAGAGTTAAATATTCATATTTCCATAAATCAAATTTTGGGATTGCCGATAGCTGTTGTGGAGAATGTTTTGGGAGTGTTTCGGAGCTTTGTCTTCAGTAGGATATGAAAGGTTGTTTTTGGCTCGATTTTTTCCAACGTCATCTCACGACCAATTCGTACGTATTTCACAATTCGTACAACCTCGTGGCTAATTCATACGAATTCGTACTACCTCACTCACTCAAATTGTACGATTTGAGTGACAGGGCTAGGTGTAAGTCATTCGTACAAATTCATACCTATCGTGCAACTCGTAAAATCCGTACGTTTTCGCTAAAATCGTATGAAATTGTACGAATGAGGTTGTACGAATTAGCCGCCTCATAAAATATGTACGATTTGCCATGAGATCAGGCTGGATTTTTTACCTAGATTTAGGATTTTAATATGAAAGATAAGCTCTACCGAGGGATTCTGGGTTGTTTGTTTTTCGATGACGGAAATATACGCATTCGACTTGACAATATTCGAATCGGATCAATAAAACATTCCTGTAATTTATCCTCAGTGAGGCTCCGGTACCTGTATCAAAAGTGAGTGTAGTTTTCGCACAGCTTCACGCAATAAGACATGAAAGGGAAGTCTTAGAAGACCACAGGGAAAGTAAACTTCCTTCTCTGTCAGAATGACGCCGCTTTTTCCCAAATAATCCAGCTTTCGTAGGCAAACGCTCGATTCCTCAACTTTGTGCCTTCTCCGATCGCCAGAGGCAAAAGAGATGGCGTTTTTACTGGATCTCGCTCGTCATTATCAAAAAATGTGCACATTTCATGTATGTGCGTGGATATTTGTGTGTGTGTGTGTGTGTGTGTGTATGTATATTTATTTGTGGGTAGTTCAGGAGGGAAACGACAGGACGAGGCTGAAATTCACACGTAAGCTTTTTTCCTTTCCTCACAGTAGTCTGATTTAAAAAAAAATGTTCCCTTGGTCCCATTGGCTTTATTTTAGATGTACATAGAAGTTTAATCAAAAACAAACTTGCTTGTAGCTCTTCATACACTATTACAAAGAAAGTCAGTTTTTATTTCTTGTAGCAGTGAGCAGACGTCTGATTTTTGTTTTTACCTAAATAATATTACCATATCTTTGAAAAGGCAAATATTGATATTTTATTTATTTTATGATCCTCATAATTATGTAAATCCCTGCTAGCTTTTATTACAATACTCTAAGGCGGGTAAAACTAGTCTTTTAGTTGTTTATTTTTAGTTTGAAGAGAGATACAGCCGGTGTGGTCGCGAACGCAGGTGGTTTACTAGCGCTAATGTCTTTCTGTTGGTTGTTTGGACACAGTCTACCTCAGTATGTTGTTAGAAAATTTTTTTTTTAGAGCCAAGTGCGTCTCTCTTTAGTTGTTTGAATTTCTTTAACAGGCTTGTTTCGGGGCAGCAAGAACCATGTCCGCAATCCCAAATTCGGCCACTAGAGGCTCTCTCTTTCGCAATGATTACGTATCACTCCCCTTTTGATTTTGGTGAAAGCTTAGAACCCAAAGATTCACTTGAATGGGTGTCTTTATTTGAAATACGCAGAGCCAGTTGCGAAAAATTTTATGAAACGAAAGTTTAACCATAGAGTATTACGAAGTTGTAGTATGCGTAAAAACTAGCTTCTATTTTACGGTACATCGTTTGGCTCTGCTAATCTGAGGTATTATGGAGTTTAACTCTTCGTCGATTACGTGAAGCACTTATTTGAATAATACAAAAAATTCGTAAAGCCACTTGTTGTTACTTCGCAAAAAGCTTTTGCCCATGTTTGTGTTTTTAAACTGAATTTAGCCTTTCAAGTCAGTTCCTTAGAGACTACTGAATCACAGTTTGTTGCGCGAAAACGCCCTGAAACATTTTGCGATGTTTTCTTTTTATTTTATTGGCTCTGTAGTTACAGTGGGCGTACAACCATTTGTGATTCGTTTGGTCTTCTTCGCTCACTGCAGTATCTTACCGAACAAACTTTCTGGTACCCCGAGTTCAGTAGTTTCGCGTACAAAAACTTTGTTCACTGTTTTTGGTTTGTTTGCACCAAATGTGATTGTCAATGTCTTTTTTTGTTCCATGTGTTTCCTACTGTGAAAATTTCTATCAATGCCATAGTTTATAGTAAACACGGACTTCACCTGCCTCTCTTTACACGTGCGTTCACAAATACTCTCTCGGACAATCCTACGTGCCATAGAAATGTTTTATTTTCCTCAGGGAGATGTGAGCGTTGGGTTTCGTTTATCGGAGGTGCGTCAATTTTATCCACTGCTAGCTTAATCGGATGGACAACTGCAAAAACGATGCCTTTGGATGCAGGTCGTGCATCTTTAAAGCATTTCGCATCTTTCGTTGCCTCTCCAATGTGTTTCGGGGAATAAATTGAGCGCCCACTGGTGGATCCGTAGTGCCTTGCACAAACCTAAGTATCCTCCAAGCCAAACCTGGCCAACAAACTCCCTGGACCGGATTGTTTTTCACCCAACATCCTCAAAATACTGGAGCCTATTGTACAGATTTCTCAACAGGTTAGCACATCTTTGGCTCTCAATGCTTGGCTCGGTTTTACTGTATTGGTATATGTGAATGATATTCTTTTATTTTGATTTTTAATTAAGCTGAACTTGTCTCTTCTTGGATATGCTACGACTTGCTTCGTGCGCTTGATGAACTGCCCGACGTCGTACGATTGATTCACTGTTACCCAAACAACAACTTTGGCAGCTCCCAGTGTAAAAGTCTAAATTGAGAGAATATAATTTTGATAAATGTCCTGAAATTAACGTAGTAACAAAAACCCAAATGCGGTTTTCTACAGCAAGCTAGAAAAGCGGAACAGGTCGAGCGCAAGGCATTGTATGTATTTTATTGTTTTTAAAAGGAAAAAGTATTACACTTAGAGATATTAATTTCTATTTTTTTAGTCAAAATAGGGAGGGCAAATTCAATTACTTTTTTGACTGTAAACTTTTACTATTTCATGTACATTACGGAATTAACATTATCAATGTATATAGCTTTCTTTTTCGATAAAAGTGTGATGTCTTTTGTTCATGGCATTACACTGTGATTCAGAGATAGAAATGACATCGATTTTACTCTCCAAACTGATCGGATGACGAACCGTTCGGGGGTTTGGCCTACAATGATGTTCTTTGTACGACTTTGCATTGTTGTTTTGACTTTTTGGTTTCATGTACAACTACTTGTTTGCCATCCAAGAAATGATTGCATATCCTTTGTCAGCATTTTGTATTTGTAAATTGTTACCCTTTTCTTTGTACGATACGGACAATTCCTCTACATGGCGATTCATAAAGGTGACCGTTTGAATAAACAATTGTTTTTCAATGTGAAAAACTGGAAAAGACCACTGCAGACTTTATTATAAGCTACAATCCTGCAAAAATAAAGGTATAGTTGACATCTGAAATTATCAATAACAGGTTACTATGAAAGCTTGTTTCCGCCACAAGATAAAACATAGTTTATATTTCACAATCTGTCTCTTAACGTCTGAATTGTGAGATAAAAAAGCAATTTCGAGATGAAAACTTGCAATTCCGAGTAAAAGTCCAAAATGTGTGGGGAAAAACAAGAATTTGCGAGATATAAACTCGCAATTGCATAAAAGCAGTCAAAATTACGAAATACAAACTCGACAATACAATACTCAACAATTACGAGATATAAGTTTGTAATTTCAAAAAAAGTTGGAATTGTGAGATAATTGTGAAAAAATTGTGAATAAAAAGAAACTTGATAACACAAATTGCAATATAAATTCGCGATTTCAAAAAAGCGCCTGAATTGTGAGATATAAAGTCAGTTTTGAGATACAAACTCTCAATTTACGAGAAGAGCTCCAAAATGTGCGAAAAAAGGGAGAATTTTTGAGATATAAACTCACAAATGTGAGATCAAGTCAAAATTGCAAAATACAAACTTGATGCAAATTTTGAGATAAAAATTCGCGATTTCAAAGAAGGTCTGAATTATGAGAGGTAAAGTCAGTTTTGAAATATAAACTCACAATTTGTGAGGAAAAAGTCCAAAACGTGCAAAAAAAAGGCAGAGTTTATTGGATATAAACTCTCAAATGCAAGAGAAAAGTCAGAATTGTGATAAGTCAGAATTGCGAAATACAAACTGGACTACACAGATTACGAGATATAAATTCGCGATTTCAAAAAAGTCAGAATTATGAGATGTATATTTGCAATTTTGAGAAAAAAAAGTCCAAAATGCTTAAAAAAAAGAGAATTTGTGGGATCTAAACTCACAAATGCAAGACAAAGTCAGAATTGTGAAATACAAACTTGACAATGCAAAGTGCGAGATATAAATGCGCGATTTCAAAAAACGTCTGAAGTGTGATATATAAAGTCAGTTTTGACACACATCTCGCAATTCTCACTTTTCTCTCTGAATTTTAAAAAGTCCAAAATTTGCGAAGAAAGCAGAATTTGTGGGATATAAACTCACAAATGCAAGATAAAGTTAGAATTGTGAAATACAAACTTGACAATACAAATTACGATATAAATTCGCAATTTCAACAAACGTCTGAAATATAAGATATAAAGTCTGTTTTGACACACACACTCGCATTTTGTAGGGAAAAAGCCAAAAATGTCGAAAAAAAATGAATTTGCAGGACATAAACTCATAATTGCAAGGAAAAGTCCGAATTGTGAGTCAGAATTCCGAAATACAAACTCGACAATACAAATTATGAGATATAAATTCGCAATTTCAAAAAAGTTGCAATTTGTGAGACATAAACTCAGAACTGTTATTTCTTTATTACGTCTTTAAACGTAGAATTCAGAGAGAAAAGTGAGAATTGCGAGATATAAACTCGGAATTGCAAGAAAAAAAGTCAAAAAAGTTTGCGAAAACAAGCTTCCATAGGTTACAGAGAACAACTCTGGTTAAAAAACATCATGTCAGCCCCGGTTACAGCATCAATTTAAGTTTTGTTAATATTGAATGTGCTAAATGTTTATTTCTTATGGAAATCTGACATCTATCGGGGGCTTATATATGTGATGGACGTGTTTCAGGTGGTCTGGCCTGAAAATCAGCGCCCTTTTGTGTATTTTTTTTTTTCAACTGTAGTCCTATACAGTTTTCTGTTTAGTTGAACACTTGATCATTTTGTTTTGTTTATCCCTGCTGTTTTCTGCGTTTTGTTTTTCCTCTGTCCCACAGTTGTTTTTTCTGTCCCATCATTCACCTGTATTGTAGAAAATGTTCTTTAATCACCGACTCACACTTTGCCATCAATACTTTCCCCTCGCTGGTTGAATTTGTGCCATTTACGTTTCGTATGAAAACCGCCGTCACTTATTTAAACAAACCAACAAATCCATCAGACCAGGATCAAACTGTGCCATGATTAACTAGTACGAATCGACAGTTTTAGTTTTTCAAAGAAAGCCAAGCAGTGACATGTACAGTAAATGTTGGAATAAAATGAAAATGAATCTTGCTGTGTGTAAATTATTCAACAATTAACTGTTTATATGAAATTTATGAATTAAAATTTATTGGGAAAAAATGGCTCGCGTTTGTGTCTGTTTTTCAAGATTATGAACTGTTTTATTTGTAATGTTTAGGGAGATAAGAGCAAAGTTTGGTTGTTGTTTAACAGTCTTTATTCCGTTCTTTAAATGAAAAAATTAAGTAAACCAAAAATTAAAACTGATATTTAATTTCCCACAGAGGCAAAATTTGTGTAAAGACATGAGGGTGAGTAAATGATTATAAATGAAATCAAATTAAAATAAATAAATACATTTACGTTTTGGATGAGCTAATATTTTTTCTGTTATTAGAAATATTTTGTTAATTTTCTTGCACCACAGATTGAGAACTAGTTTTCCATTTTAGACATTTAATTACAAAATTTGACAAAATATACAAAAACTGTTTTGGATGCAATTAATTTAATGCGTTTGAACGGCACTAGTTAAAAGCGCCAATATTTCATATTAAAAACTTATACCTGTCCCAAATTAAATTCTGAAGTGTTTTTAATATAGTAAAAATATTAAAATTAATAGTTGTTTTTTATATATATATATATATATATAGTATTATTTCAGCTGTTTTCCAATTAGCAAAACAATTTTTATTAGTTTTAGAATTAGTTAACAACTACATAACATTGTTTTAGGGAGTTTGTCTTCCACAGTACCCAAAAATGATCAAAGTTGAAGAAACACCCATATACTGTATACTGATCGTTTGCCATATTCATATGCCATGATATTTACATAAAAGTCAAAATTGTGTCATAAAAAGTCCAAACTATAAAAATACAAACTCAACAATACAAATTACAAGACACAAATTGGCAGTTAAAAAAAAAAGTCTGAATTTTGGGATGTATGGTCACAATTTTGAGAAAAAAAAAATGTTGCAGAAAATGACAGAATTTGTGGGATATACACTCACAAATGTGTGAAAAAAAGTCAGAATTGTCATAAAAAGTCCAAATTGTGAAATACAAACTCGACAATACAAATTACAAGACACAAGTCTGTCTTTCACAGTACCAAAATGATCAAAGTTGAAGAAACACCCATATACTTTGGTACTGGATGGTTTGCCATATTCATATACCATGATATTTACATTAAAAATCAGAATTGTGTCATAAAAGTCAAACTGTAAAACACAAACTTTGAGGAAAAAAAAGTCCAAAATGTCCAAAAAAAAGACAATTTGTGGAATATAAAGTCCAAATTATGAAATACAAACTTGACAATACAAATTACAAGACACAAATTTGCAATTTCAATAATTTTAGGGAGTTTGTCTTCACGGTACTAAAATGATCAAAGTTTCAAACTCAAACTGATTGTTTGCCATGTTCATATACCATGACATTTACATAAAAAAGTCAGAATTGTATCATAAAAAGTCCAAATTGTAAAAATACAAACTCGACAATACAAATTACAAGACACAAGTTTGTCTTTCACGCTACCAAAAATGATCAAAATGAAGAAACACCCATATACTTTGGTACTGATCGTTCGCCATATTCATATGCCATGATATTTACATTAAAAAGTCAGAATTGTGTCATAAAAAGTCCAAATTGTAAAATACAAACTCGACAAAGACAATTTCCAAAAAAAGGTCCAAAATGTGTGCAAAAATGACAGAATTTGTGGGACATACACTCACAAATGCGAGAAAAAAGTCAGAATTGTGTGATTAAAAAGTCTGAATTGTGAAAATACAAACCTGAAAATACAAATTACAAGACACAAATTTGCAATTTCAACTAATTTTAGGGAGTTTGTCTTCCACGGTACTAAAATGATCAAAGTTTCAAACTTCAAACTGATTGTTTGCCATGTTCATATACCATGACATTTACATAAAAAAGTCAGAATTGCATCATAAAAAGTCCAAATTGTGAAAATACAAACTTGACAATACAAATTACAAAACACAAATTTGCAATTTCAACTAATTTTAGGGAGTTTGTCTTTCACGGTACTATAAATCATCAAAGTAGAAGAAACACCCATATACTGTGATACTGATCATTTGCCATATTCATATACCATGATATTTACATTAAAAAGTCAGAATTTTGTCATAAAAAGTCCGAACTGTAAAACACAAACTTTGAGAAAAAAAAAAGTCCAAAATGTGTCCAAAAAAAGACAGAATTTGTGGGATATAAAGTCCAAATTATGAAATACAAACTTGACAATACGAAATACAAAACACAAATTTGCAATTTCAACTAATTTTAGGGAGTTTGTCTTCCACGGTACTAAAATGATCAAAGTTTCAAACTTCAAACTGATTGTTTGCCATGTTCATATACCATGACATTTACATAAAAAAGTCAGAATTGTATCATAAAAAGTCCAAATTGTAAAAATACAAACTCGACAATACAAATTACAAGACACAAGTTTGTCTTTCACGCTACCAAAAATGATCAAAATGAAGAAACACCCATATACTTTGGTACTGATCGTTCGCCATATTCATATGCCATGATATTTACATTAAAAAGTCAGAATTGTGTCATAAAAAGTCCAAATTGTAAAATACAAACTCGACAAAGACAATTTCCAAAAAAGGTCCAAAATGTGTGCAAAAATGACAGAATTTGTGGGACATACACTCACAAATGCGAGAAAAAAGTCAGAATTGTGTGATTAAAAAGTCTGAATTGTGAAAATACAAACCTGAAAATACAAATTACAAGACATAAATTTGCAATTTCAACAAATTTTAGGGAGTTTGTCTTTCACGGTACTAAAAATGATCAGAGTTGAAGAAACACCCATATACTTTGACACTGATTGGTTGCCATATTCATATACCATGATATTTATGTAATCCTCCATTTAGTAAAACCATAAAAAGTCACTCAGTGCTGATCTTATTGATAAAATTTCACTACACTGGTTTTTCAAAAAAGCAATAGTACAGTTAGCAGGAAATGGCTGTTTTATCTCTAGTAGTCAGTGAAGTGTGAACAGCAGCTAGTTTAAGCAAAACAAACTTGTCGAAGGGGTTCGTTCGCCACGTTAACCACCAGCACTCTGCTTATCGTTTCAACCCCCTGCACAAGTGCATGAGTGTGAGAACTATGCAGTCATCACAACACATGCATGAAAAGACTGGCCTTTCTATAATTTGAATTAAAACATCCATCACTGACATGTTATGATCATACCACATCCGAAAAACGGGCCTCATATGTGTGCGTGTTCATGTAAAGGCCATGTGTTTCTGCTGAATGTTAGTCTGAAGAGGAAGTTGTAGCAGTGTTGTGTGTTTTAGGCTGTGGTTAACACAGCACTCTGCACTTTTCAGTTGCTTCAGCTGGCAGAACACTGTGCGTTAGGTTCAGAGGAGGACGTTTTTGCTAGTTGTGGATTGTTTATTGTATTTTTGGATTGGGGTGAGTACGCAAAAATGCTTGCATTTGTTAATACATACTAAAAATGCTAACTCTGTTTGATTTGAACTGAATGTGTGCCATTGTTTTGATAAGTCATTATCTTCTGCAGCTCCAGATAAGCTATCATGCAAACTTCAATGTATCTGATCTTGAGTTTTAAATGAAGGTTGGAGGTTTTGGCCTATACGAATCCAACTTGAACTCGTCTTGGTGGATTTCACTGGTGCTTTCGGCCATTATTGCTTCACCAGTTTCATTTAAGGAACTGCCTTAGCAAAAACGCAGCTCGCTGTGGTGCAACCGAATGACAAAGTGTAGAATGTCATACGTGGTGTTGGTTGTGTCTTTTTTCTTATAAACAAAACTGTTATTTTTCAAGAGCAACCGTTATGACGCTTGTTTGTGCTCTTCATAGATGGTGTTTTCCACTTTCACTATTATACAGCAGATCACGCACACCGTTATACATTTCATTTTAGTCTATCTTGTAAAAATACCATTTGTTTTGACATGCAAAAATACTACGGGGCTTTGAAATATAGCATGCAGAATGATTTTTAAATGGTATTCCCAAGAATACCATGGTAGTACCACAATATTTATTGTGTCATATATTTTTGACAGAAATTCTATGGTAGCTGTATGACTATGGCAGTTACACAATACCATGGTTTATACAGTACTTTTTACAAAACTTTTAGTACACTGGCCACTAAAGTATTTGGAACATTTCAAAATCAACTTTTCTACATTCTTTACATTTCTACATTTTTCAAAAACTGAATAAACAGTTGTAACAGTGTGATATAGTTAAACATTACTTGCTATAGTAATACTTGCTATAGTAATAACAGTAATTTACAAACGACTAACCCTAAACTTATTATGTATATGTACTGTAGTCAATTAATATTACTCAGTACTTCAGTAATTAGACTGGTACATTTATATAGCGCAATTATCAGGAATTGATAGGGTGGTGAAAAGTATCTCTATATGAAAGGTTACTGAAGGGGAGGAGTTTAAAAATAAGTGGCCTTGATCACGTCGGCAGAAAAAGAAAGTTGTTTGAGGGGCAAAGCAACTTGTTGCTTTTTTATAAAAGGTTATTGGAGGGGAGGAGTTTAAAAATAAGTGGCTTTGATGATGTCATCAGAAAAGTAAAGTCGTTTGAGGGGCAGAGCAAGTTGTTAAGTTTTGATTAAAAGATTACTGAAGGGGAGGAGCCTAAAAGGGATGATGTACGGTGGTATTTGCTCACCTGATAATCAGCAAGGGGTAGACTTAAATGTCTAATTCCCATACGGTGTATTTACCACCTGCCTCTTGTGCCATATGTTAGTTAAGCAATCCGGCTGTGACTCTGTTTTATGTTAGTTAACTAATGGGACTTATCCTGATATCTCACTCACTAACTCCTCTGGGAGGATGCAGATGGTGGATGAAACGATGAAAGATCTCTGGCATCTTTCCTTCCACTTTTTTAAACACTCTTCTGTGCTACTTCTGACAAAAAATATGGCAGTACCATAATTTTTTTTTTCATATATATATATATATATATATTTTATTTTAAGTATAAACTTTTTTTAGTTACATAAAGTAAATATAATTACATAATAAAGTAATTTATTACATACATTATTATGTAATATAATTTAATACAATTAATAAATTACAACTAATATCTAACTAGTACAGAATAGTTATAATTTATTAGTTATAATTTAATGTGTGTGTGTGTGTGTGTGTGTCTGTATATATATATATATATATATATATATATATAACTAATATATGCAATATATCATATATATAATATATATATTGACTTTCAGCCATGACATCAGCCATGTGTGTTTTTAGAATTGTGCAGTGGAGGGGTTTTTTGTTCAAATTTTCTGTTTTAAACTATAAATAACTGAGGAGGTGTTTTGTTTCCTTGTGGTTGAGTATGTCAGTGATGTTATGCTACATGCATTTGCGGTCTGTCAGACCACCGGTTCTCAAGAGGACTGGTCACATTGCAAACAGAATGAGCTTTTGCATACAGCTCTCATGACTGTGTATTAGCACATGCAAAACCACATCTTCACACTTACGACATTTCTGTGTGATTGTGTCATTACTGTATTTTGTGATGATAAAAGGAATAACTGGAAACCACTAGACTCCAAAACAGGAATTTTGGATATGTATTTAAATACTAAACACAGGCAATCAGCGCGTTATGCTGAGACTTGAGACATGGCGTTCAAACAAGTGATGAAAGTTTGATTCTGAAGTGCAATTTCCTGATGCCATGTCATTTCCGCTCTTTGCTCTACTACTCTTGAAAGGGTAAATAGCAAAAATAAGATTAAAAACATAACGTACTATTAGTTTTTTTATTTGTCAGACATACAGACAGACAGACAGACAGATAGATAGATAGATAGATAGATAGATAGATAGACGGACATACAGACAGACAGATAGATAGATAGATAGATAGACAGACAGACAGATAGATAGATAGATAGATAGATAGATAGATAGACGGACATACAGACAGACAGATAGATAGATAGATAGATAGATAGGTAAATAGATAGATAGATAGATAGATAGATAGATAGATAGATACAGACAGACAGATAGATAGATAGATAGATAGATAGATAGATAGATAGATGATAGATAGATAGATAGATAGACAGGAGGAAAGACAGATGGATAGACAGACAGATAGATAGACAGACAGACAGATATAGATAGATGCAGATAGATAGATAGATAGATAGATAGACAGATAGATAGATAGATAGATAGATGATAGATAGATAGATAGATAGATAGATAGAAGAACAGATAGATGAATAGACAGACAGACGGATGGATAGACAGACAGACAGACAGACAGATAGATAGATAGATAGATAGATAGATAGATAGATAGATAGATAGACAGATAGATAGACAGGAGGATAGACAGGCAGACAGACAGACAGACAGACAGACAGATAGACAGATAGATAGATAGATAGATAGATAGATAGATAGATAGATAGATAGATAGATAAACAGACAGGAGGAAAGACAGATGGATAGACAGGCAGACAGATAGACAGACAGACACACAGATAGACAGACATAGATAGACAGATAGATAGATAGATAGATAGATAGATAGATAGATAGATAGACAGACGGACGGACGGATGGACAGACGGAAAGACATGGATGGATGGATAGACAGACAGACAGATAGATAAGTAGATAGACCTGAAGCCAGCTATCTATTAATGACATTCCAAAAATTGCACAGATTTTCATATATGGTCATTTCATGGAGCTCTGCATTGCTTTACAGCTTTGGGGATGCCCCCAATCCTCTAGGAAAAGCTCAGGACTCACATAGCATAATTCTGAAAATTATGTTTTATTTTATTCAGTCCAAAATAAAACTTTGCATCTTAGCAGCTTATGCACTGACCACGAAGTGTGTGAAAAAATGGAAGTTTTCTGCAGTAGACCTATAGTAACCCTTGTAAAAACTGAGAGGCCCCTTTGTTTGAGTATTTATGTTGGAGCATATGGTAAGAAGGGGCAGCCATAAAAGGATATTTGAACATGACAAGCATCATGGTGCTCTTATAGTTTACATATCACTTGTCTGATTCGGATACAAACAACCTCACCGCTCTCAGACTCTGTCATTCGTCTATGGCTGAGATGATTTATGCCTGAAAGCACTGCACAGTTCATTCATACATCGTTTAAGGACAGGCAGTCGGTGAAGGAGAACGGTTCTGGATTGGACTGGATTATGACCGGTTTGTCATCATTACCTAGTCAATCAGGCACTCAGAGGTTTGGAAAGGTAATTTTAGCTATGTCCCAATACGGATAGGCCTTAATTTAACATTAAGGAATGTTCTGGAGTTGAGGAAAGTTTTTGAGTCTAGATTCATAAAAATACAGGTTCTGCAATGTCTTTTAAGATTCTGCAATTGGTTATATGGTTTTTATGGAAATAAAACAAGTTCATTTTTACATTCATATGTTCTTCAGGTCAGCAAATTGGTTTTAGGTTGAGGAAAACCCAAGAATTTCTTGGTTCTTTTGAAGCATATGTACTTAGATGCCTTTCTGAAGAACACTGGGTTCTCCTATACCATCAGGCTGGAGGCCATTTAATCCCCGCTATCAAACACAACCCAGAGATTTGCTTCTGTAAACTAGTGCTTCCATTTTACATCAGATTAAGATCTTCTGTTTACAGGGAAACGTTTCCAACTTCAGCCGACTCCAGCTGTGTGTTGATGTAATAGGCTGGAGTTAATGGAAGCCACTGATAAGTTCTGGCAGTAGCTATATAGTTTCTTATTTAGGGTATTCCGTCACACCGGCTCTCCAGAACCATATCTCTATTACTGCCATGTCACAATCCTCGGGAATAAACACAATAGATATTATGTAATTAGATTAGATCCAGAATGTCACACCAGTCTTTATTTGTTTTGTCTGGTGCACAGCGACAATATGTTTCATAAGGTGCAACAGAGGCCAGCTGGTAAGTGCTGTGCAGGTAAACCTCACTGCCCTGATGCTATAGGCTGCGGTCTTTAGCCTCCTTGTTAGTGTGCCCACCCATGCCGGCGACCAGGGTTTGAGTCCCACCCGGAGCAGGGTGTGAGTAGGATGGGAACGGGGCTTAGGGGGGGGTAAGTGTAGGTGTAGGTAAACCTCACTCCCCTCATCTCAAGAGGCACACTCCAAGTTTGTGTGCCCGCCTCCCATGCCAGCGACCCGGGTTCGACCCAAGGTGCGAGTAGGATTCAGGAGGGGTTACAAAGGCAACTGACCAAAAGCCACACTGAAAGTCTGAAATCAAGAGTCCACAATTGTGGATAACATTCCTAGCTAAATTAATGGTGGGATGTTTTGTGTTTCAGCCTCAGATTGCAAACCATGCTCTCAAATTCATGCCCCAGTCTCAGCACCCAGCTCGTCCTCATCCTTGTCCCCGACCTCAATTCCAGAAGACGTCTTCTTTAGCAGTTCACCAGAGGACAAGGTAAGACCCTAACCATTACCTAACCTAGGGATGGACAACTTCGGTCCTGGAGGGCCATTGTCCTGCAGACCTTAGCTCTGACCCTAATCAAACAGACCTGCCTTTTGCTTTCTAGTGATATTGAAGACATTGCTTAGCTTGTTCAGGTGTGTTCGATCAGGGTTGGAGCTAAACTCTGCAGGACAGTTGCCTTCCAGGACTGAAGTTGCCCAACCCTTGAACCAGGGCGAATGATTGTTTGATAAGAAGGCACTTTGCATTGGCACCGACAGCCTTGTGGGCAGTGCGCTGACATGCAGTGTCGTTGCGCTACGGGGGTCCCAAGTTCTAATTCTGGCTTGAGGACCTCTCCCTATCCCACCCCCTTCTCTCTCTCCCACTTTGCTTCCTGTCCTGTATGATCTGTCCTATCATAAAAGGCAAAAAATAAATCTTTAAAAAAAAAAGAAGGCATTTTGCAACTGGTTCCTCTACTGGGAATGTCCTTCTCAGTTTACTCGATGACTATGTGCTTACTAATACCCAGTTTGGCTCTTGCATCACAAAAGAAGTTCAGCTTACTGCATCCTCTTTTAGTCCTTGAATGACACTAGCATGAGGCTCACTTAGACTCCGCATTATTAGTCATATATCATGTGACCTTTTTGTTGTGATAAATCAGCTGTCCATGGGTTTCTTGTTTTCAGAGAAACGAGTGCAGCAGTGAGGAGGACCTTTTAGACCTCTGCGATTCTCTTAGAGATTCAGAATATTTCAGAGACCTGCAACTCGAATCGACTGAACCACAAGACAAACGACAAGGGTACAAGGATACAACCCTTTTGGTACCTCCTGCGTCCACACCAGAAAGTGGATCTAGGCATAATTCCACAGATTTTGACACCCATCAACTTTTCCAGACAGACGACACCGTGATTCCCACTGGAGGGGAAGCCATGGATCGCTTGGTTGCTATCAGAAACTCAGAGTACCAGGATTATCCAGAATCAGAGCAAGATGAGGACTCGGACACGGATAACTTTCCTACATTGGTTAGATCCATGTCCACATCGCGCAGACACAGCTGGGAAGTGCCAGTGTCACCGATTGACCTGGGAAGAAGGTAAGACTCGCTTTTTCACTGGCTTCAAATAATTGTGTCATTGCCATAACTAAATGTGATGTTAGAAAATCTTTGAGCAGTGCATGTCTTCTGTCTGGTAACAGAGTCATTGTGTGTACATGTGTGTACGTAAACATTGTATGGTTATGTTGTGTAGGTTCAGTCTAGACACTAACGGCATTGACAGCGACGGGGAAAGAGAGGTCCACTGTTTGACCAAAAGTCCAAATCTACCATCTTCCTCCTTCTCCGAAAGCTCAGTGGAGGAAACAACCAGTGCTGCTGAAAGTGAAAGCTCCAAAACACCAGTAACTGTCCTTATTGAAATCTGTCTTAGTATGAACAGAGCAAGATTTTCACATCGCTCTATAAGGCATATTCCCACTCCCGGAAGGCTGCCATCCTGCAGAGTTTTAAAGGGATAGTTCACCCAAAAATGAAAATCCGACCATCATGTCATTCCAAACCTGTAAGACCTTCGTTTATCTTTGGAACACAAAATAAGATATTTTTTGATGAAATCCGAGAGCTAGACAGTGACGCAACTACCACAATCAAGACCCAGAAAGGAAGTAAGGACATCATTAAAATAGTCCATGTCAGTGGCGTGCACAGGAGGGTAGGCTCGAGCCCCCTTGAGGTCCGATGCTAAAGTGCCCTTTCGGTCTGGTCTAGCTGCCCCCGGACCGCGATTTCTGCTACTCTTGTGAACACGTGTCAAAAACTGACACAAAAGAGAAATAACTGTTAAATAAAGTCATTATTTTTGTTTTTTTGTGCACAAAAAGTATTCTCATAACTTCATAACATTACAGTTAAACCACTGAGGTCACATGGACTATTTTAGCAATGTCCTTACTACCTTTCTGAGCCTTGAAAGTGGTAGTTACATTGCTGTATATGCAGGTTCAGAAAGCTCTCGGATTTCATCACAAATATCTTAATTTGTGTTCCGAAGATGAACGAAGGTCTTAAGGGTCTGGAATGACATGAGGGTGAGGATGAGGGTGATCTCTTTAACTCCAACCCTAATCAAACATGCTTGAACCAGCTAATCAAGGTATTCAGGATTACTTGATAATAACAGACAGGTATGTTGGAACAGGGTTGGAACTGAATTCTAGCCAGAAGGTAGTCCTCCAGGAGCAGGGTTGGCTTCCTATGCCGTAACTGTTATTGATAACATTTTCACATGATTTGGTTTTAATGACAGAATCTACCCACACCAGCAAGGACAGTATATTCCAGATCTGAGATTCTCGCAACTGATGAAAAATCTCAAGCTGACAAAGTCTCCCGCATACTGGAGACTTCTAAGCAGGCTGCCAGAGAGGCTGGAGGTTAGTGAAATGATTCTCCAATTAGGTGGAAACCCAAGGTTTTCATGGGCTTTAGCTTTGAAGCAATCAGATGAATCCAATGCTAATTCTGTCAAGAGCAATTCTTGGATTGAAAGCCACAAAACACACATTTTACTATTTAAAGTCTTTCACAAAGACCTTATTTATTCTGTAGTTCTGTCGATAAACTATGTTTTGTTACTTTCAAAATCCCAGAAACCTGTACAACCTGTAACTTTTTAAACCTTCAGGGAACCATATGGAAGCTATAGAACCCTACACAGCCATATATCTTTTTATGCTTAGAAAACTAAAACTAAAGAGCTACAAAGAATAGTAGAATACATATAGTTTTGACTTGTTTTGCTTTGGAATTCCAGAAGAGCAGGAGTCAGAGGAGGGGCTGCAGTCGGTGGAAGGACGGAGTCATGTGTAAGTTTTCACATCTTTGTTTTGTTTAAGAGCACCATAGTAGCTATGGCAAGGTTATTTTGCGTCAGTGAAGTTACATAATTCAGAAGGATTACTGAAGCACCTTGGAATCTGTCAAGATGATTAAGTAGCTTCTATGAAGGCTTCCTGGAATGCACTTAGTTGGATAGTTGGATTAGCAAGACCAGTGTTTATTAAAGTCCTGCAAAACTAGCTGGTTTTAGGCTTTTGTTTTGCATAAAACTAGTCTTTACAAGCAACCTAGTCTTTACAAGCAACCTAGAAAATTACCAATGTTTATGCAAGTATGCTAATAACAAACATGGTGGGACTTCCTTTTCTTAAAGAGTTAGTTCATCCAAAAAGTTCATCTTCAGAATACAAACGACAATGTTTTTTATGAAATGCGAGAGCATATGACTGTGCATAGGCAGCAACGTAACACGTTCTAAGGCCCAGAATGGTAGTAAGAACATCACTAAAATTGTCCAAGTGACATCAGTAGTTCAATCGTAATTTTCTATAGAATACTTTTTTTGCACAAAGAAAACTAAAATAACGACGCATGCTGTAGCTTCATAAAATTATGGTTAACCACTGATGGACTATTTTCATCGATCCTTACTACCTTTCTGGGCCTTGAGCGTGTCAGTTGCGTTGCTTTCTATGTAGAGTCAGAAAGCTCTTGGATTTCATCAGAAATATTTTACTTTGTGTTCTGAAGATGAATGAAGGTCTTAGGGGTCTGGAATGACAGAATTCTAATAGTGGATCCAATAGTGTTTAGCTAAATCGCACTTGCTACTTGCTATTCAGCTGCAGGTAGTATCAGTATAGTGTCAGTATAACGTTTTTTCCATTAACCTGAAGGAAGTCATAGGTGATTTGGTTGTAGCCCACCGCTGTTGTAGTCTGCCTCTGTATGTGTGAGCTAGGCAGTAGATTTTATGTTGATGGTTTTATTTGGACAGCAGCCCACCATGTGCCCTGCCGGTCTCACACATATTTAGCCTGAGTGTCTTGTTTGTCTCAGGCTGATGGTACAGAAAGTTCTGCAGGAGCTTAAGCAGTATCATGGGTAAGTAAACAGTGTGAAGGAGCCTGTCGTGCCCTCCTACAGACTAACAGAGTGGCCCACGTTTGGTTTGCAGGCCTGAAATAGAATGCATTGTTTTCTTACTTGGCTGTCTTGAACATGCTGTGTACGTTTGCGTATTTATGGCGTATTTTATCTGCTGTGTTTACCACTCTTGCTGTATTTTTAAACCTAGTGGGGCTTTTCCTGGTTAGGACGTCCTTGTTTTATCTCAAAACCTGCATGAGAAACCAGAGCGTGCTTTTAACAAGGTCATGAAACATCTGCACAGTAACGCTTCTAACAGCAGACTAGCATGAGGCTTTGTTCGGAATGGAAACCTAGCATACTTTTTAAAGCATACTGCAAAGTACACACTGTATACTTGTTTTAAGTTTTTGGGTTTAACAAGTAGTCTACTACATTGTGTAAACTAGCTGTCGGTGTAAAAGAAGCCAAGAAAGAAATGTTAAAATTGTGGTTGATGCAGCTGTCGCTCTAAAAATGGAAGGTTTAATTAAACCTGTTGCATTGTGGGTTGCAGGAAATTTGCATACTGCAGAAATAGATTATGGTAGTATTCTAGGGCTGTCACTAATTATTATTTTGGTAATCGCGTAATCGGATAGTTATAATTGTGTTTTTGTGAGCTAACAGTAGCCTTTTAAAGTACTTATAATACATATAATAGCAATGAGGCAATAATAATTAGTTCAAATAAAGTATCAAAAGCAAGTAATCATATGGTTTTATTAAACAAAACTGTTAAAACATAATGTGTAGAGCTAATGTACATTACGCATTATAACAAATGGCTGCAGAGGGCGCCAACGGCCTGACCATTGTTTTTACACTTTACTGCATGATCTAATCCTTGTTAAATATGTACTAAACAACATTTTATTCAAATACCCACTTAATCTTTAACATTTGTCAATTTATTTACCACAGAAATGCTACAGCCACTGTCACTGAACATGTGGACATCAAAACGTCAGTGTAAGGGCTTAGGCTTTTACATTGAAATCGCGACGAACAGTTAGTTAGCTTAGCATATTGAGAAAGTATTGATGTATTCTCCTGTGTTTGTAAATAGGTTTATAAATGACTGACCTTACAAATCTGATGAAATGGCGCACTTTGGGTTGCCAGATAAACGTTATAATAAACCGGAACTCACAGAAATATGCAGAGATGGAGTTTAAGACACTTGATAAATGATAACTGTTTGTGTGGAGACGCACGTACGTAACCTACACGCATGTAAGCAATTAAAGCGCGTATATTTATTTATTTGAATAGTAACGTTTGTGAATTCACAATAGCATTATGGTTTATTATGATTTTTAAATTGGTTTAATATATAATGCAGCCTTGGAAAACGGTCTAATGCCTTTTATGGATTCGCGTCTGTGGAATGCGTCGCTTCCGGTATTTTGACCGTTACTCAGCGCGGGCAAATTGCAGTCCAGGATTTTTAAAAATGAGTTCTCCAATTGAATCCATGAATGGTGACAGTCCTATACTAGCATGTTTAAGCAGTAATATACACATTGTCACATGACCTTTTGTTAAAACAAAAAACTTTTGAGTGTAATCAAGTCAAGAAAACAGTAAAAAGGTAAAAATGCATTTGATAATCAGTGGGTAGTATGGACGGTTGACAGTTTGGTGAAGCTGTCGGTTATCCAGATACTGCATACTGTAAAAAAATTCTTAGTTTCGTACGCTAGTTTGCCATTTCGAACATATCCGGAGTATTCCTGTAAGCATGCATATGTTGCCCGTGGAGAAACCTATGCTGAATTAGTTTAATCCTGATCGTGATCATCTTGGATTTTCCTCAGAGCGAAACACAGCACAAGCATAGAAAGAAAAGAGGCGACAGGGAATTTCACGTGGTATGAGTTTCTTGCCATTGAGTAAGTCACTGACCTTTTTATACTCTTCTTTATATAATCACTTGAATATGCTCTTGTTCTTAAAAAATCGTATAACTTTTAAATCGGGTTGATGTTGGGTTTTTTTTTTTTTTTTGTAGAAATGATGAAGAAGAGGAGGAAAGACCAGAGCGTCCGGAAAAAGGCACCAAAGTCAAGCGGACTCTGAGCTCACTGAGGAACCGCGTGACCGGATCCTTCAACAAAGACAAAGTAATCACACACACACACACACGCACACTATCATCACTCGCGCTGGGACTGTGGGATAATATCATGTCCATTTCTGCTGAACTTTGCAGCAACTTCTGTGTCTCTGCAACTTCCTCCTTTTCTTTAAAGTGGAAAGACACTATATTCACTCATGTAGACTATTGGGGAAGTTTTGACCTGCTCTTTAAACTAGACAATGTGGCAATTGTATATTGTCTTTTAAAAAATAAAACTCAGCATCAGTTAATTATTAAATTAACTCCTTTTTAAAATACTAATCAGCTGATATTAGATGCATATAATTATTTTGATTATAGATGCTGTATTGTAAAATATTTATATTTTCAGTACTTAAAAATGATTTTAGCATCTATCCCCACATTTCACTATAATTAAATTAAATATTTAAAAAAAAAGTAAAATTCTTTATATTCTGTATATTGTAAATGCATTTATTCAGTTATTTATTTATTTTCGTCATAGTAATGATAATTTGGTAGAAAATAAATAATAATAAAAAAATGTAAAAGCCATTTTAGCACCTATCCCCACTCTTCCCTATAATCAAATTAAATATAAAAAAAAAAACAAATAATAATACAATTCTGTATATTATATATGTTTATTTATTTATTCAATTATTTATTTTAATCATAGAACTAATAATTTGGTAAAAAATGTATGATAATAATAATAATAATAATAATAATAATAATAATAATAATAAATCTATCCCCTCTCTTTCCTATAATTCAATTTAATGCAATTCAATTAAATACATTTTTAAACTAATTCAAATTAAACTAATTAAATAATTACATTAAAATTCAGCACAAAATTACATTCACTGAAACAAATAATATCATGATGCATACTGACAAATGTACTTTATGCTTTATAATCTATATATTTTAATATTAATTTATTATGCATAAAACTACTTTTAAAAATATTTAAAATAAATATAAACTCTATAATTAAAAATATTAAATAATTATATTAAAATTTAGCATAAATTACATTTCATTCACTACAACAAATACCAACATGAAGTATGCTGGGAAATGTACTTTTTCAATTTATATTTAATAAAAATAAACATATTAATTGTTTTTATTGATTTTTTGCATATGAAATCGAGTAGTATATAGAATGATATATCTATAAAATGATATATAATTGTATTTTTTCATTATTTATTTATTTTGCTTTTGGGTGAAACACGACCTAGACATGTTTTTGTGAAATAGTGTTTTTTGGAAGCTGTCGTAAGTTAACGCCCCACATCTTGATTCCTCTGTTTCAGGGTAAGACCCGAGAGAAAGAGCATCAGAAAGACAAAAGCAGAGAGAGAGAGAAGGACAAAGAGAAAGAGAAAGAGTTGCGTGAGCGTGAGAAAGTGCGGCGCCGCAGCGTGAGCGGCCACCAGCTCGTGCCTGGCTCATTCTCCAGCTGGGCGACGTGTTCGCTGTGCAGCAAGACCCTGCAGAGGAAGCATGGCCTGCAGTGTTTGAGTGAGTAACACACGACCACAAGCACAAATACACACCTGTGCACACGCGCAGCTGCTCCACGCCGCACTCCACTTCCACCACAGTGCATGTCACAGCAAACATGGGCACTCTGACAGCTTTTTTAGGGCTTTTGCATCTATCGCAGGGTTTCGTTAGATTATGAGCTGTGATAAACTAAATCAGCTGCTTGACCCACTGACTCAATCTGTCACGTGACGCAGCGTTGCTCCTGTTTCGGCTGTTTTGCAACCCGCTTTGCACTGCGGAGAACTGCGGGTCTGCGTACAGATGAACTAGTTAGATTTGATCAGGTTTCTAGTGACTGAGGGAGGTTAAAAGAGGACTTAAAGGGACAGTTCACAAAATTGAAACGGCCATTCAAAAAAAAATTAAAATAACATTTAAATAAATAAATAAATTTGTTTGTTTGACAGAAAAAGTATAAAGTAGCTAGGTTGTCTTGCCCTGTTTTTTCCTAAATTAAATTAAATTTAATTTAAAATTCCCTAAAGTTGGCATAAACTATATGGAAGTTTATGGAAACAAACTATAGGAACTATAGTTTTTCAAATCTTATCCATTTGCAAAAGTATATGCATGTTGATGTATGTATAATTTATATGTTCTAGAAAGTAAATCCCAAAAACCATGCAGGGGTCACATTTATTTATTTATTTACTTATTTACAAAGTTGCAATTCCTTTATTTATTTTTTAAATATTTTCCCCTATATTTTGTGTTATAAATATATATACTATATATATATTACAATATCAATTTAATATAGGTTACTAAAAAGAACAAATTTGTAAACTTCTCAATATAATACTATTTACACAGCAGTAAACACATATGTATTTATTTATATTTTTTCCATATTTTCAATATTTGTCGTATTTAAATACATCATATATATATATATATATATATATATATATATATGATGTATTTAAATACAAAAAATATTATTATTTTTATTCTATATAATATAGATATTATTATTATTATTATTATAGATTATATAAGCTCTGTAAATTTTTAAAAATAATAAAATATGTTTGTAATAAATTGTAATTTACATAGTAATAGTAATTAATAGTAATAATAAACAATACATACATATATATAATATACTTATATGTATGTTTCTTATATATTACAACATTAAATGTATCACTAAAAAATTAAAAATATAATAAAATATATAGAATAAATTGTAATTATTATAATACAATATTAATGCAGTATTAATACATAAATATATCATATATTTACTGTATAATGTATTATTACAACATAAATTTAATAAAAAGGTAAAATATTTACAATTATGAGTATAATACTATAAATAATTTTATATTATATTACATATATTATAAAATGTAAAATATGTAAATGTTAAATATTTACAATTAGTAGTTTAATACTATATATATATATATATATATATATATTAAGATTAATTTAAATATCAAAAATATGATATTAAATATGTTATAAAATATGATTTTTTTGTAATTGTAATAAGTTGTAATTATCATAATACAGTATTAATGCAATATTAATACATAAATATGATATATTTACTGTATACTGTATTTATATTACAACATAAATTTAATATAGTTCAATAAAAGGGTAAAATATTTACAATCATTAGTATAATACTATAAAAACTATATATATATATAATTGACAGACAGAAGGATGACAAAAATTTGTTCACACACCAATAAACGATTTCTGTGTGTATTTATTATATATTTTTCCCATATTTTAAATATTTTTCCTATGTAAAAAAAAACGTATCTACATATAAATGACTACATATTACATACCTACATATTTAACTATTATATACAATTTTTAATTTATTTGTTATATATTATAATTTTTGTGTCCTGTTTAAGAGAAAAATGATACGGGTTTGAAATGATATAGGTGTGCTAAATAATGCCATTATTTCCATGTTTAGGTGTTCTGTCCCTTTAAGAATCAGCGCGTTATAAGATAGCACGATCAGTAATTCGGCAGCACATTGGTATTTACTGTTAGTGTCACTTCAAGTAAACTCACAAGTATCAGGAAGTGGCTGAAAATGCTCATTTAGAAACTATGAGTTTATTTGTTGACTGTTTACTTCCCTATTTTAGGAAGCCTTCTTTTTATATTAAGTGCTTTGTCAACGTCGACTGATATATGACATATGAGTGCGAGAATTTACAAAAAAAGCTGAAACAAAAGTGTTGCTGGTATTAATTTATTTATGATGGTCTGTTACTTTGAAGGGAAATCCCCTCAAATTCTACTCTATCAAATACAAGCATTAAAACCTTTTTTTTTCAAGTTTTACAAAAACTCTTTTGTTTTGGGTACGTTATTTTTGTTTTTATTTTTTTTGTTATGTCAGTATTTATTTATGTATATATTTGTTGGTAAGTGTGGTGTCTCCTGGACAGTGTGCGTTTCTTAAGTGTGACTCATGTGTTTATTCACAATGACAAAAGCACAATTATCAAGTCCAAGTTGTAAATTTAAAGCCGTTTGGTGATGACTGGGAAATATTATATATGACTCTTTGCATGGCACTGCTTATTAAACAAGTCACGCTGATGTATTTCCTTAGACTTGAAGCTTTAGAGGAGGAGATTCTCACTTTAACTTTTATTCTCAGGTTTATTACAGGAGACATAAAGTAATCACTGCTGTGACAGTGAAACATTACACTAGAACCATCATGTGACACCGTATGCCATCAGCACACTTCTGAGAAATTAGCAAATTATGGGTGCCTTCATTTTGGTAAAAGGGTAGATCAGGACTAGTAACATTTCCACTTTTATAACAGTGGAAATCTATGGCAACTATAAGTATTTTTAGCATTTTATATTTACATAATGACAGAAAAAAAAATATTTTAGATAAATCCTAAAGACCATATAAGGATCATATTTATTTATTTATTTATCACATGTATTTGTTTGTTTGTTTACACATAAATTAAAAAAATCTCTATTTTTTAATGTATTCTTAAAAAATATATTTTTAGAAACTAGTAGCAAACAACCTTTGTTTTTAAAATCTTATCCATTCATGATTAATAGAAATATGTGAAAATATATGCATGTTGACATATTTATAATTTCTATATTCTAGAAAGTAAATCCCCAAAACAAACAAACAAAAAATATTTATTTATTTGTTTGTTTGTTTATCACGTGTTTATTTGTTTGTTTAAAATAAATAAACCAATAAGAAAACTAATCCTATATTTATTGAATATTGTATATAATAATATTATTATGTAATATTTTTAAATATGTAATATTTAACCATATTTTCACCTAGTTATATAGGTGGACTGAAGGGGAATTATAAAAATTAAATTAAGTTAAGTTAATTTATTTTTAATATTTGTCCATATTTTCACCTATTTATATATGTGGACTGATTTTAACTTAACTTATTAAATTAAAAAAAATAATAAATGAAATTAAATGTAATTTAATTTAAGTTCAGCATAAATTATTCACTGAAACAAATACTATCGTGATTTATAATGACAATAATTGACATTATTTATAATTTAATAAATAAGAAAATAAATGTAATAATAAAAATAAAAATAATGTAATAAATAAAATTATATGAAAATAAATACAATTTTATTTTGAATATCTTTCCAGATTTATATATGTATATCCAGATACATACATATATATAGGTAGACTTAATGAATAATAGTATATTTTATTTTTATATTTTATGTATGTGTGCTGTATTTTATATTTATATTACAATATAAAAAAAGAATTTCCCAAAATCCATGGAAGGCTCACAGATAGTTTTTTTTTACATACCAGTAAAAACAATTTTCAAATATTTTCCATATTTTCCATATTTTTCCTATCTAAAATGTTTTAATTTAATTTTTAAATAGATATTTTTTGACTATTTTAAAATCTTATCCATTCATGATTAATGTAAATTTGTGAAAGTATATGCATGTTGATATATTTATAATTTATATATTCAATCTAGAAAGTAAATCCCAAAAACAAACTAAAAATATATTGAATTAGTCAGTTAGTTAGTTAGTTAGCACAAATGAACAATTGCTTTGTTTAGATATTTTTCCAGATTTTTTTTCCAGTTATCATTTAGCGAATGGATAAAATGACGGCTAGATGGACAGATTTTCTCATCCATTCATGAATGATTCAAATAAATGTATATTATTTTTATATCTAATAAAAATACAAATTATTTTATTATTTATTAACTGGAAAATCCAAACCTCTCCAAACGCTCCAAAATTGCGCCTGTCGCTTTAAATATGGGATTCAGCCTGTGGAATGTGCCTCATGTCCCACAATGCCGCGCGGCGCAGTGCTGGGACAGTCAATCTACATACAGCAGTCGCGATTGGCGCTGCTTTTTTAGGTTGCCAGGTGATGTGTTGTGTGTTTTTGTGCGGCTGTCATAGTAACCTGAGTGATGTTTGAGGTGATGAGGTCGTAACGCGCGTCAGCGGCGTCAGAAACGGTGAGTTTGTTCAGTGCAACAGGTGTTTGCTAACGGAGCTAATAAACACGGAGCCGCTAAAACACGTTCAAACTCTTTACAAACGGCTGCTTTTTAACCTCGCGTAGGTAAAAGTTCAGCCACAGGTGGCTCTTTTGAACTTTTGAAATGACAGCTGCGTTAAAACAGCTGAAAGTTTGCTCAGTTGCTGGTTAAGAGGTCAGCTGGCCATTGTGTTTAGTTTCACTGGCTAGTCAAGCAGGTCAGTGTTTATGCAGGACTTGACGAACTTCAGTCAGACGATCAAGGACATTTTATGTATCACCGACGTCCATTTATTCAGCATAGTCGTTCATTTAGCTAACTGCAATAGATTGAGATCATTGTGTGCAGCTGGAAAGATTTTAACATGTAAACATTACCAAACAAGATCCAGCTAATCAATATTGACATCAGATTGAGTTGCTAGGGTGGTCTGGCTGGTTGTTATGTGGTTGCTAGGCTGTTCTGAGTAGTTGTGTACCTCCAGGTCTTTTGTTGTTCTTGTGTTTTGCTGGTTTTGTTCTCAAACAGGCAAAAATGTAAGTGGTAAGTTAGAAAAGTAGGTTGCAACCTAAATAAATAAATAAAACAAAATATATATAGTAAAAGTGAATAGTAATAGTGACTGAAATATGAAGTTACACAAAGCCATAGCTTTTTAAAAATATATTTTGGTTCTGATTTAACAATAAGTTTGTTTAGAGTACATTTCTTTTTATTTTACTATGGAAAAATGTAATTCACACTCTAATAATTAGTTACACTACAGTTCATGAAAATGTTTATTATTATTACGTTTCTTTGCAGTGCATAATAACACATTAAAATAATCATAGTGTGTCTGTTTGCTGTTGTAGTATAATTATTGTTATTGTCAAAAAGCAGAAGTAAGCAATTAAATGATCGGTTCTGTATGTTATTGCACAGAAATAATGCTTTTAAATATAGATTTATTTCATAAATGTTTATTTATTATATTATTGTTTTAATAAAAATAAATGATATGTTATTAATATGTTTCTGTTTACATTGCAAATTAGTTTTCTGCAATAATAGATGTATATTTTTGTCTGATTTGAAATCAGTTATGATTATATTATATCAATAGAGGTGAGTATTTTAATTTATTGTTATTTATTCCATTATGTTTATGCAAATTTGTTTTGAAATCTGAAAAAACAAACAAGCAAACTACTGACTAGTAAAAGTGAATAGTAATAGTGATTAAATATGAATTAAAACAAAATTATAGCACATGTTTAAATATATTTTGGTTCTGATTTAACAATACATTTGTTTATAATATATTTGTTTTTATTTTATTGGGAATAATATAATTTATACTAAAATAATGTTATATTATTTTACAGTACAGTTTATGAAGAATGTTTATTATTATTATTAATTACTTGCAGTGCATAATAATAAATTAAAATAATAATGCATCTGCCTGCTGTTATAGTATAATTATTGAAAAACAGAAGTAAACAATTAAATAATTAGTTGTAAATAGTACTTGTAAATATACATTTATTTTATAACTTTTGGGTTTTTTTTAAATGTATTTTTTTAAATAATAATTATTATTATTTATATATTATTAATATTGTATTACAGTTTCCATGAAACAAACATATATTTAAATGTTAATTTTTTACATTTATTTTATTTTTAATGAATTTTTGTTTGATTTATATATCAATTATATGTACATTTATTGCATATACATTTTAATAAAAACAAATATATTTAAATATATATATATATATTTTACATTTATTTGATGTTTTTTATTAAAATGTGTTTGTTTGAATATATATATATATTTACACACACATTTGAATAAAAAAATAAAACAAATGTTTTTAAATGTATTATTTTTTGTACATTATTTTCATTTTATATATAATTTAAACAAAAATACATTTAAATAAAAAAAGCCAAATGTGTATTTAAATAATTTATATATTAATAAATGTATCATATTGTAATATAGTTTCCATGAAACATTTCTTATGGTTTTATTATTATTTAGTTTTAGTAATTTGAAGATGTAGAACTGATTTTAAGTAAATGATGATTATACTATATCAGTAGACATGACTGTTTTAAATTATTAGCATTATTTTTCCATTATGTTAATACAAATCTGAAAAAAAAAAAAATAATCCCCAAAAATTTGTTTTAGTAAATTGCTAACTAGTAAAAGTGAATAGTAATAGTGATGCTTGCCTAAAAAAATAAGACTACAATTTTAAAGTCTGACAAAATCAAGTATTTAATTTAAATATTTTGTTTCAGATTTACAAATTAATTTGTTTTTAATACAACGTGTTAGATATTACATCCTGTTTTATCAGCAGCTACTTTGTTCTTGCATTGTTCTGAAACTCATTTTGATACATAAGTTGGAAACAACAAATGTTTCAGTGTAATTCCTGTGGTTTTGTTGACATTTGTAGGCACTTGTAGTCTGTTTTTGGAGGAATAATGGTGTTCGACATCCTCCCGTCCTGATGGAGCTGTTCTTAAGCTAGACGATCACATGCTGCTAATTGCGTTTGGCAGCAGGCGCTTACTTCAGTGTGTCTGTGTCGAGATTCTCCCCCTCCGCATGCCTGAGCGCAGTCAGGTGCACCCGTCCCGTCCCGTCGGCTCCTCTGAAGCTGCGGTTTGATGTAGGTTTGCTGACCCAAGCTGGTTTGTAGGTGTTTGTCAGAGCGTGAGATAAATAACCACATGTCGCGCTTCTGAAAACACCCACGTTCACATTCCAGCGGGGGGATCATGTGATGTGATAACAGGATTATGAATGATCCTCGTCAGGCTAATCGAGGAGTTCGAGTTCCTGTTTCGTTTTCGAGCTTGTTTGATGTTCTAGGAAGTCATTAGATGTTTGCTTGATCTTGACGCTGAGCTGAATGTGTTTTAAATGAAGCATCTCTCTGGACTTCCTGAATGTTGGTCACAGACAGAAGTGTTTTATTTCCATTTATTCCGCTACTAAGAATTTAGAAGATTTGCTTAAAATAAATTGGATTTCGGAAATCTGCATCACATAGTTTATTTTGCTCTGACTTGACTGGATACTTTTTAAATTGCGTTATGTAATATATTGTTTTTGTTTCTCAAATAATTTTTTAATATTTTTTTAAAAAGTATTATTTAATTATTTTACGTTTTAAAAATTAAATTGAAATGTATTATTATTTTTTAATTATTTATTAACAATGATTGCTGAAGAATAAAGATCAACCGAGATGAATTATAATGATTATTAATAGATCATTTTTGTGATAACGGTTAGATTTTTTTATGTAATATTATGCATTCTGAATATTCTAATATAATAATTCTAATATAATATTATCATCTAATATAATTAATGCCATGTTTATGTCTGATAACTGATATGGTGAATTGTTGTTGTTGTGTTGTTTTACGTGTTTTATTTGTATTTTATGTGCATTCATTCATTCATTCATTCATTTAATTATCTATTTATTCAACTAAATAATTATAACAATTACACAAAAAAAGACTTTTGACTTATTTAATTATTAATAAATACTTATGAACTAATTATTTATTTATGATTTAAATATTAAATATAATATTAATAATAATTATGAATAAAATTATTATTTTATTATAACAATTTTTACTACTGAAAAAGTAATACTACTACTACTACTACTAATAATAATAATGAACAAATATTTGTAATTTATGCCATGTTTATGTCACATAAATGATATGGATAACAGAAGTTGAGGTGTTTTTTTTGTGGATTTTATATATTTATTTATTTATTGATAAATGAATATTATTATGAATTTAATTATTTAATTATTTAAATTATTTCATTATTAATAAACACTTATAAGCGAATTAATTAATTGTGAATATTTTAATATATTTGAATATGAAATTTCTTTTTTATTTAGTAGTAGTAGTAATAATAATAATAATCATAATGAACAAATGCTTTAATTTATGCCATGTTTATGGATTTACTTCTGTATTTTATTTATTTATTTATTTTTGACACAATAACTACATGATAATTATGATAATTTAAAAAATACTTATGAATTATGTAATTATTAATAAATACTTCTGAACTATTTAATTAATTTATTATGAATTATAAATATTTTAACAAACATTTTAGCAAATATTTTTTTAAAATTGAGTAGTAGTAGTAGTAGTAGTAGTTTGTTTTACCTCTGTATTTTATTTTATTTCTTTTTTGACAATAACTAAATGATAATTATAATTATACCAAAAACCTTGTGAATTATTTAATCATTAATCAAGACAAGACAAGAACTTTTTAATTAATTATTTACAAATTATACTTTAATACAACGTTTCTTTTAGTAGCAATAATAGTAATAATACTTACTATTATTATTATTCATGCCATTGTTTTTGTGCATTATTTTGCAGTCTAAATAATAAAAAGATCCTATTTATTTTCTTCTTGAGCTTGAGTTTTGAGCTTTTAAATGAAGCTACATGTTTCTTACATGAGTATGAATGGCTGTTATTTGGTTGTTGAGTAATTATCCAAGCATCATGCTATGGCTAGATGCTAGCAGTTAGTATAAACTGGCATTCTCGTTTTTGAGAGCATTGTTTATATACACCCTTGCAAACTGGAAAAGAAAATTCAGATACATTTAGATGTGTAAGTCTACTGGAAGTTCAACATTCATGCTAGCGTTTCTATAAATGTCCTCAAAACCAATAGACATGGACTTAAAGCTGCAAATTTGGATTTTATGTTACATATTTGTCATTTTTCAAGTTTCCATGGAATAAAGACTTTTATTTACACAGTATAACATGAAGTTTGTCAGATGTTTTCAGTTCTGGAGGTCCCGTAAAGTAACAGGCATTGATCAGAGCCTCAGTTTGTGTGTGTTTCTATTTAGGTTTGTGGCTAAATGGATGGAATCGGTCACGTTGTGGGGTGAAAAGTGGAAAATGGCCCGCAGGGATGTGGCAGAGGTCTTTCGAATGGATAATGAGCACTTCTGAAAGCTCTTTACCCCCGATAAACCTGCACAGATTGTTAGTTTGATGTAGTTCTCAGGTCTTTTAGTAGCAAAAACCAACGTTATAGAGAAAAAAAAAACACTTTTATTTCCGATTACGCTTCTAAGTACAAATATCTCCCAGATTGTGAATACTACTTCTGTTATTTGATATTTAAAAGGAGTATTGTGAAACATAACTGTCCCGCGGCGTTACGACATCCCCCCCTGTTCTTCAAGTCCTCCCCTTCGCATGTAAATCGAGTTTACGGGACAGTCTGATAAACTGGTTTTGATAAGGAAAGCACTAATTTGTCCTTCTCTCCACCTCTGTGATCTGTTTGGACGTCAGACTGCGCCGTCAACGTCCACAAGAGCTGCAAGAACCTCCTGCCCGAGTGTAGCAGCAAAAACAGGGTAAGATTGGCTCACATTTAGACTTTCAGTTCAACAAACTTCATTCTGCGTTTGTGAATCAGATCAATTTCGTTCCTATAAACAATGATGGAGTCTATCTTTGGTCAGAGGAGTGGCAGGGTGCGGTTTGTTGTAAATGATAAACTAAGCCGGTCACTGTGTTAGTAAAATCGTGTTTGTTTTTCACAGACAAAAGATTCGGCGCAGAGGACATCATACGCCGCAGCTCAGTTCTGTAGTCAAGGTAAGCTGTTTTAGAGACTATTTTTTGTGTGTTGTGTTGTATTTGATGGTCAGTGATTAGTTATCTTATCAGTGTTTGGATTATATCATCCAGCTCATGACATGTTGATGCCAAAGTCTTTGTAAAACTATCTTGTAGTAAATATTTGTGTATGTAATAACACTGAAAGTAGTTAAACTACAGTCAGGACCTTTTTTAAAAAACTACTAGGTTAATTTATGTAATGGAGCATTTTTTTTTGTAAACAAAAAAGATCGAGTTTAAATTTAGTTTGATAGGGTTGTTTAAAAAAAAATTAATTCGATGAGTTAATAAAAATGTAAATGATGTATTTAAAGTGCAGCATTTAATGTGTTTCCGTAATTTAATTATTATTTTATTTTTAAGGGGACCCTGTGGTTTACTTTTTTTTTTTTTTATTCAAACAATTTTTTTGAACAAAAATGATGAGAATCTTCTCTGTTAAAGTACTGTACTAACATTAAATAGCTTTTAAACTAAGTAATATGTGCTAAAAATCACCAACAAAGTTAGAAGACCTAGTTATGGAAGCTCGATTCTGCCACTGAATGAAAAATGTAAAAAAAAAAATTGACTTATCTCACAATTCTGACTTGTTTGTTTGTTTGTTTGTTTGTTTGTTTGTTTTTTTAATTGCATGATACAAATTTGCAATTCTGACTTTTTTCTCCTAATTGCAAGACATAAAGTAGCAATTCTGAGGAATAAAATCAGAATTGCAAGATATAAACTCACAATTCTGACTTTTTTCTTAGAATTGCGAGTTTATATCCTGCAGTTGTGACTTTCTTCTCAGACAAAAAGTTCTCATAAATTGAACTTTATAACACGCAATTGCTATTCCCCTAATTCTGAGAAAAAAATTTGAATTGCAAGATATAAATTGCAATTGTGAAAAAAAAAAAAAAAAGTATTTCTAAAAAAAAAGTTCTGAGAGAAACAAAGTCAGAATTGCGAGATATAAACTCAAAAAAAGAAAAAAAGTCTCGCAGTTGTGAGTTTATATCACGCAGTTCTGAGAACGAAGTCAGAATTGTGACATTTAATTTCGCAATTCTGACATTTTTCTTTGAATTGTGAGACAAACTCGTATTTTTCTTACAAGAAAAAAGTCAGAATTGCCAGATATAAATTTGCATTTGCAATAAAAAAAAATTCTCGCAAATGTGAGTTTTTATCATGCAATTTTTCTCTGAATTGTGAAATATAAACTCGCAATTGCGAGTTATAAATTCTGAATTGCAAGACAGTCGTAATTCTGAGAAATAAAGACGGAATTCCGTGATATAAAGATAGTTGTCACGCAGTTCTGAGAAAAAGGTCAGAATTGTGACAGTTCTGACTTTATTTCTCACAGTAGTGAGTTCATATCATGCAATTCGTATCCGCAATTCTGTAATTTTTCTCAGAATTTTTTTTTCTAAACTCGCAATTGTAAGTTATAAAGTCTGAATTGCGAGACATAAAGTCGCAATTCTGAGAAATAGTCAGAATTGTAAGTTTTAAACGTACAATTGTGAGAAAAAAGTCCAAATTGTGAGATATAAACTCACATTTGTGAGAAAAAAGTCAAACTTGCACGTTTTAAACTCACAATTGCAAAAAAAAGTCAGAATTGTAAGATTTAAACTCGCATTTTTTTTATTTTTTTTATTTATATCAAGCAATTCTGTCATTTTTCAGAACTGTGAGATATGAACTCGCAATTGGGAGTTAGAAAGTCTTTGCAAAGTTGCGATTCTGGGAAATAAAGTCAAAATTGTGGGATATAAACTTGCATTTGGGAGAAAAAAATATATCCCGCATTTGTGAGTTTGCTCTCAAATGCAGTTCTTATGCAGTTCTGACATTTTTCTCAGAATTAATCAGATATAAACTCGAAAAATATTTCTGAAAAAATAATTCTGAGAAAAAAGTCAGAATTGTCACTTTTTTTTTCCTCACAATTCTGACTGTATTTTTCACATTTGCAAGTTTATATGACACAATTCTGACATTTTTCTCTGATTTGGAAGATATAAATTGCGAGTTAGAAAGTCTGATTGCGAGACATAGATTCACAATTCTGAGAAATAAAGTCATAATTCTGACAAATAAAGTCAAAATTGCAAGATATAAACTTGCAAATGCCAAAAAAGTCAGAATTGCAAGAAATAAACTTGCATTTGCAAAAGAAAAAAAAAAAAAAACTTTTTTTTTTGCAATTGTGAGTTTATATCATGCAATTTTGAGGAAAAAGTCAGAATTGTGAGAAAGTCGCAATAGCATAAAAAAAAAAAATAAAAAAAAATTCAGTGGCAGAAACAAGCTTTCATACCTAGTAATGAACGGAAGATTTTGAGAAATATAAAATTTATGTATATTTGAAAAAATGCAACACTTATTTATGCTATAAAATTGTAATTTAACCATAAATTGTCACACAGGCATCAGGATTGGGGAGTCAAATGAATCTGTAATTCATTTTTGGTGAATCAGTTTTAAATTAGTGAAGTAGTTTTTAAAAAATTTCTGTAGATCATTTTTGAGTCAGTGAATCATTTTTGAGTGACTAAATCTTTTTTTTTAATTATTTTTTTTTTTTTAAAGTATTCACTTAGATGAATCAATTCAGTACACCGAATTGGATTTCCCAAATGATTTGTTTGTAAACGAGTGGATGTTTATTTCAGTTAAAGTAATTTTAGTACTTCAGCTTAAACATTTGATTTCACTTTGCATATTAATAACGTTATTACTTTACAAATAATATATATAAAAATATAAATAAATAAGGTCATGCTATTGCAATTTTTACTGTTAATTTATCCTAATTTATTCTTAATTGATTTACATTTGTCTAACATTTATATATTAATTCTAACATATTGTTTTATTTCAGCTTTATTTCAATTAAAAAGCTATTTTAATACTTTTAGTTCTAATGAACGATAACAACGCAGGCATGTAATAGAGTATTACAAAAAACAATGTACAGCAAGTGAGGCGCTTGTTAATAAGCAGCAGTAAATGATCTCAAAAACAATATTTTCCTTAGTTTCTCCTGTGCTAATCTGCTGTTTAGTCCAGTCTCGCAGCTGCACGAGGAGCTTGTTTTGTTTATTTGACGCTGGGCGGCAGCTGATCGGAGTCCCCTGATAGCAAATTAATGTCATCTGGCTGTTGTTCTGGTTTTCACATCGCTCAGAGAAGCAGTTAAGAGGTTAATCACGCTTCTCCAGTTAATTACCCCACAAGATTTACTGCTCGTGCTGTGGGTTTGACACAATGGACGCCTGCAGAATTCACCATTGTGCTTAGACATGATAGTAGTAAGTTGATGGTGGCTTCTTCCGTTCCCGGTCGTTCTGATCGTGTGGTTTCGTAAGGTTGTTGCATGAAATAAACCGGATGACCCTCTGTATACAGAAGATGTGCAGTTTGCTAGTGTAGTGCGCTGCGCTGATTTACGCCTGAGCTCTGGGCGTCTTGTTAAACAGCTCCCGCTGTGATCGCCACCGAGGTGGGAATTGCTTTAAGAAGCGCGGATGAAGCCTGTAATGCTTCACTTCCCAGCGGAAAACATCTGGAAATGTCCTGCTTCACCCAGAGCCTTCTGGAAGCACATCTTCTTGTAAACGCATAAAGGGGCTGCAGCCGAATATTGGTAATTTTATCGCATTTATGTCTGCGTTGTTTATATTGCTGCTGAGATATTCAATTTTGAGACCTGTATTTATCATCTCATGTTCTTCTGAAAAAAAAAAAAAATTAAATGCATTTAAAAGAATTACGTTTGCATTTAAATTTGTATAGGGTTGTTTCACTTTAAACTAGGTTTAAAAAATATTGAATTATAAAATCTATATTTTAAAAATGCAATACACAGTGTAAGTGTATTTCCATATTTTTTTAAACAAATAATAAAATCTGTTTTGTAATGTAATTTACACATAAACGGACTAATAAAGATTGAATTTAGTTTTATGATTTTTAAAAGTTGAGTTTATTTTTGAATAACAAATTACACATTAAATTAAAATCATTCAATTAATTGTTCTATATATATTTTTTCTATTAGCAACATATTTTTTAAATGAACAACATTATTATTAATTGATACTTCATATATATATATACAGTAGTCAACATCTGAAGTGGTTTTGGGACTTTTTTTGGCTTTGGGACAAATTTTATGAAAGGTTTTGATCCACTTCAAATGTTGACTACTGTGTGTGTGTGTGTGTGTGTATATATATAAAAATATATAAATATATATAAAGTTGTAATAAAGTTAAAAGTATATAAAAATGTATATAAATATGATATTTTTATACAAATAAAATGTTAGATAATATTTGTAATAAATTCTAAAGTAGATGAGTTAATTAAAATTTAAATTAATATAAAATCTATATTTGAAAAAAGCAGTACACAGTTTAATATATTTCCATAATTTAGTTTTTTTAATAAAAAAATACAATTCATTTTGTAATGTAATTTACGTATGAATGGACTAACAAATATAGAATTTATTTTTTATGGTTTTTAAAGCCTGAGTTTATTTTTAAATAACTAATTGCACATTAAATTAAAATTATATTAAATTAATTGTTTCATGTATATTTTTTATTTCAAAGTATAAATTGTTACTATTATTCTTCTTATTATTTTATTTCATTAAAGCAGCAATTGTTTCACTTTTTTGTTGGGTTGTTTATTATGTGTTTATTAAGATTTATTAATAAATATATAAATAAATATATATAAAAATATATAAATGTAGTATTTTTTAATAAAAAGTTAACTGAAGTTTATTCATATTTGTAATAATATAAAATAAGTATTCAATAATATAAAAATATTATATTTATGGATTTTTATAAAAAATAAAAATACGTCAGTTATATTAATATATTAATTTTACTACTAGTATTATTATTACTACTATGTTTATTATAATTTTATTAAATATAAATGCAGCATTGTTTTTTTTTCATTTTACATTTTGTGAGATTATTATTATTATTATTATTATTATTAATTTCCTGCATAGCCTAATAAAGCTGAATGTATTGATATTTTAAAATATAAAAATAAAATAATTATTAATTATTCATAAGAGATATGAATAATAATTATATATATTATAAGACATATATGGATTTATAACTTCAAATGTTTAATAAGAACATATTATTACACATTTTTATAAAAAATAAAATGATAATTTATTATATTTATTATAATTTTAATTCATATGGATGCAGAATGTCTTTTAATATGTTTAATTTACTGCGTGTGCCAATGAAGTTAAATTTCATATTTGTAATATAATTATTCATTAATATAAAATATTATATTTATAAATTTTAATAATTAAAAACATGTTACTTAAGAATATACTATTTTTTTACTACTAGTATTATTATTACTACTATTTTTATAAATAAAATATAAAAATATAAAAATAAATATATGATCTATATTAGATATATATGTTTGGTAACACTTTACAGTAAGGTTCATTATTTAACATTAGTTAACATGATCTAAGAATGAACAATATTTCTGCAGCTTTTAATAACCTTGTTAGGTTGAGTTTAACATTAGTTAATGCACTGTGAACTAACAGGAACTATGAATGACTGTATTTTTATTAACATAGATGAATAAATAATGCAATAAATGTATCGTTCGTGTTAGTTAATACAGCAACTAATAGTAACAAATGACGTCTTCTTGTAAAGTGTTACCAAATAAAAATAGGAATAAGTTATTATTACTCATTAGCTGTCAGGTTCTCTGTGGAGCTGATAATGGATCTTGATGGTTTCCATGCTCACACTTATCTGCCGGCGAGACACAGACTCTCGCCTGTTGCATCAAAACATCCTGTGGCTCGACAGGACAGTGACAGGAGGGAGGCGAGGACAAAAGGCGCATGCGTGATTTCTAGAAGCCACTCTCCACTTTATAAAGCCCACCGTCTTTCCCCTCCATCAGTGTTTTCTGATTTCCATCGTAGAGTCGGACATCATGGCACTGGCGTTACCCAGAGTCCGTCCTTCTCAGAGGAAGAGCGCTCGTGTCCCCGTCTCCTGGGGTCTGTCCCGCAGGCTCGGGGTTCGAGTCCTGCTCCACCGTGACTTACTCACCTGCCGCTTCCTCGACTCGATGCCTCGCTCGTTTTTGAGGCACTGCTACCGCACTGACCCGTCTCGTTTCTCCGCAGCTCTGAGGGACCCCGGCTCTGCCCTGACTCCCATCGATGGCTCGTCCCGGCCGTCTCGCTGTGTTTCAGGTATGACCGTTCCACCTAAAGGACACAGCGCCCAACCTGCCGCCTCCAGCAACCCTACGGTCAGCCACAACAGCAGCAGCGGGTGAGTCCTGTGTGCCTTCAGTTATACATGCAGTGGTTTATACAAAGCTTACATGAAATATGATGAATATCAAATATCACTATCAAAAATTATTTAATTTTATTTATTTATTTATTTATTTTTCAAGACCGAAAGGCTATATAAATTTATAAATGTATTATAAAATTGGTGATTTTTGACAAAAAATAAATTCATTATTTTTCATTTTTTTATTAATAATTATACATTTTTATACTAATGTTTATTCGTCGTATGATTGCCAGTATCATGAATTGGTATATTTTTTTTTTTTTTTATACAATAAATCCTATAATCTGATATTGTGTTGACAGTGAAAAAAAAAAATGCTTTTTGAAAAATATTGTGTATCAATGAGTTTTAACATGGCACTTTAATATTTGACATTAACTTAATATTGTTAATATTTATAATAGAATATATTTAATATAAAAAAGACATACAAATTTATTATTTAATATTTTAACGAATTATATAATTACGTTTTTATAAAATACATTTAATATTTAATACATTTATTTAAATAATTAACACCAGTGTTATTTCAGTATCATGAAAATACTGTTATAGTTGTTAATTATATTTTTAGGGTTTTTTACTTTTTTCTTAAATGTTTTAATATATATATATTTTTTTTTTGTCTTTTTTTATGTCTTTATAGTTTTTTATGTTTAGTTATTTTAGTATTTTAACGTGAACTATGAAATGAAATGAAGTAAGTGTACATTTTTTATTTGTTTATATTTTATAAAAATATTTGAATAATATATTAAATATGAATAAATATTACATTAAATAAATATTAAATATGAAAAATATTGTTAATATTACTTATTTTAATATTATTTCAGTTAACGTTTATTTTACTTATTTTATTTTACTTCAGGTTGCTTGGTTTTTTTTACGGTTTTAGTTCATTATAACCCTGATAAACAATATTTGATAAATTAATACAATTTCTTAATTTAATGTAATTGTACATTATTTCATAAAAATGTATTTTTAAATATTATTCAATATTAAATAAAGAAATATTACATTTTACTTTTTTTAAAATATATGTTTTTTATGTTATTTAAGTTAATGTTTACTCTATTTCAAGTTAAAAAGTATATATTTTAGTTTTTGTTCACAGTTATAACCCTGATGCACAATATTTAATAATGTTATATATTTATTTTAATATAAATGTACATATATACATTGTTTCCTACTCTCATTTAGTTTTTTGTATATAGTTTTTAAGTATAGTTATTTTAGTATTTTAACATAAACTTTGAAATAAAATGGAAAAAGTAAGTTTAAGTTGTTTAAACAACATATTAAATATAAATAGACATTTTACATACATATATAATTTTATTTATAATATATATATATATATATATATATATTATTATTTTTTTTTATATATATATCATTCCAGTTAATGTTTATTTTATTTCAAGTTTTAAAAAAATATGTTAGTTTTTTTATGGTTTTAGGTAACAATTTAGGTAACCCTGATACACAATATTTTATAAATTAATAACATTTATTAATGTAATATAAATGTACATTAATTTATTTAATATATTAAATATTACAAAATATTACATTAAATATTATTTAAAAATATTTTTATATTAATATTTTAATGTTATTTAAGTTAACGTTTGTTCTGTTTGAAGTAAAAAATGTTTTTATTGTTTTAATTTTTGTTAACTATCATAGCCCTGATACGCAATATTTTATAATTTTATACGTTTAATTTAATATAAAAGTACATTTATTTATAGACAATAATTTGGCATTTAATATTGTTTCAGTATTATAAAAATACTGAAACAATATTAAATGTTAATAAATATTACTAACAATATTTTTAATATTTAAGTTAACATTTATTTTATTTAAAGTAAAAAGTGTTTGTTTGTTTTTTTTGTTTTTTTATGATTTTAGTTTTAGTTAACAATTATAACCCTGACACAATATTTTATAAATTGCTACAATTCATGAATTTTAATGTCTATGTACATTTATTTATAGACATTTTTTTTTATTATTTGTCTTTATTGACTTTTTTTCTCATTACTCTTAACAACACTAATTACATTTGTCAGAAATAAAATTGTAACATCTCTAACACACATTTCTGCCTTTGCGTCAGCGTCATTATTAGTGTTGATCATGTTGCAGTCAGGTTGTGTAGAAGCGTGAGGCTTATAAATCAGCTCTAATAGAGAATGTTCTCTTAATTCTCCTCCTAATTACTGTGGCGTCTGCATGCTCATGTTCTCCGGCAGCTCTATCACAGGAGAGATGGATGAGGTTGACGCATTCAGGATGAAGCGCCCCGCTGACGACACCGTATCTCTCGCCTCCACCACGCCCGAGTCTCTCATCGTTGAAGGTGAGGGGTCGATTCTCAAAGCTCAAAACATTGAGAACGCCCAGGACGTAGATAAAGCATCATGGGTAATTTATGACGGGGGTTTCGTAAAGCATTGAGCAACACTGAGGAGTTTTATCGTTATTGTGCACAGATGCGTATTACGCCACAGTACGAGGGGAACTGGAAGCCATCGCGCAAGATTTCGAGGTGGAGTCCTGGAGTCTGGCTGTGGATCAGCACTTCTTAAGGAAACATTCGAAGGAAATGATTAAGAGACAGGATGTTATATATGGTTAGTGTTGTTTTATCTACCCACAATGCTTTGGGAACATCAAAACATGTTTTTTAAATGCTTTTTCTGTCTTCTCCAGAGCTCATCCAGACGGAGATACACCACGTGCGGACGCTCAAAATCATGCTCCGCGTTTACGCTCGAGACCTGCGGGAGGCGCTACAGCTGGACGACAGGAAGCTGGACTGTCTGTTTCCCCGGCTGGACAGCCTGCTGGAGCTGCACAACCACTTCCTGTCCCGTCTCCGGGAGCGCCGCGCAGAGTTCCTGCAGCCGGGAAGTGAACGCAACTATGCCATCCATAAACTCTCAGATATCCTTATATCCCAGGTACATGCCCGAAATGTAGCACCATACTTCCTGCTTCACACTTCCTGTCCTACATTTTTTTGTTTCCTGTTGTCACCCTTTGACCCTATGTTTCCTGTTTCACTTTTCAGCTCTTTTGGTTCCTGCTTCAAACATTAATCTTGAATGTTTTTGCCCGACATTTCCTGGTTTTGTCATACTTCCTGCTTCACACTTCCCGATATTTCCTCTTCTCACACTTTTTACCCTAAAACTTCCTGCTTTAAATTTTCTGTCTTACGCTTCATGCTTCAAACATCCTGTTGTTACATTTCCTGGCCTGTACTTCCTTGCTCGCACTTCCTGTTTTCACACTTTTACCCCACAATTCCTGTGTTTGTAATACTTCCTACTTCACACTTCCTGTCTTACATTTTTTGTTTCCTGTTGTCACCCTTTGAACCCTATGTTTCCTGTTTCACTTTTCCAGTCTTTTGGTTCCTGCTTCAAACATCAATCTTGAATGTTTTTGCCCGACATTTCCTGGTTTTGTCATACTTCCTGCTTCACACTTCCTGATATTTCCTGTTTTCACACTTTTTACCCTAAAACTTCCTGCTTTACATTTTCTGTCTCATGCTTCATGCTTCAATCATCCCGTTGTTACATTTCCTGGCCTGTACTTCCTTGCTCAGACTTCCTGTTTTCACACTTTCACCCCACACTTCCTGTATTTGTAATACTTCCTGTTTACATTTCCTTCCATACATTTCCTGCTTTAGACTTCCTGTCATCCCACTTTTTCGCTTCTTATTTCTATCATCCTGTTGTTACATTTCTTTCCCTACAGTTCTTTGCTCACACATCCTGTTGTCATGCTTTCACCCCACACTTCCTGCTTTTGTCATCCTGCTTTTTCCCAAAACTTCCTGCTTTGCATTTCCTATCATCCCGCTTTCCCCCCGCGCTTCCTGCAGTTGTAATACTTTCTGCTTCACACTTTCTTCTATACATTTCCATCTTCAGACATCCTGTCATCCCACTTTTCCCCAAAACTTCCTGCTGTTGTAATAATTTCTGCTTCACACTTTCTTCCCTGCATTTTCTGCTTCAGACTTCCTGTCATCCCCCTTTTTCCTTAAACTTCCTGCTTCACACTTCCTGTCTCGCACTTCTTGCTTCAAACATTTGTTACATATTCTGCACCACACTTCCTTGCTCACACATCGTTTGTCATGATTTTACCCCACACTTCCTGCTGCTGTAAAACTTCCTGCTTCATACCTCCTTTCCTATATTTCCTGCGTTCAGAGTTTTGCCTGTCTTACGCATCCTACTTCAAAACATTGCGTTTTCACATTTCCTGCTCTACACTTCTTGCTTTAGATTTCGTGTTTTACACATCCTACTTCAAACATCCTGTTGTTACATTTCCTGCCCTACATTTTCTGCTTCCTGCATGCTGTTGTCACACTTTCACCCCACACTTTCTGCTTTTGTAATACTTCCTGCTTCACACTTCCTTCCCTGCAATTCCTACTTCAGACTTCCTGTCATCCCACTTTTTCCCTAAGCTTCCTGCTTTACACTTCCAGTTTCACACTTCTTGCTTCAAACTTTGTTACATTTCGTGCACCGCACTTCCTTGCTCACGGATCCTGTTGTCATGATTTAACCCCACACTTCCTGCTTTTGTAATGCTTCCTGCTTCACACTTCATTACATTTCCTGATTCCACACTTTATTCCCTAAACTTCCTCCTTCACATTTCCTGTCTTACACTTCTTGCTTCAAACATCCTCCTATTACACTTCCTGCCCTGCACTTTGCTCACATATCCTTGTCATCCTTGTGTGTGCTTTCATCCCACACTTCCTGCTGTTGTCACACTTCCTTACATTTCCTGTTCTTTTTCCCTAAACTTCCTGCTTCACATTTCCTGCCTTACACTTCTTGCTTTAAACATCCTTGTTACACTTCCTGCCCTGCACTTTGCTCACACATCCTTCATATTTCCCTACATTTCTTGTTCTCACACTTTTCCCTGAATGTCCTGCTTCACATTTCCTGCCCTACACTTCATGTTTGACACATGCTGTTGTCACACTTTCGCCAGCCCCTTCCTGCTTTTGTCGTACTTCCTGCTTCACACTTCCGTCCCTACATTTCCAGCTTCAGACTTCCTATCATTCCATTTTCCTGCTTCACATTTCCTGACTGACTTCTTGCTTCAAAGATCTTGTCACATTTCTTGCCCTACACTTCTTTGCTCACACATCCTGCTGTTACGCTTTCACCTCAGACTTCCTGCTTTTGTAATACTTCCTGCTTCATACTTCCTTCCATACATTTCCTGCTTCATACATTTTTGCCTTAAACCTGCTTTGCATTTCCTGTCTTACACTTCCTATTTCAAACATCCAGTTGTTACGTTTCCTGCCCTAAATTTTCTGCTTCCCACATGCTGCTCTCACATTTCCTTGTTGTACTTCCTGGTTTACACTTCCTGCCCTGGATTTCATGTTGTTTTGACACCTTCTGCTTCAAATTTCCCACCTTTCGCTTCCTGCTTCAAACATGATGTTGTCATATTTTCTGGCCTACACTTCTTGCTTCATGTTTCCTGGCATACATTTTCAGCTTCAAATATCCTATTGTCACATTTGCAGTATACTTTCCACTTCACATTTCCTGTCTTTCGCTTCCTGCTTTAAACAGGATGTTGTCACATTTCCTGCCCTACATTTCCTGCTTTACATTTCTTGGCATACATTTCCTGCTTTAAACATCCTATTGTCACATTTCTTGCCCTACACTTCCTGCTTCACATTTCCTGTTTAACATGTCCTACTTCAAACATCCTGTTGTCATATTTCCTGCCCTACATTTTCTGCTTCTCACATGCTGTTGTCACATTTCCTTGTTGTACTTCCTGGTTCAAACTTCCTGCCCTCCATTTCCAATTTTGCTTCTTCCTTCACACATGCTGTTTTGACACCTCCTGCTTCAGATTTCCCGCCTTTCGCTTCCTGCTTCAAACGTGATGTTGTCACATTTCCTGGCCTACACTTCCTGCTTTAGATTTTCTGTTTCACGTCCTACTTCAGACATCCTGTCGTTATAGTTCCTGCCCTACATTTTCTGCTTTCCATGTGCTGTTGTCACATTTCCTGCACATTGTACTTCCTGGTTTACACTTCTTGCCCTGCATTTCCTATTTTGCTTCCTCCTTCACACATGCCGTTTTCACACTTCCTGCTTCACATTTCCCATCTTTTTTTTCCCATCCTATTTCAAACATCCTATTGTCACATTTCTTTGCCAACACTTCCTGCTTCACATTTCCTCTTTCGCTTCCTGCTTCAAAGATGATGTTGTCACATTTCCTGGCTTACATTTCCTTCTTCAAATTTGCTGGCATACACTTCCTGCTTCCAACATCCTATTGTCACGTTTCCTGGCCTACACTTCCTGCTTAACATTGCCTGTCTTTCGCTTTCTGCTTCAAAAATGCTGTTGTCACATTACCTGGCCTACACTTACTGCTTCACATTTCCTGGCCTACGCTTCCTGCCTCAAGCATCCTATTGCCACATTTCTTACCCTAAACTTCTGCTTCACATTTCCTTTCTTGCACATGCTGTGTTGGACAGAAAACTTATCAACAGGAGGTGTGAAGAAATAAATATTGAGAAGGAAGTAACAAACAGGAAGTTTTGTCTGTGTCTGTTTTTAGTTTTCTGGGGAGCTTGGAGAGCGAATGAAGGAAAGTTACGGGGAATTCTGCAGTCGGCACACTGAAGCGGTCAACTACTACAAAGAGCAGCTGCAGAGCAACAAGAAGTTCCAGAACCTCATTAGAGTATGTGGCGATCTTATGTGGCTAACATTTGCTAGGTTGTCCACAGAACTGCTTTGAATTATTTTCTCCCCTTACTGTGTTTCAGAAAATCAGTAACCTAACAATAGTGCGGCGGTTAGGCGTTCCAGAATGCATCTTGCTAGTGACGCAGCGAATCACCAAGTATCCTGTTCTTCTGGAGCGCATCCTGCACAACACAGAAGGTTGGTTGTTGGAGTCCAATGAAACTAGCCAGATATTATGGGTTTGCAAGATTTTAAACGCTATCTTCTCATTCCAGCCGGGACAGAGGAACATGAAGGATTAGCACAGGCTCTCAATCTAATCAAAGACGTCATCGTTCAGGTGGACGCCCAGGTCAGTCTCTACGAGAAGGAAGCGCGGCTCAGGGACATCGCCTCCAAAATGGAGCCTAAGTCCCTTGGGAAAATCAAAGATGGACGTGTTTTCCGAAAGGAGGACCTTTCTCAGGGCCGCCGCAAGCTCTTGTTTGAAGGCATGGTCAACTGGAAAGCCGCATCTGGTCGACTCAAAGGTATTATGAGAAATACAATTTCCATGTATGAATACAGAACCCCAACATTTTTTGCAACAGTTTTGAATTGAAATTTGTAATTTTTCCATTGCAGATATTCTAGCGCTACTTCTCACTGATGTTCTTGTCTTGTTGCAAGAAAAGGACCAGAGATACGTGTTCTCCACTGTTGTAAGTGCAAGCACTTTGTTTTCAGTTTATACCAAATGAGAAATTGTTTATCTTAATGCTCTCATCTCTGTTTTTCTACTAGGACAACAAGCCATCCGTTATTTCACTGCAGAAGTTGATTGTCCGTGAGGTGGCGCACGAGGAACGGGCCATGTTCCTCATCTGCGCCTCCTCAAACGAACCTGAGATGTACGAAATCCACACTGCCTCGAAAGAAGACCGCAACGCCTGGATCACCCACATCCGTCAGGCCGTGGAAAGGTCTGTCTCTCTGTCTATAATCACATTTGTGTTTGTATTTACTTCTTTCTGCATTTTTTTGTAATGTTCTTCCTCGGTTCCTCTCCATCAGCTGTCCACATACAGAAGAGAGATTGTTTAGTGAGGAAGAGGAAGCCAGAGTCGCACGGTTCCGAGAGTTTCAAGGTAAAACGCCACATGTAGTCTGTTTTTCTGCTCATTTAGATTTTGTGATAGTTTGGTTTTTTTAGCGTTGAATAACTTTTTGCCACTAGAGGGCGCAACTGCATTTTCATACTGAAATCTTGACTATCCTGTAACAAAAAAAATAAAATAAATGGAATAATATATATATATATATATATATATATATACACTACCGTTCAAAAGTTTGGGGTCAGTAAGACTTGTAATAGTCTTTAAAGAAGTCTCTTATGCTCATCAAGGCTGCATTTATTTGATTAAAATATAGAAAAAAACAGTAATATTGCAAAATGTTTTTACAATATAAAATAATGTTTTTTATTTTAACATACTTTAAAATAGAATTTATTCCTGTGATGAAAAGCTGAATTTTTATCAGCTGTTACTCCAGTCTTAAGTGTCACATGATCCTTCAGAAATCATTCTAATATGCGGATTTATTATTAGAATGATCAATGTTGGATAATATCAACAGTTGTGCTGCCAAATATTTTTTGGAACCTGTGATTTTTTTTTTTTCAGGATTCTTTCATGAATAACAAGTTTAAAAAGTACAGTGTTTATTCAAAATATAAATATTTTATAACAATGTAAATTATTTATTATTAACTTTTAATACATCCTTGGTGAATAAAAGTATTAATTTCTTAAAAAAAAAAAAAGAAAAAAAGAAACAATAAAAATGTACTGACCCCAAACTTTTGAACGGTAGTGTATATGTATGTATATATGTATGTATATGTGTGTCTGTGTATGTGTGTATATATATACACATACATTTACGTACTAAATATAATAAACTATATAAATTATGCATATAATTATATATAGTTTATACATATAATTATTATGTTAATAATAAAATATATTAATATATAAAATATATAACATTTTATATAGAATTATTATATGTTATTTATATATATGTGTATATATATGTATAATATTTATTTATATATATATATATGTGTGTATAATTATTAATGTTTTTTGTTGTTAATGTAATAATTTATGTTGTTAATATATGTATATAATTATATATAGAATATAATTGTATACATTTTGCATATAATTATATATATATTTTATTATATATCTGTACATATCCATATATTTTATCATGAATATAATAATTTGTATTAATCTTAATAAATATATATATATATATGTGTGTGTGTGTGTGTGTATGTACTAAATATATTACTATAACTATTAAAATATGTAGTAATACTATGAAGTGATATTAATATTGTGCTAAGTATAAATTACTATTTTTTTTAAATAATTTTCATATATATATATATATATATATATATATATATTATTTTATACATAATTTACTTTATATATATATATATATATTTTGTAACATTCAAAATTTTGGTGTCACTAAGATTTTTATTAAATAAATGAATATTTTTTTCTGCAAAGATGCATTAAATTCATTAAATGTAAAAAAAAAAAAAAAAAGTTACAAATATGTTTTATCAACGTAACCTTTGTTTCTATGAAATTTATAATGTTCTTTTGAAAAATGTAAATGCCATCAATGTTTTGGTCTCTCTAACATATTTTCCTCCATCTACGACTCATTGTCTGTAGATCGCCTGACGCTGAAGGACGCTCAGATTGTCCAGAGCCTCACGGACAAGCTGCAGTTGTTTGCCGAACTGGCTGAATCTGTGGCCGGTCTAGAGGACGCCAGCTCTCGCTCCCGTCTGCTGCTGCGGGGCGACATCTCGGACCTCCAGCAGGGGGAGCAGCTGCTCAAAGGAGCCATTACTGAAGGTAACACATCAGGAACTAATGAATCAGTTTCTGTGCTAATTGTCTTAAACATTAGCATCATGATGTAATCTTGCACCAGATTATTCGAGAGCTAATCACTGTGTTTCTATAGTGGAGAACCTGCAGAACCTCCTTGCATCTGGAGCTCGGGGAGCATCTCCACAGACTGAGGGGAACCAGACTCCATCCTCGAGTTTGCTGCCACGCAGAGCAGACACCTTCGGCGGTTACGATAGCATTCCTAGCATACTGCCTAAGAGTAAGAGTCAATACGTGTAATTAGACACTGAGCATACGTGTTAAATTAATAGGGATTTGTTTACAGTATTTGAACTTATGTCTCTTTATCGTTACATAATTTTACATAGCTTCATCCATATTCATTGCATGTTTTCAAGGCTGTGTATTCCAATTTGCGTATTGTCTGTACTACACAGTAGACAGGATTACAATTAGTTAGTCCTAAAGGGATAGTTCACCCAAAAATGAAAATTCTGTCTTAATTATTCACCCTTGTGTTGTTTCAAACCTGTAAGATCTTCGTTTCTCTTCAGAACAGAAATTAAGATATGTTTGTTGAAATCCAAAAGCTTTCTGACACTTCAAGAGAAGAAATTGTTCAATAAAGTTGTTATTTTTGTTTTCTTTGCAAAGAAAAAGTATGCTTGTAGCGTCACAAAATTAAGGTTGAACCACTGATGTCACATGGACTATTTTAACAATGTTCTTACTACCTTTCTGAGCTTTGAACGTCTATTGAGAGTCAGAAAGCTCTTGGATTTCATCAAAAATATCTTAATTTGTGTTGTGAAGATGAACAAAGGTCATGTGGGTTTGAAACAAAATGAAGATGAGTAATTAATGACAAAATTATTAATTTTTGGGTGAACTATCCCTTTAGATCATAGCATGTAGAAAATAGCACATCAAATGTTCCTTGATGGCTTTTAAAGTGTATTTTTTTTGTTTGTTTTTGCTTTGTTGTTCTCTTTCGTTTGCTTTTCATTTTTGTTTTTTTCTTTCATTTTAATCTTTAATTTGTCACTTTTTAGTTTTTTATTTTTGCGTTTCTCTTTCGTTTGTTCTGTTTTTGTTTCTTTAATCCATTTGCTCTTTTGCTTTGTTTTTTCCTCTTTCTGTTTAATCATTGCGTTCAGTCATTTCTTCCTTCTTTTGTTGGTTCTTTCAGTTGTTTGTTTCTTTTTATGACAGTCTTTTGTGGCCTTTTGTCCATTATTTTGTTTTTGTTTGTTGGTTTCATTCTTTCTTTTGTCCTTTTAAGTGCCCTTTTGTTTTCTTTTCTTTTCCTTTATTCATTTGCTCTTGTTTGTTTGCTCTTTCTGTTTAATCGCTCATTTCTTCCGTATTTTCTTGGTTCTTTCCGTTGTTTGTTTGTTTTTATGACAGTCTTTTGTGGCCTTTCATCTTTTGGGGGCAGCCGTGGCCTAATGGTTAGGGAGTCGGGCTTGTAACCGAAAGGTTGCGGGTTCGAGTCCCAGGTCCGGCAGGGGTTGAAGGTGGTGGGAGATGTATATCTAGCGCTCTCTCCACCCTCAATACCACGACTGAGGTGAGTCCCTTGAGCAAGGCACCGATCCCCCAACTGCTCCCCGGGCGCCGCAGCGATAGCAATATGGCTGCCCACTGCTCCGGGTGTGTGTTCACGGTGTGTGTGTGCGTGTTTGATCACTTCTCACTGCTGTGTGTGTGCACCTGGATGGGTTAAATGCAGAGCACAAATTCCAAGTATGGGTCACCATACTTGGCCACACGTCACGTCCTTTCCTTCCTTTCCTTTTGTTTTTGTTTGTTTCATTCTTTCTGTTTTCTTTTAAATTGCCTTTTTGTTTTCCTTTATTCATTTGCTCTTGTTTGTTTGCTCTTTCTTTTAATCACTCATTTCTTCTGTCTTTTGTTTGTTCTTTCAGTTGTTTGTTTGTTTTTATGACCATCTTCTGTGGCCTTTTGTCCATTCTTTTGTTTTTGTTTGTTTCATTCTTTTGTCCTTTTAATTGTCTTGTTTTCCTACACTCTTTTGTTTGATTTGTTTTTTTTCTGTATTTTTGTTTCTCACACTGATGCATGCTTTCTTTCGTTTGTTCTCTGACCTTTGTTCTTTCTTTTCTTTCTAGCTTGCTTTCTGTTTGCACTGCATTAAATTTACATTCTTACCAGACACTTTTTTACCAAAGCAGCTTACAGTACAGTCCACAAGTCATGTTTGAGCAAACACAAGGACAGCCTACACTAAATTTTAACTTTAACATTTAACTTTAACATTTAACTTTTTATTCAACCCAGTTCACATACTCTCTGTACTATGCAGTAGGTAAAACAGTATGTTTCTTATCATAGTATGCTAAAAGTATCATAGGTTTAAAGTATGCATGCATACATGCACTTTCAGGTTAATTATCCACAACCCCCTGTGTTGTAGAATATAGTTAGTTTGTGCTGTTGATGTGCAGTTTAAGATTGTAAATCAGGTGTGTTTGTGTGTTTAATCAGACGGCAGTATTAAGAAGAAGGTTGCCGGCGCGGCTGGCAGGACCAGGGACAGGAGTCAACGGGCCAGCTCTGATCCGCAGATCAAAGAGGTGTACACATGTCAGGACCAGGATGAGCTGGTGAGTGAACAACCTCATTCAGGCGTTTGTTTCGCAAATGACACGAACATGCCCGTGTTTACTAAACGAGAAGAGTGACATCAGATGTTTCTTGGAGGTTACAGTAGTTTAAAGAATGATCATGTGACTTTTATGTACACAAGGTGACCCGTAAAAATGAAAATCCCATTTTTTTTTTTTTTTATATATATACCTTAATCTAAAACAATATAGCTTACATAAAAATATATAATAATGTTAACACACATATATACAGAATATATTCCTATATGTGTATATATAATCTTGTATGTATATTTAATTTAGAAAAGTATATTGTAAATTAGGGTGTATTTACATTTTTAGTATTTTTAATTAAAAACACGTGTTTGCGAAATTGTTTCCATTGAGCGTATTTTCAATTTGCGATTTCACTTTGCGCAGGGGTAATGAAAACGCAGCTACTGTCAGCCTATAGATTTGATAATTATATTGATGATGATTATACTATAAAATTATATGATTATATAATTTAGTGTATTATTGTAGTTAATATATATTAATGAATATGGGCAATATAGTAACTATAATATATAATAATGCATACTTGTTTATAGTAATGGGTTTTAATTATGAATATATATTAATAATTGTATATACACAATGTATATAATGTAGTTATAGTAGCATATATTATACATGTATACATAAAATATAATTTAAAACAGTATAATTTACATAAATTGTGTAGGTATATTTACACACATATATGCAGTTTATTTCTATATCATATATGATGATTATATTAAACAATTTGAGTGTATTGTAGCTATTATAGTTTATAATAATGAATATAGTAGAGATATAATATAGTAATTATAATATATAACAATGTATTAATTCGTTATTTGTAGTACTGAGTATTATGTATATAGATTTTTTATATATATATATATTTTTTTTTCTAAATAATATAGCTTACAAAAATATATATAGTGTATATATATTTCTATGTGTATATATAATATCATATGTATATGTAGTATTTAAATGTACATTGTAAGTTTGTGTATATTTATTTTTTTATATTTGTAATCAAATATATCAATTATTTATTAGCATTCATAATTATAGTAAAAACACTATTTTGAATATTTATTATAGATTATATAATATAATATTTGAACATTAGTTTCACATATGTCATATATTATTAGTTTATAACATATAGTTTAGCATTTTTATTAAAGTTGGCAGTTTAATGCATTAACAGTGGGATTAATAAAAAAAATTAAATACAATAAAAAAAAGAAAGGAAGGAAGTCAAAGTTCAGTAATGTATAAAAATTAATAGTGCATTATACTTTTACTCTGTTTTTTCATATAGTGCTTTTTTTTACTGTTATTAATAGGGATGTGCCTGAATCCGTATTCGGAAAGGCACGGAAAACAAATAACGCGTTCTAAAGCAACATGGCTAGTCGCGTGCCTGTTACATTACAGTACCTAAACCTTCACTTACCACATAAACAGAGTAAGAAGAGATGACTGATAGGATGGTGAGTGATTAGCATATTCTAAGCACCACTGATAAACATCTAATCTTGTAAAATGTGCGATAAGTACTGCCTCTCTGTATAGTATAAACAGAGTACGCATGATTGCAAATCTCGAAAGTGAAAGTAAAAAGCGAGCACGGCTTTTAAAAGTGATTTCAAAGCCCCGCATATTAATACAGTATAATTACCCAACAATGTAATTGTGAAAGAAAGCATTGGACTATATTTTTTCCTCCCATCTGATATTTATTCCGTAGTACATGTCATTTCCTTTCCAAACACGGTGTTCGGATTCGAGCACATCCCTAATAATTAACTATTACTATAATAAATGAATGCATTACTCATCTGCCATGATAATCTTTGAATTAGTCTTTGAATTATCTTCATTTGGAGGCTTTTCTCAGCAAACATTGATATACATGGTATAAACCAATTAAATGTTTTTCGTTCATTTGAATCTGTCATCTCTCTCAGGACGAGGCCTCTTCACCCGGCTGGCACAAAATGTGGTCCACCTGTAAATTACCAGAATCAGAGGTGAGTGCGTGCATCGAATTGGGATTGAGGCGATTATGGCTCACTTTGTTTCCCTCAAGATTAAAGGCGCATGTCGTTTCTCACACACCTCTGAATACATATTTGAGATGGTAACCTTTGCGTTCACCGCACCTAATCGGCAGTTAATGCGGCGATACTTCACTTGGCAGGAATGTGGCATTGTGTCTCGTGAGAATAATGTCTCTGAATATTGAATCATCCTGCCAGTAATGTTGCCCTTGTCGTCCTGTTTTTCCAGTTCTATGAGCGAGTGCTGCTGCTGTCCCAGAGGCTGTACAGTTTACAGGTACAACACAATGACCACACTCACGTCTGACTCATAACCTCAGCCATGTGTCCTGCAATCATGACAAGATCTGCTTTAGAGGAATCTTCCTCATGCTGTGCTCATTTGTTTGTTCAGATGTTCACAACTGAAACAACTGCTGCATTTCTTGTGCTCATTAGTCCATTGTCCTGTTTTCATTTTTCATTTGTTCTTGTTCATTCAATGGTTTGCTCGTCCTTTAACTTGCTCTTGTTACTCCTCCTTTCATTTCATTTCATTTTGTCCTTTTTTGTTCTTTTTGTCAGTTTTGCCTTATTTTGTTCATTTGCTCTTACTTGTTCTGTTGATTTTCGTTTGTTCTTCCATTCGCTCTTTCATTTATTTTCTTTCATTCATTTTTGTTTTGTTATTATTTGTTCTCAGTCTCAGTTTTTCTTTTTGTTTGTTTTTGATTTTTGTTTGCTGTCTTTTAGTTTTTGTTTTTTTCATTTAGTTTTTCACTCTTGGTAATTTTGTTGTTTTGATATTAGTTTCAGACATTCTGTTTTGTTTATGGTTTTTACTTTCATTTTCGTTTGTTTTGTTTTTGCTGTTTTTCATTTTGTTACATTTTTGCTCTTTCTTGCTGTTTTCTTTGTCGTTTTTGGTTTATTGCTCTTTTTTTTTTTTTTTTTTCCTTTTTATTTTCATTTTTTTCTTTTGCTCGTTCTATTTTTTTTTTTGCTCTCTGTGTATTTTATACTTTTTGTTTTTTTTCTTTCATTTGTTTGTTTTGATGACAGTCCCTTGGCCATTTATTTATTTTATTTTTTTTTCTGTCAATTGTCCTTTTTTTTTTTTTCTTGTCTTACTCTTGTTAGTTTGATTTGATTACAGTCTGTTTATTCTTTTTTCTGTTTTTTTTTTACTTTCAGTTCTTTCATTTTCTTTCTTGCCTTTTTGTTTGTGTTGAGTCTGTTTATTTTTTAGTTTATTTTTTCTCTCCGTTTTTTTTGTTTTCTTTCTTGTCTTTCTTTTGTTTGTTTGTTTGTTTTGATGACAGTCCATTTGTTTATGCTTTTGTTTGTTTTTTCTTTCAGTTCTTTCGTTTTCTTTTTTGTCTTTTGTTTGTTTACTTGTTTTGATGACAGTCTGTTATTTGGTCTTTCGTTTATTATTTTGTTTTGTTTTTTCAGTTGTCCTTTTCTTTTTTTGTCTTTCTTTCATTTGTTTGTTTGCTTTTTGTTTGTTTGTTTGTTTTGATGACAGTCCATTGTCTGGCCGTTGTTTATTCTTTTATTTTTTTCTTTCAGGTGTCCTTTTGTTTTCTTTTTTGTCTTTTTTGTTTTGATGACAGTCCATTCTATGGCTGTTTGTTTATTTTTTGTTTATTTTTTCTCTTTAGTTGTCCTTTCGAATCTTTCTTTTGTTTTGATTGTTTGTTTTTTCTTTCTTTGACCGTTTGTTTATTCTTTTATTTGTTTTTTCTTTCAGTTGTCCTTTCGGTTTCTTTTTTGTCTTGTTTGTTTCTTTCTTTTGTTTGTTTGTTTTGATGACAGCTCGTTCTTTAGCCTTTTGTTTGTTTGTTTTTTATTTGTTTTTTTCCTTTAGTTTTCTTTGTTGTCTGTCTTTGTTTTTGTCGTTGTTTTTCTGTTGTTTTTACATTTTCTCTTTTGTTCGTTCTGTTTTTTTTTTCTGTTTTTTGTTTGTACTCATTCTGTTTTTTTATTCTTTTGTTTGTTTATTTACTCTTTTTGTTTTTTTTGGGGGGGGGTTTGTTTGTTTGTATGGCAAAAACTTTTGCAATATTTATTATATATAATATAATAAATATATATTTATTTATTTATACATTTTATTATTTTATTATAAATATTGATTCTTTTTATTCAAAATATTTTTAGATATTATTTTTTTCTTTTGTTTTTTTTCTCCTGCCCTTTCAGTCCTTTCTTTCTTCTTCTTTTTTTTTTTTTTTTGCTTTTGTTGATTTGATTGATTTTGATTTGGCTGTATTTTGTCATTTTTTCATTCACGCTTTTGTTTGTTCTTTTGACTTTTCATTCCTCCTTTGTCCTTTTTTCTCTTTCTGTCGGTTGTCCTTTAAGCTGCCTGCTTTCTTTTTTGCGTTTTCATTCTGTTAGCATTGCATTAAATTTACATTCTCACCAGACACTTTCTTAAAGCGCCTTACAATACAGTCACACAAATCATGTTTGAGCAAACACACGGACAGGCAGCTGAAAGTACACTTGCTAAACTAAGCTTTTGTTACCAGGAAGCTCTTAACAACTATCCAAACATCAAGTCCTTTCTGTCTCCTTCCCCTCAGGCCATAATCTCCCAGCAGGACAGCCACATCGAGCTCCAGCGGGCCTCTCTCCTCACCGCCGAGCGGGAACGACCCGGCAGCCGGAACCGCGGCACAGACGTGCTCCTGGAGCAGGAGAAGCAGCGCAACCTGGAGAAACATCGTGAGGAGCTCGCCAACTTCCAGCGGCTGCAGAGCCAGCATCGGCAGGAGCAGGCGCGCTGGGAACGGGAGCGGGAGAAGCAGCGGCGGCAGGCGGAGGCGGCCGAGCAGCGACTGAAGGAGCGAGAGGAGGAGTGCTGGCGACTGGAGATGCGATTGACCGAAGAGAGGCAGGAACTCGAGAGGCAAAGGCAGACATACCAGCAAGACCTCGAGAGGCTGAGAGAGTCCACACGTGCCGTCGAGAAAGAGAAAGAGCGATTGGAGCAACAGAGGAAGTTGAAGAAGCACAACACGGTGCCAAAAACAGCAGCGCTGTACGCACAGGAAGTTGGACAGGTGAGATGCCACATGACTCTAGTTGTTTCCATATCCCTCCCTTCATTATGCTTCCTGTCGGTCCCTACATGAATCTTGATTTTCTTAAATGGCTGCACATGCTGAACCACTAAACCATCTAAAGGTCGTTTAGGCTAATAGGTCCAGTTAATTGTACCAATGCAACTGGTTGGCACATAAATATTAGACAAAAAATTCAGGCTAAAATTGTTTGCACCAATTTTCATTGCTTTCTTTTTTTTAATCATAGTAAAAATATTGCATGTTTTTTATTTGTTTTAAAATCTTCGTGTGGGGTTGATTTAACGTCAAGAAACTAAATACATGTGACATACTCACATAAATATATTACTTAATGTAATGATAGTACTACTAATACTAGTAATCTTATTAAAACATAATTTTTTTAAAGGAATATTTACCAGAAAAAATCTTTTCCAGAATTTCTTAAACAAGGAAAAATGTAAATACACAGTATTTCTAAAAAAGAAATAAATGAATGATAATTTTTTTTTTTAGTAAAAATCAATCAGAGATGCTTTTGATTATTAAAATGTAATGAAATGTAATAAATCCATTAAAATTAAATCCAGAAAATTCATGGAAAACACAGAATGTGGTTAAAAAAAAAACTGAAAAATACAAATTTCATAGGGCCTTTGAATATAATTTTTGTTTAATCGTTTAGTAAATTGCTGTTAAATTGTGTAGGGTTTTATGATTTCAATTAATTAGACATGCCTTTTGATTAATATTTTTTATTTAACCATTAAAACAGTCTAGAAAAACTAAAAATGTAAAAAATGCAATCTAGAAGAATTTAAAAAAAAAAATAAAGAAATAAATTTGGGAAAAAAATTAAAGAAATTTTGGAGGAAAAAATAAAATGGATTAAATAGGGCTGTAGTAATTTATTTCTGTGATACAAAGCTGAATTTTCAGCATCATTACTCCAGTCTTCAGTGTCACATGATCCTTCAGAAATCATTCTAATATGCTGATGCTCTAGAAACATTATCAATGTTAAAAGCATTGCTTAATGTGCTTAATATTTTTGTGGAAACTGTGATTTATTTATTTTTTTTCAAAGTTACTCAATTAATAGAAAGTTTAAAGAACAAATTTTATTTGACATGATAAATATCTTTCACTTTTGATCAATTTGATGTCTCCTTTGCTAAATAAATATATTAATTTCTTTAAAAAAAAACAAACAAACTACTGTTAGCAATATTCGATATATACCTTAATGTATACTTATCAATTCAGCATCAATTCAAAATTAAAAGTTTAACACAATTATTTAATTTTTAATCATTTGTATCTGATGAATACATAATATAAATTCTAAAATATAAATATATAAAATATGTATCAATATAAGGATATGTGGTTATAAGCGTTAATATTTATTTGCATTGATGTTTTTAACAATACCTTCTGAATCGGACAGTTTGAACTGAATCTTGGAAATGAATCAAACAATGCAATAATGAACTCTCTCATGAAAATCTGATGAATCGTCTAGCTATTCAAGAAAATGGGAGCTGGCATACAGTAAATTGGCATGATGTCACTTCTGTGCCTTTTTTTTTTTTTTTTGGTGCCACGTTATTAATTTCAGTTTGTAGGTGTGCCAGCGGAGAGCATCTGTCTTTCCCACGCTCTCTTTTTAGTTGTGCTCTACCAGCACAATCAAAGGGAACAATGTGGCACTGTGAGGTTTCATAGCAGTGGCTTTGCTAATCTACCTGCCACCCTGCCCTACCTGTTTGCTGATGAGCCTGCTAGATTACCCAGCTAGCACTGTGGGAAAAAACAGACACTTGGACAAGTGTTGTTCGAAGAGTCTTAACCAGCTCACAAAAAAATCCATTTCTGTGTAGCCAATTTTCTAGATGTCAGCTATAATGAAACGATCCCAGAGATCACAACACACTAAAATCATGGCAAATGTGTACTTTGTCTTTGGCGTTTCTTCTTTATTTGCACACAGTTTGACTGGCTCCGTCATCTGTTTCTCATCAAACTCAGAGGGTTTTCGTGCTTTCCTTCAATCACGTTAAACTGATTTGAGCACCGTGGCCTGCCTGTCCGTTCGCGTGCGCATACTTGATGACTAACCCTCTTATTTTGACGGATTACTCTGAAAAGGACGTCTAAGGGCCGGACAAGGCGTCTTTCAGGCTTCTTTTAAACATGCACGCGGAACGTACAGAAATGCAGAACTTTCCTAAAGGCCGTAATGCAGTGACGTTAGCAATTTAATAGGCAGTGACCAAACAAAATGTAATCAAGACAGGATCAATCAGCATCAGTGTTAGTCATTTTATAGTATTAAGGAGGAATGTGCATTGAAAGTTTGTGATCCAAAATCAAACAGCCACAGCCAGGCGTGTGTTTGCACTGCTGGGTTACAGATGAACATGAATCAGCACTTTAGTGGCAAAGCTTTTTTTCCTTTTTCTACCATTAGGTATTATATAGAATGTAGGGATGTGAAAAACATATTTTCAAAATCAACTAGTTGATCTTAATGAAGCATTATATTGGATTTAAAGTGGTCATCGGATGCTAAGTTCACTTTTTCATGTTGTTTGAACTTTAATGTGTGTTGGCAGTGTATATACAAATCTACCCTATAATGATAAAAATCCATGCAGTGGTTTTTAATTAATCTGTAAAAAAAAAAACAGTATTCCCTTTTTCAAATCAAGCCATTCTCAGATATCTGTCATTGTGCCGTCACACCCACCGAGGCCGCTCCCACCATAGTTGATTGACATGAGCGTCTTACCTCAGACCCGCCGACAGTCCGACCTCCATTACTTCGATGCCGGAGCAGGGATGTAAGTTAGACAAGAATATCTCCAATTGAGCGATTGAGGTGTTGCGTTTCTGGATGTAACAATGAACGTTGTGGTCGTCATTTACTCCCGACATCTGAGCCGCTGAAGATGCAGTGGATTACGTTTGTTTGTGAAGGGAATGCGCCTCCCGATCTACATATATCCGTCTGTGTTTGTACGAATCATTCGTGATTCAGCTTCACTTACAGCAGAAGTGAGTATAAGGGTTTTTTATGAATCTTTGCGATCGCCTTTCCTCATAATGTGCTAGTTAGCAAGTTTAGCGGCTAAACACAGCTAATTGTGGCTAAAGTAAACAGGCTCGTCACTCCACATATAGAAGAGAGGGGCGGGGCGAGCAGAGCTCATTAACATTTAAAGCAACCTCGACCAGAGCTGCAGAGCTGATTTTGCCAAGGTAAAAATGGTTGTGTTGCACAAACTTTGTAAATCTTGTGAAATTTCAAGTAGCACATTGAATTAAATGTGAAATTTTAACGTAGAAAGCTTTAAAATAGAAACATTGAATTTAAAATGAAATTTTAAAGTAGAAATTTTAAATAGTCTCTGTAAATTTACAAATAACACATTGAATTAAACATGAAACTTTTTAGTAGAAAGTTTGAAATAGTCTTTGTAAATATGAAATTTACAAGGAACAGTGAATTAAACGTACGTTTTTTTGAGCAGAAATTTGAAATAGTTTCTGTCAATCTTGCTAAATTTACAAGACTGAATTAAACGTGAAATTTTAAAACAGAAAGCTTGAAACAGTCTGTAAATCTTGTGGAAATTTACAAGTAACACATTGAATTAAACATGAAATTTCAAAGTAGAACACAATGAATTAAAAGTGAAATTTTTAAGTAGAAATTTGAAATGGTATCTTTGTAAATAATGTGACATTTACAAGTAACATTGAATTAAACATGAAATTGTGTTTTGGAACTTTTATTAAAATTTGTATAATATTTTTTAACACTCAAAGCAACACCGACAGCACCAGATGCGATGCAACAGCTGAAGGCGCATATGTAGTTCCACTGAAAATTACAATTTTCAAGTCTGACATTAATTGTCAAGCCTGTGAATTTGTTTCTGTAGAGCAGCTGTAGTACCGGAAATGAATTTGGTCATTCAGATACTTGCTGTTACACATTTTGGCATGTCAAACATTATTTCAGAGAACATCTCTAATTTATTCCCTTTGTCGCCACCAATAAAATCATAAATCTCGGTAAGCTCACTATTGAAGCTCAAATCAAACAGCCGACTAGTCGACCGTCCTTGATCCTCCCCTAGAAATCTATGTTTAGAATCATGTGATCACATTTGCATACAGACTGAAATGTTAAAACAACACAAACACCCCCATGACAGTAAGTTGCCACAGCTTTGTTGTTCATTGTGTGTATTTGAGGTCACAGAGACATGTCCGCTCATGCCCGGCCTTGTCAGATTTCCTGTGATCTCGGCTTATCTCAGGTTAGTACGGCTATCAGTACATAGTAACCGCCTAGCTGTGGTGCCAGGCTACAGACTTTGATCAAATATACGCCATAAAATAAACATTTATTACGACAAGACGGAAATAACGTCTCAGAAACAGAAAGCATATACTTTTCAGTTCATTTAAAAAGCTCTAGTTTCAATTGAGCAAATTTATGACTTGAAAATGTGATTTTTACTAAAAGAGAAAGAATTAGAGTAACATCATGGACGTACGTTATCTGCCAGTGTCATTGTTTACGATTTCGCAACGATTTTACGGTTTCCTAATTATGCCACTTGTCTTTGTTCTGCATTCCCACAGCTTGATAAATTAGTTTTATTATACGCTGTATTGTTTTATTATCCGCCTCACTGTCAGCTTTAATGTCGGATATATTGGGGGTTGTTTGAACTGGGTAGAGCTGTTCTTTTGTTACCACCTTAGTCACTTCCGTTTGTTAAACCATGGCTCCGCTCTTAAGATAACGTCGAATTTTAGTCTTTCATGTGCTCCTGTCTTTCTCTCATTCACATATGCTCAACTTTGACCTCCAGTTCCAAAGAAGGCAACTTTTTATGGCCGAGTATATTTTACTTTTGAAAGATTTATACTCCACATTCCTGTTTCCAGGCAGTCTGTATTTGTGATGCTTCGTCGTGAGGTAAAAACACCCAAAACAACCCTTCAGAAACAGGTATTTAGCACCATGATTTAAGAGCCACATTTTCAGCAGTGAGCCCTTTCGACCAGCCCGTGCACAGCAGAGCTGCTCCAAATGAATATTTGCTTGAAGTATCCAGGGAAGTCTTGAGTTGGGAAAACCGCAACGTATTATTACCTGCCAGCACCCTTTCATTAATACCAGCGCTGGAATTCGGCCAATCTTAATTGTTTATGTGATGTCAGTCAAGTCTTTGTGCCGAAAACCTTGCAAACCCCTCGCATTTTTAACGCTCTGGAAACCTTATATTTACTGAAGGCACCTTTAGGACTGGGAACAATGGAGCATCTGTGCTGGGATCCCAGCGTTTGGGAAAACTACTCGTGCTCTACAAAAGCCACGCTGTGCGATGGTTCAAGATGATGTCGCCCCTGGGCCTGTTGGAGAAGTTCAGCCTTTTCCAACCTCTTTCCTGGAGAGAGACACCAACATTACACATTTTGGATGTCTTCCTTATTTGACCTATCCATTTCAGGTCTTGGAGTCTCTACTAATTAAGCTGAACTTTGTGTTCAATTAGGAAGAGTTTTAAAATACATAGAAGAAACAAGCTTGGGAAACCCTGTTTCAGATGATTGAGGATCCCAGGATCCCAAGGCTCATCTCTCTGAGCCTTGAAAGTGGCTCTTTGATTTCACCAAAAATATCTTAATTTGTGTTCCAAAGATAAATAAAGGTCTTAACCTTTTAAGTAGACGTGCAAAATGTCCAGGAATGTGGTTGAGAACCACAGCTCTAGATATCTGAGAACCTCCCAAAGTGTGGATGTCCTCCTTAACCACATTTTTGGTGAAATTATGAAAATTGGAGCATGTAATTGTCTTGCAGAAGCATAACGTACAGATTGAGGTGGGTGGCACTGGTTTTAATTATATCTTTGAGGCGTAGAGAAGATTTTCACACCTTTAAGTTGTGTAGATGTGATGACAGCTCATTAAATTTTGAATGTCTTCCTTTTTGACTAATCCATTTCAGGTCTTAAAGTCTCAACTAATTGAGTTGATATACAGTGGTTGTGTTTGATTAGGAAAAGTTTGAAAATGCATAGAAGAAGCTGCAAGCTTGGGAAACCCTGTTTCAGGTGATTGAGGATCCCAGAAGAACATCTCCCAATGTTTGGATGTTCTCCTTAAAGGGTTAGTTTACCCAAAAATGAAAATTCTGTCATTAATTACTCACTCTCATGTTTTTCCAAACCCGTAAGACCTTTATTCATCTTCACAACACAAATTAAGATATTTTTGATGAAATCCGAGAGTTTTTTGACCCTGCATAGACCGCAACGTTATTACCAGATAAGGTTGAACCATTGATGTCACATGGACTATTTTATCGAAGTCCTTACTGTCTTTCTGGGCTTTGATCATGGCTCTCAGATTTCATTAAAAATATCTTAATTTGTGTTCCAAAGATGAATAAAGGTCTTAACCTTTTAAGTAGACATGCAAAATGTTCAGGAACATGGTTGACAACCACGGCTCTAGATGTTTAAGGACCTCCCAATGTTTGGATCTTCTCCTTAACAACATTTTTTGTGAACTTATGGAAATTGAAGGGTGTAATTGTGTCTTGCAAAAGCATAATGTACGGACTGAGGTGGGTGGCGCTAGTTTTATTTACACCTTTAAAGTGTAAAGAACATTGGCCAGTTTCACACCTTTAAGTACTGTAGATGTGATGGACAGTTACATGATTATTCAATCATTTCCATGAACTAAGGGTGTTGGTAACTTCACGGTTAATTATTTGGACGCCTTGTGTACATTTTCAAGGTTTGCTTCTAGGTGCATCCCAAAAATTGCGTAATCCCTATTGGGCCCTTGAGCAAGACTTGTTTGCACCAGGTGGACTATCCCTCCAAACAGTGTACAGTATGTCCTTTAGATAAAAAGGATTGTAAGTTGCTGATATGCGTTAATAATTTTTACCTCATGCTTAACTTAGTCCTTTCATGTGGAGCTGTCTTCAATTTGTGTTACATTTTATGCCCGTGTTGACAAAGTGCGCTCAAGAGCACATCAAACGTCTTTGTTCTGCATGCAAAGCAGCATGTGTTGTAAATTTAGCTTTGTCCTGTAAATCCCAAACTCTTCAGCAGACTGGATTTCCTATACAGCACATTAGCTCGGCATTTCCTGCTTGTCGTGCTCAAATGTGGAAGCTGATCTTCAGAAGATGAGTGAAAACACATTGAATTTAAATGCAGGAGATGCATCTCGAACTTTTTGGCCCGTAATATGTAGTTTAGGCAGTATTGATTTAGTAGATGCATTCATCTAAAGTAATGAAGAACGACATAAAAAACAGTTAAAGACAAGTGATTTATCGCAACACTGTCATCTGTGGTATTTGAAGATCTGCAGCTGGTACAATTGGTGGTTATTAATGAAAACATTTTACATATATTTTCCCATTGAAGTCTATGCAACAAACTATGTAAAAATTGGTTTCTGTGTGTTTTAGAACTGACAGGCAGAAAAAAATTGTGAATAAATAGTACATGAAGCCATTCTTGCATGAATTCGGAGTTCAATATAAATGGTTCATGAATTCGTTCTTATACCGTAGAATTTGTCTTAATTTGATTCAGATGTTTGCAAATCCATTCTTATGTAAATGTTCACATTCAGATTAACATTTGTCAATTGTAAAGCCATTACTGGATAAATTGTTGTAGCATTCAATTCAGTAGTTCTTAAATACATTCTTGTATAAACTGTTGCATTCAATTCAGTTTTTCGTAAATCTATTGTGTTTTTTAAAATTCAGCTCATCTCTTCGTAAATCCATTTTTGTGTATATTACTGCATTTAGTTTGTGTCAAATCCATATTTGCTTATATTGAAGCAATTCAGCTTTTCGCAAATATTTTGTGAATTCATATTGGTATGCTCAACTCAAAAATTTGTAAATCATTTAGTGTAAATTATTGCATTCAGTTCAGTTGTTCCTTAAATTGTGTTAAATTTAGTTTTTCGTCTCTGTTATTGTGTATATTCTTACAGTCAGCATAGTCGTTTGTAATCCTTTTGCATTCAGTTCAGTTGTTTGCAAATACATTTTTGCTGTTATTGTTGCATTTAATTTAGTTTTTCATAAATCTGCTATTGTATATATTGTCACGCTCAACTCTCAGTGTAAATTATTCCATTTATTTGTTCGTAAATCCAGTTTTTGCATAGTTGCATTTATTTCAGTTGTTCGTAAATCTAATGTGTATATTTTTGCGGTCGACTTGATTATTCGTAAATCAATTAGTGTAAATTTTTGCATTCGGTTAAATTGTTCGTAAATCCATTTTTACTTAAATAGTTGCGTCAAATTCAGATTTTCATGAATATAATGTTGTGTGTATTGTCACATTTAGCTCCATTCATCAATTTTTACTGAATTATAGCATTTAATTCAGTTTTTCGTAAATCTACTATTGCGTATATTGTCACGTTCAGTTCAGTTGTTCGTAAATCAATTGGAGTGTAAATTGTTGCGTTTACTTCAGTTTGTAAATCTGTCATTGTTTACAATATATTGTTGCGTTCGACTCAATTCTTTGTAAATATGCTTTTATATTTGAAATTTGAAATTATTGCATTTAGTTGTTCGTAAATCCATTTTTGCATTAATTGTTGTATTTATTTTAGTTTTTCGTAACTCTACTTTGTATATTGTTGCGGTCAACTTGATTGTTCGTTAATCCATTAGTGTAAATTATTGCTTTCGTTTGAATCGTTCATAAATCCGTTTTGCGTAGTTTCGTCAATTTTTTTCATAAATATAATGCGTATCGTCACATTCAACATAATCATTTATTAATTCAGTTATGTGTATATTGTTACATTCAGTTTCTTTGTATGTAAAAGCATTGCGTGAATTGTTGCATTTAATTCAGTTTTTCGTAAATCTACTACTGTGTATATTGTTACGTTCAGCTCACTGTTAGCAAATAATTTCTTGCGTAAATTGTTGCATTTAATTCAGTTGATTTAATTCATTTTGTGCAGTATATTGTTGCGTTCAACTCAATTCTTCGTAAATATTGTGTACGTTTTTGTAAATTATTGCATTCAGTTGTTTGGAAATCCATTTTTACTTAAATAGTCGCGTTAAATTCAGTTTGTCGCGAATATAATGTGTGTATTGTCACATTTAGCTCAATCGTTTGTTAATACAGTTGTTTATATTGTTACATTCAGTTTCTTTGTATGTAAAAGCATTGCCTGAATTTAATTAAGTTTTTCATAAATCTACTATTGCATATATGGTCACGTTCAACTCGGTTGTTCGTAAATCAGTTCTTGTGTAAATGGTTGCATTTAATTCAGTTGTTTGTAAATCTGTCATTGTTGCGTTCGATTCAAATCTTTGTAAATATGCTTTTGAAAATTATTACATTCAGTTCCTAAATCCATTTTTGCATAAATATTTGCATTTATCTCAGTTTTTCGTAACTCTTTTCTGTATATTGCTGCGGTTGATTATTCGTAATTCTGAAGCGAATCGATGTGCTTGTGAAAGAAAAATATCCGTATTTAAAACGTTATAAACCGTAATCTCTAGTTTCCAAACACCAATCATGAATAAGAAGTGCAAAACAAGGATTTGTACAGAAAAATGTAGAGGGATTTAGATATATGCCAAGAGGAGAATAGTTTTCCTTTGCTTAAACAAAACTTGGTTCTTGAGAGACTAACATATTCTTACCAGAGGTTATGCTTTGATTACGCCCTACATCATCCGCTGGAACGCCACTCTTTCGTGAACACACATACGACAGTTCGCAGAAGCTGTCACAAATGCAAGATACAAGCTTGCAATTCTACGGAAAAAAGTCACAAATCTGAGATATAAACAATTCTGAGGAAAAAAGTCACAAATTCGAGATATAAACTTGGAATTCCGAGAAAAAAGTAAAATGCGTGACAGAAAATCACAATTCTGAAGAAAAATTCACAATTGCGAGATATAAACTCGCAATTCTGAGAAAAAGGCCACAAATGAGAGATTAAGGTTTATAGTTTTAAATATGGACTTTTTTTTCACAAATGCATCGATTCACTTCAGAAGGCCTTTATTAACCCCCGTAGCTGAGTGGAGCACTTTTTATGATGGATGGATGCACTTGATTGGATTTCAAAATCTCAACAGCCATTCACTGCCATTATAAATCTTGGAAGAGCCAGAACATTTTTTAATATAACTCTGATTGAATTTGTCTGAAAGAAGAAAATCATACACCTAGGATGGCTTGATGGTGAACAAATCATTGGGTAATTTTAATTTTTGGGTGAACTATCTCTTTAATCAACCTCATTTGAAATTGCTTATCCACACGTGGCGCTAATATTTGCATTTTATTTCATGTTTTAGCTTTCCAGCTCCTCCAGCTTTAACGGTGAGCTGCTGCTCGGTGGAACAGGGGAGCAGACGCTTCCTCAAAAGTCGCACCTGCGGGCCTCTCTCTCAGTGTCCCCCGCCGACTACACGGAGCGTCCCGAAGTCCACCCGCGTCGCGAGAGCTCCTGCAGCACCCTCCTGGCCAAGACGGAGGTCCCCATCCATCTCATCAGCACCACCAACCAGCTACACAAGCAGGGCAGCGTCCAGCAACAGATCCCGACCAAACTCGCCGCCCTCAGCAAGGGCAAAGAAAAGGGCGGGAAGGGCAAGAGTTCGCACCGCACTGAAAGTTTAGGTTAGTAGCGCTGCGCCAAGTGACGCTGGAAGCAAATTTGCAAATTCCTAAATCAATCTTCACTTTCTTGTAGCTTCTGTTGACGTGAAGCAGATGCTGCCCATCAAGCTGTCATCGAGGGATTCGGATGGAGGACACAAAGCACGCCGACCCATCAGCCCCCACCAACCTCAACATTCGCACTCAGGTAAGACAAACAACCGCACCCGACATTTCCGGCCGAGCCTGAACGAGCCGTTTCCCGCTGTGTAAACAGTCATTAGGCCCAGCTGACAGGCCTGTTGTTTGGTTTGCTCGCCCTGCAGATTCCCTCAGCCCTCCAGACGCTCATACGGACGCCCAGTCCGGCCTCGCTCCCGCCGGTCTCAAAACCCACAACCAGACCTCCCAGCCCACTCCCTCGTACACTGTTAGCGACGAAGTGGCCAAGGAGGACGTTATCTTTTTCTGAGACATTGCGTTGACGTTTGGACATTTTGGACATTTTGGACGTTAGTTTATCTTAAGGAACACGTTTTAATCCTCGTAGTCTTAACAGCTAACAAGTTTTATTGAAGCCTGTAAATTACGACGATGTTTTAGTTTGTACGAAAAAAATCTAAAAAGGCTCACCGTTTCCAGAAAACCCAAAGACTTTGACAGACAGCTTCACATGAAGGACATTTCCATAGCATGTGCGTCAAATGGACGATTTGAAGGATAAATGGATGTTTTTAGGTTGCTTATTGTTGTGGTTAGCAATTTTGCACAGTGTCAACATCCCATTTCATTCAAACACAGTATTTGGGACGACTGTTTTCTGTTGGATTTGGTCGGGTTCATTTCGCGGTCACTCTGGAACATTGTTGCTTGGAAAATGACAAAATTGACTTTTGAAATTGAAGTCAAGTTTGTTCACAAACTGCTTTTGATGGTACATTGTATAAACTTAGATTTTTAATTTCAGAAAAGCCAACTCCATTTCAGTGGTCATTTTATTCATGTGTCTAATGTTTCCAAGAGACATTTCTTCCAAATGTTCACAAAAAAAATAAGTAGAGGATGTGGAGAAAATCTAGGATTTTATTAACCAATATTCTGTTTTTAATTTATATGTTAGTAGATCTTCCAAATGGAGAAGAGCAGTTGATCTCAGTTTTTTGAGATTACTCAAATAAAAATCATGAAGGATACATTTTAGATGGTAAATGAACCATGTTTTCATTTTTCCAAATGATCAAAAAGTAATGTAAGATGCTGGCTAAAATACTAAACACCTGAATCTGAAGGAAAATCTTAAGAAATGTTGTAATGAAGAAGAAAAAGTAAAATTAGGAAGTAAGTACAATTCTTCTAAAATTGTCAATACCGTAATGCAGAAGCAATGTCATTTTGAAAATTTCATTTAAATAAAATGTAATTATTTTAATAAAATTCAGTTATAAGTATATAGTATATATAGTGATTTTAATATATTTTTTATATTTTTTTGTAATAAAAAATAGTGTCGAACAAATAGATTTTTGTTACTGTATTATAGTAATGACTATATATAGTATATATATAGTATAGTAATTAGATTTTAATCTAATATAGTAATTAGATTATTTTTTTTGCATTACGGTATTGAAGACTTTTGGGGGGAAATGTTTAATAATTTAATTTAATTTAATTTAATTATGCTAAAATAGGTTTTACTGTCTTTTTAAGAGAAACAAATATATATGTGTGTATATATATATATATATATATATTTAATTTTTTTTTTTAATTTGGGGTAGAATATGACATTAATGCAGACAGTTACATTTAAGTTTAGTGCCAAATATAGTTAAACGTTGTGGTACACTACCAGTCAAAAGTTTTTGAACAGTAATATTTTTAATGTTTTTTTTCTTTTAAAGAACTTTCTTCTGCTCACCAAGCCTGCATTTATTTGATCTAAAGTACAGCCAAAACTGTACAATTTTGAAATATTTGTATTATTTAAAGCAGTGATTCTCAAAGTGGGGTACGAGTACAACTAATGGTACTCTAGGAATCACTAAATTCATAATAAATTAATGTTAAAACACAATACATTTTAAGTACGAGGTAAGTAATTTATTATTATTTTTAACATTTAAGTACAGTACAGTTTTTATTTAAATTCTAGGTACAATACATTTTATTTAATCATTATTGTAAGTTAAACTTACTTATATTAAGTTTATTTACCTGTTTGCAAGCACAGTGCAGTGTTAATGTTAATGTTCAAACTGTCTATTTACAATGTTAAAGTGGCTGATAACACTAAATATTCTTTATATAAATTCTCTATAAATTAGGAATAAAACAGCATCATTTTTGAACTGTGCAGAGCTGTAGCTGAATAGTTAGGTCTACTATGCTACTATTTTTTTTTTAATGCCAGTCATTATGGTGGTACTTGGAGAGCCAAATATTTTCTGAAGTGGTACTTGGTATGAAAAGACTTTTAAAACAAAAAAGCAAAAAAAAAAAAAAACATAAAAAATCTTACTGTTCAAAAACTTTTGACTGGGAGTTTACATATATACATTTTGGGGGGTTTAAAGAAACTTAAGTTTCCTTACCTAGTTATTTCTACATGCAATTTGTTTTAATCTCCAACATTTCCTCCTTTCTTACGACCCACATTCATTTCATTCCATGTCTAATTTAAGTCTCGAAAGTTGTCAAGCATTTCCTCTGTTCTTAAGATGACCACACAAACAGCACGTGCGATGTAATAATCCAGATTTCAGAGTAATTCCACCAAAGACCAGGATGTAAACCACTCTAAATCTAACCCATGAGCTGTGAGTATGAAGCCACTGTACGTCTCTGACGTTTGTTTCCTGCGACCATGTGATTTGTATGTGTATGTTGTACATATAGTTTCCTTCTAACATAGACAAGATGTAGATATTATGCAAGGATGTCATGTGACCACTGAAATTACACATGGTCCATTTGGGTATATTTGTTTTTTTGTTTTGTTTTGTAGGCACTTTTCTTGAAAAGAAAAAAACAAATGTGTCATTCAGCCTATTTTAGATCAGAAACAACCCATAATGCATTGCTTTGGACGACATTTCACCTCTTCCACTTGATGTGAGAATTTTTTTTGACAGTATGATTGGATATTCATCCTACATTTTGAGTTTCTACGTACATTTTCTTTCTGTGGTGCAAGTGAAGGGATATTTTCACACTGTAGCAAATCGGTTTCGACTGTCAGTAATGCGCAAATAAATGCCACGTGATGCTAATGACGTATTAATGAAGTTAGTGACTAAATGCTGTTTGTCTCACTCTTTTAGCTGCAGCGCACTTTACCTCAAAATGAATTGTTTTCTTAAATTTGAACTGTGATCTTAAAAAAAAAATCCATCATGTCGCTTTAAATTGTCACTTGATCCGGCCGCCATTCATTGTGACTAGCTTCTTGGTGTCTGTGATTGTACGACATAATTGTACGACGTTATTCCTTTGTGAAGAAGGTTTCTTGTCAAATATTGTTTAAAAAAAATAATAATTTTTTTGTTTCCAGTTACACTAGCCACTTTTTAATACCAGTGAACTTTAAGGGGACCTCAAGTGTTAATATTCAATGTTTTGTGTCTTAAGTTTTTAGCACGCAAGGCCAGTGTGATTTTTGTTTTTTTTTCTTGTTTTTTTTTTTTCTACCACAGCATTGTACTCACTCTACCGAAGAAAAATAGAAATACTTGTGAACACTTAAAACTGCTGCCTTTAGAGACGTTTTAGTAATAAAATATGTGGAAAAAAAATCTGATTCTGAGTCTTTACTCTTATTAAAACCTCATTGTATGTCGAGCTGCGAAACGATTAGTCACGATTAATCAGAAATAAAAGTTAATATTTGCATACTATATGTGTGTGTACTGTGTATATTTATTATGTATATATAAATACACATAATTGATATTATATATAAATATAAATATTTTACATATAAATCTATGCAAAAATAAAGTTTTATTTTGAATCGATTATTAGTGACGAATCGTTTTGCAGCTCTAATTGTATGAAAAAACTGTATCCCATGATGCAATGCGCCCAACCTGACCTTCCAGTTCCTGTGTGACGAATGAACCATAAGTAATCAAGTGTTATGCTAATGTTTTGACTTAATATTTGCAAAAACGTACAATATTTTTACGCAAAATAAATTTACATGGTCGAAATAACTTGGAGTCCACTCAATTGATTAAACATTTTAGGGTCATGTGACAAATATGTGGAATACTGCTATGGTTTTATTCACAAATCCAAAATGTAGTTTTACCATATTTTTCAGAATAAAAATCTAATTTTTAAATAATGAAATTAACGTACACGAAACGCACACATTTGGCCCAAGTTTACAAGTTATTTTTTCACTTTGAGTTTATGCTTGCCATTTGCAAACGACCTTTACATCATTTACATTTGTTTCACACATATTTTGTTTAATACCTAGTCTGTCTGAACATAGTTAAATTTAAAGCATTTGTTTTGCGGAATGTGAGAAATTAAAATACATGGTTATAGTGTTTATATTAACATTATAATTTTTAATTATATATTATATTTATCAGTACTTTGCAGTATTTTTTTCTCTCAGCAATCCAATTTTTGACCAGCGCAAATTCCAGAAAAAGCGGTAAGTATATCTTAAGTATATTTTTTTAATACGTATACATTATCCACCTTATTCTGCGATGAATATGTACGTTTATGTCTTTGAATGTGCAAGATTTATTATTCATTAGAAAATTGTAGTGCAGTAAACTGAAGCCTCGTTCAGACTGTCAGCCCAAATCCAATTTGTGTGCAAATCCGATTGAAATCCGATCATATTTATATAGTCTGAACGGCAACGAACTACATGAAATACGATTTTTGCAAATCGGTTTTGAGCTACATTCATGGAATCCTATTTGAATCGCATTCCTGGAAATTTGTTTTAGACTAATTAGATGGAATTTAACGTAGCTCAGGCCACATAAAACGTAAACACGTCAGACGTTTTTGTAGAAAACAGTGAAAGTCTTTGCAGAAACAAGCTTGTGTTGTTATGAACTGCAGGTCAAGCGGAAAAAGACTACTAGTATACGCACCTCTTAGAGTTTTGAAACCAGCGGAGACGGCAGGACGAAATTTACGTTCCAGCTTCCCGTGTTTCTCGACGTTACTTCATAAAACGAAATATAATCTAGCCCAACGGCAACATGTTGTTATGTGGAAGACAACATCTGTATTGCAAACTATATTGCAGTTGTTGTTTTTAGCGTATGCATAACAATGCAATGGCATTGCGATATAAACCAACGCACATTCTGTAAAACGAAAGACAAATCAGATGAACAGTTGCCATACACTGTACTGACAGTCAGTTATTCAAATCAGATTCTATCCAGATAAGCACAAAATTGGAATTGGTCTGACAGTCTGAACAAGGCTTGAAACTATTTGCATTACAAAACATTGTGTTTATAATCAATACAATTTATTAAATACAATAGCCGCTTTTCCACTATCGGCCGAACGGTTCTTAGAACGGTCAGGTACGGTTCCAGTTGTGTTTCCACCTGAGCCTGGTACAGCACGGCACGATTACAAACCGTTCTCGGCACGGTTAGACAACGGTGCTTAACCGTGCTGATAGAGTGTGTGCTAAGCGGAAGCGCGCTGTTTGATCAAACAGCCACGTAAACAGCTAGGCTTCGTTCATAGCTCATGCATTAATACTGTCAATAAATGTAGTATTTTTAGAAAGGATTTTTACCTTCTGTGTCCGTCTCCGCTGGCATGCATATCCCCTCAGCATTTGTTGGTACGTTATACCTGTCGTCGCCTTCTGTTTATTTTATTTTTTTGCGCCAAGAGTTGTTGTGTTTTCTGTTATTTAACGAAGTAAATATCAGATACAAATAAGGAGTCCCAAAAACAGAAATATCTGATCATCGTCCATATCGCTTTTTACATTACAATTGCTAAACTAACGACTAACGCATTTGTATTTACATTCCAAAGAGTTCCGTTATCAGCACCACAGTGGAAAATGAAACCGTATCTGTGCTGACTGTCCCGGATCGGCACGGCACGGAACGGAACGGTTAAGCAAAGAGAACGGTTCGGCCCGATAGTGGAAAAGCTGCTATATGATATTAGTTTGCAATTTCAAGTAGTAAAACGAGCAATTTTGTACCGCTATTAAAAGCTGGACGCGAATGACACCGGAAGCCTCGCACATACAAGGTATAAAATGGCCGCGCCCGCTCTTATGTTAAAAACCAGGCGGATTTAGTAGTATATACTGCTTAGTACGCTACTGTTTCGTTCCGGACACAGCCTATACCTTACAATTGAAGTTAACCACAGAGGCAACTTAAAGCATGTAAAATACTGTAGTGTTTAGTGCTTCTGTTATTTCATGTCGTCTCCGGGGCGGAATCTTCGGACAATATGATTTATTCCAGTCTCTATCCGCTCGTGCGAGCGCGTGGCCGTGCTGGCCGCGCGTCTGTTGATTCTGGCCCGTTTCTCACAGGAAAAAGAGACGGAGCCCAACTTAACAGGACCGGGTGTCCGTCTCTCAGGCCATGCTAATTGTAGTGCTGTGGCGGAACGCGGCTATTTTCAGGTGTTGTGGTTTTCCTTTTATCCAGTCCGGATCTGACAGCCGCGCGTCCCGTGATTCTTTACCAGATGATGTCTCTTGCTTTTGTCTTTGGTAATGGTTTTCCGTCTTTCGTCTGTGTGCTGTGCTGGGCTAATTTTAGACGCTGTGCTACGAGACAACCCCTGTCTGCTTCACAAGTGTCTGTAGTCACGTCACGTTTTTAATTGTAGTTATTTTGTGCAAAGACCTCTGTCCGCAAACGAAAACAAACCTCAGGCTGCTGGCTAGCTTGTCTTAGCTGTAAAAGAATTTCAATGGCAATTTTAAGAATTAGTCACACTAAATAAGTGCTCCAGACAACAAAATTAGTAGGGATTATAATGTTTATTTATGGGCCTATTGTTTAGTATAAATTGGTTAATTTGATGGTGTCACTGTATTTGTGCTATATTTAGCACTGTTTTGATAGATTGAGCTATAGATGGAGCATGTAAACTTTTTTTAGAACACCATTATGCAGCATTATGTATCTTTCTTTGTCATTTGAACAACCGGTAATAAGGTCTCACAAACCTTTTATTTTTTCTTGTCTGGCGAACTTACCACATGACAGTTTTATGCTGTTCCCCGCCTCTTTTCAAATCAAACGTAACCGAAAAATGACCCGCTAATGAATCAGATTCAAATTGCTAACCACTAAAAATACTTGAGGCCCTTTAGTGACTCTTTTTAATTTTATGTTCCCTAATTAGACATCTTGGCTTGCACTGTATTTGCAGCGGAAACGCTTGTGTGATGATATTGGATTCAAATATGGAATCCTGTTTTCACCATCCAATAAAAAAAAAAGGTTATTGTGACTATTGAGTTTATATCTGGCAATTATGATGTTTTTTATTTCCTCTGAATTCTGTGTTTACATCTCATAATTCAGTTTTTTTTTTTCGACTTTTTTTCGGCATCGACTTTTTTAATTGTGAGTTTCTATCTCAAAATTCTGACTCAATTTATATCTCACAACTGGTATTTAGCATCTCACAATTGAGATGTAATTTTAAGTTTACATCGTATACACCTGTTGTAAAGTGACCGATACAATTGCACAGCGGGGATTCTAAGTTTATATCTCGCAATTCTTGCAAGATACCTCAGAATTAAAGCAGTTCTGAAGGAAAAAAGTCAGAATTGTGAGATATAAACTTAGAATTCTGAGGAAAAAAGTCAATTCAGATTATTTTGCTCTGAATTTTGAGTTTACATCTAATTCTATTTTTTTACTTTGTAACTATTTTTGACTTTTTTAACGGTGAGTTTTATATAACAAAATCTTCCGAACTTATATCTCCCAATTGTGATTTACCATCTCACAATTGTTTTTATTTTTATTTTTTCAGAATTGCTTTAATTCTGAGATTATATCTTGCAATTGTAAGAAAAAAAACTCAGACATGTGAGAGATAATCTTGGAATTCTAACTTTCTCATAATTTTCTTACATCTGGCAATTCTGGTGTTTTTCCTCTCACTTTTAAGTTTACATCTCATAATTCTGTTTTTTCCCCTTTTTTTTTAAATTGCAAGTTTCTATCTCAAAATTCAGACTTCTCCGAATTTATATCTCGCAATTGCGATTTAGCATCTCAAAACTTTTTTTTTCTAAAAATTGCTTTAATTCTGAGTTTATATCTTGCAATTCTAAGAATAAAACTGAGATAAACTTGGAATTCTGACTTTCTCATAATTCTGAGTTCATATCTAACAATTCTTGCACAATATTCCTGAGGGAGAAAAAAAGTCTGAATTGTGAGATATAAACTTAGAAGAAAAAAAAGACAGAATTGTGAGAGTAAAAATTCGCAATTACATTTTACATTTTCTTATTCTGTGGCAGAAACAGGCTGCCTTTCAAAAGTGTGCTTATAGATGTACAAAAAGTAGGCTATTTCTGGCTGCGTAAAGTATTCAATTATTGTTGTGATTTATTTTTTTTTTTTTTCATTTGAATCATTTGCAAGCAGTTTAATCAAAACTATGTGGAGACCTGTTTTTGACTTATATTCAGTGTTTTTTTTTAAGAACTTCCTGCAATCTGCCTGCATTATTCTCAGTGTTGATGTGCTAATTTGGTAGACAAGCTGCTAGGCTAACACTTTTACAAGGACGATAGTGTCTAAAATATCCCTCTCTCTCAGTTACATAACAGCTCTGCAAAGTCTGCACCAGCGATCATGTCTCATGCAAGCATATAACTTCCTGTCCTGACCCCATAAAAATAAATGTTTTTTTTTCTGTGTCCATGGAAACAACTTTAATGACTTTGTCTTTATTGCTTTTCGCTACTTTGTAGTGTTTAAACAACACCTGTTGTAAAGTGACCGATATAATTGTACAGCGGTGATGAATGAAGTTATTGTTCTTTGTTTATCATCATGAAAACACGAAATATGTCCGGGAAGATAAGATTACTGCTGGCTGATAGTACGCCACAACAATCACTGTGTTTATAAGGTTGTAGAAGTGTAATCAAATAAGGTGGCCTGCGAAGAATCTGCTGTCATAGTAAAATCTCTGTGGATTTAGTTACAAGCCGGAAAATCTGTATTTGGTATTGAGTGTGTGTGGATGCCGATCTGTGATAAAAACGCTCGTATGCTGTAGTTCTTGTGCCAAATGGCTGTTGAAAAAAGAATCTAAGATTCTTGCCAAGACGAATGATCTATAAATGTCAATGGCCTGTGTGACTGAACGCTGCTGGCCGTTTATTTGTCGTCCGACCTGTTTGGTTGGATGGGGATTTTTACTGCTGCTTATTTTGATAGCTGGTAAATCTGTTCGTTATTTGTTTTGATTAATTGAGTACATGTGCACAATGCTATTTAAAAGTACTTTATTCCACAATCTGTCTTAAATTTTTTCATGTGCAAATGAAAGGATATTAAAAATGTAAATGTACACTATACATTGGGCAGTGTTCATGCAGTATAAAATTTGTGTGCAAATTTGTGAAACATTATTGCTATTGTATAACGTTGTGCAATTGTCCATAAATGTGTCTTTCGTAAAAACATTCTTACATAGTTTTTCACCATTTTTGAGGAATCCGATCACGAGATCGACGGGCAATGAATTTCTTTGTAAATTGTTCGTAAAACCATTACTATTTCCAATAATTTACATTAAAAATACTTCATTCGCGTTCATTTGCAAAACTTGGTCGCTCATAAAACATTAGCATTTTCTTTCGCAAAAACTGTTGCGTTTTTGTACAAAACTACTGTGTTTCCCTGAGAAACTTTGCGTTCGCTCGTAAAATATTTACATTCTTTTGCAAAACTTTTGTGTCCCCCTGAAAAAAACGTCTTTGCATTTTCATGAAAACGTATTGCGTTCCCCCTAGAAACTTTGTCACTCATAAAACATTTGAAACAACTGAAACATAAAACTTTCTGAAAACTACTGCATTCACATGAGACACTTTTTACATGAGAAACGTTTGCAAACCCAATAAAGTGTCATTTTGTTTTTTTGTTTTTTTTATTTATTTATTTTTACTTCCGCTTATATTATTTTCATCACAAACGTTTTGTAAGTGAGCACAAAGTAAAAAAAGTAATTTTTAATGAACTTTTGGATATTGGTGCCACATTAAAAAAAATACCTAAAAAAATACCAAATACATAATATTTAGAGAATAAAGTCAAAAGTACGAGAATAAAGTCAAAATATTTTGAGAATAAAGTCAAAATTACGAATGAATTCGTAGCAATTACGAGGTTAAAGTTATAATATTCTGAGAGTATATTCTAGCCTATTGTGCATGCAAATGGCCCAGATTGGGAGCACCTGGAGATATTTCAAAGTCTTTCAAAATCATTCAAAGTCATTTTTATAGCGCAATACAAACAATATGTCTGTTAAATTAATGTGTTTTTCACGCTCTTTAATGTGCCATGACAGATCGCTGTATTCGCCTCAGTTTAAGTGGCATGTGAATGTCATCTTTCCGATTAGAGACATTTGTTTCATTAACTTAGCCTATACTGTTTTTTTAGCCTGTGGCCTATACCAATTCCTTCTCATGTTTCTTCACGTTTACATTGTGCAATAAAGTTTAAATGATAAGCAAAAACACATTTATAATGTGCATTTTGTAATAAAACTGACAGAATTTGAAATCTGAGCTGTTAAAAGCAACTAGCAAAAGCATAGTATAATTTAATGAAAGGAATGTCCTCTCAATGTAATCAAAGAGACGATTGAATCGCATGAATGCAGCAATCTGTACCGCCACATTAAAGAGTGTGAAAAACACATTATTGTAAGACATATTGCTTGTATTTCACTATAAAACTGACAGCTGAGGCTTTGTTTTATATTAAAAGTATCAAAAGCACAAAGCTTATTGCTATTATTGGGTGATTGGCACACTACAAACAGGCCTAACGAATGCAATCGTAGACGTGAAATATTATTTCCAAGCATACTTTCTCTGCGAGAATAACACATAAGTATGATCTCTGCTAATAATCCCATATATATATTTAAATAAATTCCAATGACCTGGCAACTTCTCCCAGTGCTCCCAATCTGGGCCATTTGTGCAATATACTTAAAATATTATAACTTTAATTGCTCGATTTAATTTCGACTTTATTCACGCAACATTTCGACTTTATTCTTGTAATTTCAACTTTATTGTCAAAATATTTCAACTTTATTCTTAAAATATTACAACTTTAATCTCATATTTTTCAATTATTTTATTTTTTTTATTGTGCCGCCGTAGAATTGTGATATAAACTCGTAATTCTGACTTTTTTTCTCAGAATTGTGAGATAAACGTGAGTTAGAAAGTCAGAATTGCAAAATACGAATTTACAATTCTGAGAAATGAAGTCAGAGTTCTAAAGTCAGAAGGGTGAGATAAACTTAAAGTTCTCACTTTTTTTCTTAGAATTGTTAGTTTATGTCTCGCAATTGTGACTTTATAACGTGCAATTGCGAGTTTTTGTCAGAATTGTAAGAGAAACTTGCTATTCTGAGAATCAGCCTTTTTTCCCCCTCAAAACTGGACTTCATATCTCGCAATTGCGAGTTTATATACATCAATTCTGAGAAAAAAGGTCAGAATTGTGGGATATAAACTCGCAATTACGAGAAAAAAGTCAGAATTGCAATGTACAAACTCACATTTGCGAGAAAAAGTTTTTAATCTCGCAATTCTCGCTGACTTTTCGCTGTAATTCTGACTTTTTTCTCAGAATTGAGAGTTTGTGTCATGCAATTCAGAGAAAAATGTCAGAATTGCGAGATAAGTCACGGTAACGTTTTTTTTTTTTATTTTTTTATTCAGTGGCGGAAACAGGCTTTCATAGCTTGCAAAAGAACCGTGTCCCTTTAGGAGGACATTTCCTTTCTTTTTTGAGCATGCTTTTGCCAATTTTATTGACAGAGACAGGGGACAGCAGATGGGAAAAATATTGGGAATAGGCAGGGGAACTGGAAGGATTGATCAAACTTGCATGTCCTGCATGAGCTCCACAGTTTTGTGTTTCTGCAGCCAACCACTAGCTCACAGCTCTAACCTTATATTTTCTTTTTTTTTTCTGTTAAAGTATTTAATTCTGACAGTTTAGTCTTTTTTCTTTCAAAAAATGACTTCTGTTTCTGGGTTTGAATTTGCTATAAAATCTCATCAAAAGTAACAAACATTTTTTTTGATGTGGTACAGAAAATGATTGAGCTTCTAACAGAAACAAACCACATGACGCTAGATGTACATCATATGGTGCTACACACAAAGAGCCAAGGAACGTCCTTGCCCGCAGCTGCTTCATTAACCTTGCGAGTTAGAGAGGCTGACACCCCAACACCCTAGAGACACGCGCAGACAGACGCCTCACTTCCTTTTGTTGTATTATTCATCCTGATGTCACTTTTCGAGTGCCTTTTCAGTTGAGTAGCCCATAATTATCAACCGGGCCCATATCGGGATGGGCAGACTCGAGAAGAGACCATCTGCCCCACTCCGTCTGAATCACACAATGGTCCAATTACGGCTCTGTCCCATCCTAGAGATACGATTCACTCTCATTCCTTCTTGTTTTTTCTTTCCTCCAGGAAATAGCACCGAATCCCACTCATCCCAAACAAACAAGGGCATTATGGTAATGAGGAACTATTTCAAGCATCTAAACATGTGAAGCGTTCATGGAATGCTTGTGAATAAGATCTGTGGCATGTCAAGCTGCTATCTTTGTCACCATTTGAGCTAAGGGGTGAAGAATCCACTTCCCACATAGGGAAATCTTCACAAACTATTGCAAATATCAACATTTTTCTATGCTGAACAAATGTCATTACATTTTGTTCACCTACTACAAGTCAAGAAATGTTTTTAATTTTGAAATAGGCAATGTTCCTGTCTGTCTGTCGACTACAGCGAATCAAGAAATGTTTTGAATTTGATGCTACGCCTCAACCTGAGGCCATCGACCGCACAAGGCTGAGCATCAAAGCTCGGGTTCACATAATAGCATTCACTGTTAATCAGAGTGCTGCTAGATCTGTCAGCGAAGCTTCTGTCCACACTGCCCCTCCCAGCCACCCCCCTGCTGTTTGGCGTAATTACTCCATTGTGTAAACAGTGATTACCGTTCCCCCCCTTCCCCAAAACACTGTTCCTCTCTCCTGCCCGTTTCTGTCGGAACACTCTCAGAAGTCCTTTGCCTCAATTCTAGAGACTCAGATTTCTGTGCACAATTGTTTTCGCAAATAACCAGCTTCTTTTATGGCGTCTAGACAAAGAGATGTTTTGGCAAGGCGGACAAAGACACCCACCTCTTTGTGTTTAATGCCGAGTGATGTGCATTTTACTGAGGGAAGATTTATGTATGCACTCCAAGAAAACCTGCGACGCATGTTAAAGCGTGTCAGTTGTGCTTCCTGTCCCGAGTTCAGATCATCCATTAACGCTGGCAAGAACACATTTAAGCATTTTTGAACATTCTGGGTTACTTGGGTCAAATTTTATATTCACATCTGTCTGTCTGTCTCTCTGTCTAAATTCAAGGCTTTTTGCTATTCATGCAAGGCTTTTTTAAGCCAATATCAAGATTTGTATTGAAGAACAATACAGTTATGGCCTAATGGTTAGAGAGTTGGGCTTATAACCCAAAGGCTGTGGATTCAAGTCTTGGTAATTGCAGGAATTGTAGGTGGGGAACTGACTTTTCATTTTCAGTACCCACTGTGGTCCCCATTTGTTCCCTGGGCACCTACTGAGGTACGCGTGAGCAAGGCACTAAACCCACAATTTCTCCCTGGGCACTGCAGCAAAAAATGGCTGCCCAGTGCATTTGGATCCAAACTTGGTCCTGGAGGTCCAGTGTCTCAGTACTGGTGGGAATTGTAGGTGGAGGAGTGACCTTCTACCTTTAATACCCACCAAGGTGCCACTGAGCAAGGCACTGAACCCCCAATTGCTCCCTGGGCACAGCAGCAAAAAATGGCTGCCCACTGTCGGGTGCATTTGGATCAGAGCTGTAATCGGGCCTTAAAAGTTAGGCCCGACAGGGCCTGAGCCCGACAGAATTCGGTCCGAGCCCGACAAGTATATTTTGATTGACAGCTTTTTAAAAGCCCGAACCCCTTTACAGCCCAACATTATTCAAATGTGCGCAAGCACACAGCTCTTTTCCCTTTTGTCAAGAATGAGTCATTTATTCATGTTTTAACATAATTTATTAATGACTAACGTAGGCTATAGGCCACTTGGAAGTTGGAACAAAGAAATATAATAAGTAAACTTTAGCACTCTAAATAGGTGGACACTTCGCCTATAAATAGGCCAATGCGCCAATAAAAAAGACTCTTTCTTAACAAATTAAATTAAGATAAGTACTAAATTAAGATGGGTTTTTGGCAATAACGAAATTAAGATAGTTTCAGCGCGGTTCTGCGCTCACCGATGGTGCTTTCAGCAGCACTGAACACCCTTTCACTGCTGCTGCGACTGGCCAGGATGCATAGTACTGATCTGGCAAATTTTGCCAAAACGTAATCACCAGAGGCAAGCCTCCGTTTCACCTCCTCAGCATCCATTTTCGCATCTTTCTCGCGCTAATCGAAACGCATCACATGACCGCTCATTTACCGCGCAAGCCCGAGCCCGTGTAAAATGATATAAATTAAGCCCGAGCCCGACCGAACCCATCGGGTCCCGTCGGTTTTCATCGGGTTCGGGCAAAGATCTTCAGCTCTAATTTGGATCCAAAGTTGGTCCTGCAGGGCTGGTGTCTTTGTACTGGTCAATACTAGTGTGACCTTCCACCTTTAATACCCACTGAGGTGCTCTTGAGCAAGGCACTGAACCCCCAGTTGCTCCCTGGGCAACGCAGCACAAAAAAAAACAGCTGCCCACTACCCAGTCCATTTGGATTCAAATTTGGTCCTGAAGGCCCGGTGTCTTAGTACTGGTGGGAATTGTAGGTGGAGGACTGACCTTTCACCTTTAATACCCACTGAGGTGCTCTTAAACAAGGCACTGAACCCCCACTTGTTTCCTGGGCACCGCAGCAAAAATAGCTGCCCACTGCCCAGGGCATTTGGATCCAAACTTGGTCCTGAAGGCCCGGTGTCTCAGTACTGGTGGGAATTGTAGGTGGAGGACTGACTTTTCACCTTTAATACCCACCAAGGTGCTCTTGAGCAAGTCACTGAACCCCCAATTGCTCCCTGGGCGCTGCAGAAAAAAATGGTTGCCCACTGACCAGTGCATTTGGATCCAAACTTGGTCCTGTAGGGCCGATGTCTCAGTACTGGTGGGGAATGTAGGTGGAGGACTGACCTTCCACTTTTAATACCCACTGAGGTGCTCTTGAGCAAGGCACTGAACCCCCAGTTGCTCCCTTAAAGCGCACAAAACAGCTGCCCACCCAGTGCATTTGGATTCAAATTCTGTCCTTGAGGGCCGTTGTCTCAGTACTGGTGGGAACTGTAGGTGGAGAAATGACCTTCCACCTTCAATACCCACTGAGGTGCTCTTAAACAGGGCACTGAACCCCCACTTGCTTCCTGGGCACCGCAGCAAAAAATAGCTGCCCACTGCCCAGGGCATTTGGATCCAAACTTGGTTCTGGAGGGCCAGTGTCTCAGTACTGGTCAGTACTGGAGTGAGCTTCCGCCTTCAAAACCCAGTGAGGTGCCCTTGAGCAAGGCACTAAACCCCAGTTTGCTCCCTGGGCATTGCAACAAAAAAATAGCTGCCCAGTGCATTTGGATCCAAACTTGGTCCTGTAGGGCCGATGTCTCAGTACTGGTGGGAATTGTAGGTGGAGGACTGACCTTCCACTTTTAATACCCACTGAGGTGCTCTTGAGCAAGGCACTGAACCCCCAGTTGCTCCCTTGGCAACGCAGCACAAAAACAGCTGCCCACTACCCAGTGCATTTGGATTCAAATTCAGTCCTAGAGGGCCGGTGTCTCAGTACTGGTGGGAACTGTAGGTGGAGAAATGACCTTCCACCTTCAATACCCACTGAGGTGCTCTTAAACAGGGCACTGAACCTCCACTTGCTTCCTGGGCACCGCAGCAAAAAATAGCTGCCCACTGCCCAGGGCATTTGGATCCAAACTTGGTCCTGGAGGGCCAGTGTCTCAGTACTGGTCAGTACTGGAGTGAGCTTCCGCCTTCAATACCCAGTGAGGTGCCCTTGAGCAAGGCACTGAACCCCAGTTTGCTCCCTGGGCATTGCAACAAAAAAATAGCTGCCCAGTGCATTTGGATCCAAACTTGGTCCTGAAGGCCCGGTGTCTCAGTACTGGTGGGAATTGTAGGTGGAGGACTGACTTTTCACCTTTAATACCCACCAAGGTGCTCTTGAGCAAGGCACTGAACCCCCAATTGCTCCCTGGGCGCTGCAGAAAAAAATGGTTGCCCACTGACCAGTGCATTTGGATCCAAACTTGGTCCTGTAGGGCCGATGTCTCAGTACTGGTGGGAATTGTAGGTGGAGGAGTGACCTTCCACTTTTAATACCCACCAAGGTGCTCTTGAGCAAGGCACTGATCCCCCAGTTGCTCCCTGGGCACTGCAACAAAAAATAGCTGCCCAGTGCATTTGGATCCAAACTTGGTACTAGAGGGCCGGTGTCCCAGTACTGGTGGGAATTGTAGGTGGAGGATTGACCTTTCATCTTCAATACCCACTGAGGTGCCCTTCAGCAAGGCACTGAACCCCCAATTGCTCCCTGGGCACCCCAGCAATAAAATGGCTGCCCACTGCCCAGGGCATGTAGATCTAAACTTGATCCTAGAGGGCAGGTGTCCTGCAAAGTTTAGCTTCAACTTGCCTCAACACACCTGCCTGGAAGTTTCTAGCATGTCTAATAAGACCTTGATTAGCTGGTTGAGGTGTGTGTAATCAGGGTTGGAGCTAAACTCTGTAGGACACCTGCCCTCTAGGACCGAGTTTGGACACGCTTTGGTTAAATGCAGTGCACAAATTCCGAGTTATGCCACATATTTCATAACATCAGGTGTTACTTCACACACCTTGAGGTCTGTCTAAATGCTGTTTATGCCAGAGCGTGTTTGCTCCCCCCAGTTACACCACAGGACTTAATCCTAGGAACCACTAAAAGCATTAACATTCTTGACAGATCACATCTCGACTCGACTTAGGAAAGTACCTGCACTCAGACACCAAAGACAAATCTAGAAATCAGCAGTTTGAGCTGCCTGTGGTCAAAGACGGCCTGAATTGCATCTGTTTGTGGCCACTTTTCACCTACGTGTTGCTTTGACTTGTCTGCCGGCGTCGACAGCAATGAATTTCTCGCATTTCTTAAGGAATGGGAGTTGCTGTGTTGGTTGGGCAATAAACCTCAGAGCTTAAGGGGTTGAATTTTTTCTAAGCATATGAAACAAGATGTTCTTTGCCAGAGGTCCCTGGAGTGTGAAATAACATTTGCGTTGGTGCATTGATGTAGTTGTGATTACAGATTCTGAGGAGGTGGACGTTTGGAAAGGACGCTTCTGGTCCAGACCCTCGAGGTAGGATCCCCACGGGGGGCAACCAATGGAAGCTGATTGTCCACTAATGCAGGATCTTTGTGTTTTTGGAGGCCCCCCAGCTGCACGCATCCGCCTGGCAGACACACGCCAGTATTTAGGTGAAGGGGGGGTTTTGACCCCTGTTCCCCCCCTTAGTGTCCGTTCCACCCAAATGCGCCCTTTCTTCTCGGGGTTACGACGAGCGTTAACCAACTACACTCACTGAAGCCAACTACGCCAACCGCCCCCCTCTTTCTGTCCATGCTGTGGCGGTCCTTCCTTTCCAGACCAGTCCTTTTGTCTTCTGCCAAGTTTCAAACATCTATTTATGCGCGGTGCATTAATTGCGTCGCCGGCGGAATCTTTTTGAATTCGGCGGTTTTTCATTTTGCATGACAATGGAGCTTTTGAGGAGCCTCACAAAACAAGCTAGCGCCCGCACACATCCTGCCAGGATCCCTTTGAAAGGAAGATGTCTCGTATCCCCGTGCCTTTTTTGTGTTGCGGCGCATTCATTCAGATGCTGCTTCCCATCTGCGCTCACACCTGAAGCACTTTGTGGGTCGACATGCTCAGCTGGAATACGGAGCTTGTGATGAATGTAGATTGTTTTTTCCCGCCTTTTTCCAGTGTTCCAGTACACCAAAGCCAGCAATACAATATATAAATATATACAGTTGAGGTGAAAAGTTTACATACACCTTACAGAATCTGCAAAATACATGTTATTTTTAATTTAGTACTGACCTGAAAACGACGTTTATATATAGTTTAGAAGAGAAAATAAGTAAATAAAATAAAGAAAATAAAATTGTAAAGAAAATAAAAATGACCCTGTTTAAATGTTTACATACACTTGATACTTAATAGTTTGTTGTTACCTGAATGATCCACAGCTGTGTTTTTTGTTTAGTAATAGTTTTTCATGAGTCCCTTGTTTGTCTTGAACAGTTAAACTGCCTGCTTTTCTTCAGAAAAATCCTTCAGGTCCCACTAATTCTTTGGTTTTTATCATTTTGTGTTTTTGAACTCTTTCCAACAATGACTGTATGATTTTGAGATCCATCTTTTCACACTGAGGACAACTGAGAGTCTCACATTTAACTATTACAGAAGGTTCAAATGCTCACCGACGCTCCAAAAGAAAACACAATGCACCAAGAGTGGGGGTGAAAACTTTTGAACAGAATGAAGATGTGTACATTTTTCTTATTTTTGCCTAAACATCATATTTTTTTCCATTAAGTACTGCCCTTCAGAAGCTACAGAAGATACGTTCATGTTTCCCAGAAGAAAAAATAAGTTAAATTTACCCTGATCTTTAAATTCCAAAATTTTTCACCCCCCGACTCTTAATGCATCACGTTTCCTTCTGAAGCATCAGTGAGTTTTTGAACCTTCTGTAATAGTTGCAAATGAGTCCCTTAGTGTGAAAAGATGGATCTCAACATCATACAGTCATTGTTTGAAAGGGTTCAAATACACAAAAATGCTGAAAAACCAAAGAATTTGTGGGACCTGAAGGATTTTTATGAAGAACAGCAGTTTAACTGTTCAGGACAAACAAGGGACTCATGAACAACTAAAAAACATCTGTGGATCAGTCAGGTAACAACACAGTCTCATGGACTATATGTAAACATCTTTTATATAAAATATCTTATTTATGTCAGTACTAAAACATAACATGCATTTTGTATGATCCCTCTTATTTTGGTTAAATAATAAACATTTTGCAGATTCTGCAAGGTGTGTGTAAACCTTTGACCTCAACAGTACTGTATATACTTCGTACAACCTATTTTTGAATTAAAACTAAGAAGATAAATAGCAAAGATATTTTACGCAAAGATACGTTTTCGTTATATTTCGTTATATTTAGTATTGCAATTACTAGTTTAAACTGTCAAGCTATTTATCGCAAAGGCTTCAGTAGTTGCAAACTCGCTTTTACAAAGACATCTGTCTGGAAAACCCATTTTTCTTCCCCATGGGATCATGCCCAGCTGCTTTTAGGGATTTCTCCCATCTGGCATCTCTGATCGCCTCTATTAGTGCACGGACCCGTGGCTTTTGACCTCCACATGCATAACTTATTCAAGAGTGTCTGGCAGGCATCAAGCCAGCTTTTACTTTGTATCAATGTCTTTTTCAATCAGTCTCCTGGAGCTCAGCCATGGATTTGTGTGGCAATGACTGAACTGGTTGAGATATTTGATTTCATCACTCAAAGTTGACATCTTCTTGAAAATGCACTCATCCTCAAACCATCCAAGATGTAGATGAGTTCTTTTTTTTCGACAAAAGATTGGAGAAATTTCACATTACATCACTTGCACACCAATGGATCTTGTGTGGATTGCTTTTAGATTATTGAGATGTTTGGACTCTCATTCTGACGGCACCCATTCACTGCAGAGCAAGTTACGTAATGCCAAATTTGTCAAATTTTCTGTTGAAAACAAACTCATCTACATTTTAGATGGCCTGAGGGTGTGAGAACAAGGCGTTGTCAGTTGATTATTGGTCCTACAACCCTCAGGATGAATCTTACCAATGTCTGGTGAGTTTCTCCAAAGTTCATAAATGTTTACGACTGTGATAAACAGTAGTTTGGCTTAATTTATGTCTTTTTGTTTCAACAGACACATCTCTTCCCTACAATCTAGGCAAAGGAACGCAGTCTGGAGTCTCTGTGGCATTCGTTGGCATTTCCACCAATAACACCTGCCCGGGAATGAGAGGAATGAGTCCGGTGCCATGACATGTGCACACACCCTTTCTACCGAAGACCATCTCTGAGCTAAAATAGCAACATGATGATGTAAAGTTTGTGTGGAGGAATTGAACTTTACACTGTAGGTTTCTGGAGCGGCTGTGGTTGAAATTGTCTGGGTGTGACTGACAATTTCAAAATTCCAGGGTACCTAAGCAAGTTACGAAAGGTGCGAGACATTCCTCGTCTTTCAGCAGATCCTAGTCATGCTAATCCGCTAATCCAATCCTCGCTCTACAAAACAAAAGAACACGTGCTTCGCATTTTCACTGACATTTTATTAAAAAGGTCTTTAAGACACCCTACTGTATGACTGACAGAAGTAAGAAACAATAGCATTCGGCAATAAAAGTCCAACAAAACAATACAAGAATTGAACATTTGGACACAAATTAAGACATTTCACGACACAAACAAACAATGCAACGTTTAGCTGGTAACATGTCTCTATCTGTGCTCCTTTCTTTGGCTTCAGGCAACACATTCTAATGACGTTTAAGCAAAACACCCGTATGAGTGCAGATGACCATTTAACAGTGAGAAGGACACAATGTGCAAAATCTAGTTTTAAAAAAAAATACAATATACTTCACAAATGTACATACAACAATAGAACGTAATCAAGGCTACATGTACAGCAACATTTAAGAAGTTCGCTAGGTACATTTTGAAACAGTTTATTGAACGTTTGGCACAAAACCGTCCACAGCTTTAGTAGTTTAACCACCTCAAAAACTCAAAAAGCGAATATTATTCACATTGTAAACTACACCGTTTTCCTACAGTGACAAGTAATATTTTGTATATAGAAAATGAAGCCTTTTTTCATAACCATTAAGAAAATTGTTAATCATTACCGTAATTTGTCCATGCTTCAAATCCGCATACTCGTGAATACAATTTGAATAATATATTCTTGCTTTTTCTGTTGTGGTAACCACTTTTTGCATTACGGTAATGAGAATTTGGAAGGAAAATCAGCTTTAATTGCCTTGAAAAATTATTAAATTGCAAACAATCGAAATTCCTGATCATCTTCATGCTAAAAATATATTTTTTTGCATTGTGAATTTGTCATGACAACTAAGAACATTTTTCTTCATTACCATAATTGGTCCACATTTTTTTCCAGTATTTTTGTTACAAATACATATATATATATATATATATATATATATATATTTTTTTCTCTATTATGGTAATGAGAATTTGCTTTAGGGGAGAATGTGCTTTAATTGCTCTGAAAATAATGCCACAATGCAAACAATAATCTAAAACCAGGCATCATTTTCTTTATGCAAAATATAACTTCTCATTTGTTTCTTCTTTCCGCATTGTGACATTTTCATTATAATTAAGGAAATTTTCCTCATTACCGTAATGTGTCTAGGATTAAGAATTTGTTTTTAAAAATTAAAAATAATTCAAATGGATCTGTGTAAATACTTAATACTTAATGATTTAAAAAATTAGATTCTTGTTCTGTTCCATAACGGTAATGACTTTTTTGCAGTACGGTAATGAAAATTTAGGGAAAAATGTGCATTAATGGCCCTGGAAATAATGTCATGATGCAAATAATCTAAAACCAGGCTTCATTTTGTTTAGGCAAAATATTATTTCTTATTTGTTTCTTCTTTTTTCACATTTTGACATCATTTTCATGACAATTAAGGACGTTTTCCTCATTACCGTAATTTGTCCAGGACTTTTAAATAGTTATTTTAGTGTGTTTAAATTAAAATCTGAATGTGCATAAATACTTAATACTTAACAATTGTGAAAATTTCATCATTCTTCTTCTTCTCCATTGCGGTAATGACTTTTTTTGCACTACGGATAGGAAATTTTAAGGGGTAAATGCCCTGAAAATAATATCACAATGCAAACAATCTAAAACCAGGCTTCATTTTGTATATGCAAAATATAATTTCTTACTTGTGTGTCTTTTTTCACATTCTGACATAATTTCATGACAATTAAGAACGATTTCCTCATTACCGTAATTTGTCCAAGATTTTTCAGTATTTATTTTATTTTATTTTTTACAATTACAATCTGGATATGTGTAAATACGTATTACTTAACAATTTAAAAAATACATTCTTGTTCTTCTTTATAACAGTAATGACTTTTTTGCATTACGGTAATGAGAAGCTTTAATTGCCTTGAAAATAACATCACGATGCAAACATTTAAAAACAGGCTTAATTTCTTATGATTTGAGGGGGGATATACCACCCAAACCTGTCTGTTAGCCCAGCCTGGCTATTTGTCTAGTACTTTTCTAACACAAATACAGTGCTAATCAGAGAAGTGTTTTATAAAATATAAAAAAAAAACACATTCTATATAAAAAAGGCAGCACAGTCTAATGAGTTAATCTACAATTTTGGGTTCATTTCCTCTTTTGAAGGTCACCCGAGTCTACAAAGAACACAATGAGCCCCGTTTCATGCACTGAAGTGAGTAACCGGAGGCAAGAGTTAATTATTACTTAATTTATGAGCGCGCAGGATCCCTATGAGTGAGTGAGACGTTGAAGCGTAGAACCTCAGGCTAAAAATAACCTGTTTTAAAGAGTTGAGTCTGGTAAGTTTATGTACACATGCGTTCACGTTGCTTTCTGCGTGTCTCTTCAGGATCGCGTGTCGCCGTCAGGACCGCGGTGAGTTGAGACGGGTCTTCGGTTGTCATGGCTCCCCACCCGACTGACCTAAGGCTTGGTTTCCATCGCGAGGTCCATGTGAATGTGAAGGAGGCAAAGCGTCTCCCCTCCCCCGGCATTCCCAGGCCTCGTGGGGGGGAAACTCGGCCGCATTCCAAAGAACGCCGGAAGATCTGAGGACGGAAAAACGGAATGAGTTACACATGTTGAACTCCACATGGTCCACTACACTCCCCCACGTTAGTTTGCAAAACTGAGCCCATCGCAAAACTATTGGTATGTATATCTGAACATACGATAGTGACTAATTTTTTTTCCGAACACTAATGAGATCACTTTTGGTATGTTAAGCTGCTTTGAATTTCAGAAACACGCGCTATAAAATAGTTCTTGCCCTGTTAAATGTGTTTCATCCCCTGAAACATGTAGGTAATGAGCTTGTGAAGTTCACTTGAGCCTAACTTCCACTTTCACAACATGTTTTTCCACGACCTGTAAAACAGGCGGTTCCTTTACATGAGTTTTTGAACATTTTACCTATTAAGTTGTGTAGTTTATCTGTGCGGTTGCATAAGGAGTGTGTAAACCATTTGATTAAAGGTTAAACAATATCTAGAGAGCATACATATGAACTGATATACAATACAATAATTTAATAAAAATAACAATATTATTATTAATATTATTATTATCATATAATAATTTATTTAATAACATTAAAACAGTCTTTTTATTTATAAATGTCATACAGTTATAAGAGTATTATTATTATTTATTAATTAAAATGTCTTGTTTTTTAATTTTTAATAAAAAATAACAATTTAAATTAGAAACATTAAAAACATTATTATTCATTAGTATTATACAATTATAGGAGGACTATTATTTATTAATTAAATTGTTATTATTATTATTATATTTATTTTTTAAATCTTTAAAAAGATTTAGCAACACAGCATAAAACATTCGGATTTATCATACAATCATTTAATTAAATAACATTAAAAACACTTATTATTTATTAATATCATAAGAGGAGTATTATTATTATTATTAATTAAAATACATTTATTATTATTATTATTATTATTATTAACAACATTAAGTATTATATTTTTATACTTTTTTTTAAAAAACCTTTAAATATATTTAGCAACATGGCATATAAGATGCAGATATATCTTACATAATTTATTTTAATAACATTAAAAACACTTATTATTCATTAATATGATACAATTATAAGAGTATTATTATTATTTATTAATTAACCAATTAATTTATTAGTATTATTTTATTTATTTATTTTTTTAAAAATTTAATTAACAATTTAAATTTAGCAACATTGTATATAAAATACAGATATATCATACAATAATTTAATTTAATAACATTAAAAAAATTGTATTATTCATTAATATGATACAATTATAAGAGTATTATTATTATTATTTTAATTTATTATTATTATTATTATTATTATTATTATTATTATTATTATAAAATTAACATCAATTAACATTTTATTTTATTATTATACTATTTTTATTATATATTATATTTATGTATTTTATATATTTATTTTTTAAACCTTTAATAATTTTTAGCAAAACGCCATATAAAATGCAGATATATCATAAAATAAATTAATTTAATAACATTAAAAAACTATTATTATTCATTAATATCATACAATTAAAAGAGTATTATTATTTATGAATTTAAATAAATATTGTTTTTGTTGTATTAATCTTCTAATTTTTAAGTTAATAATAACTATTCAAATTGAAATATTAAAATTTAAATAGCAACATGCTATAATGCAGATACATAAAACAATACTTTATTAAAACTTAATAAAAAATTAATAACACTATTCTTAATCAATCTACTACTTATAATATTATTATATTAATTATTAATTTATTAATTAGATTTTTATTTTATCTTTTACATTTGTACAAATTATTTAATACAAATAATTCAGTGCTAGTTACTGAAAGATTATATACATATGTAAATTACAGTTATTTTATTATTATATTATTAGCATAATTAAAATCATTTTTTGTATTATTATTGTTATTATTAATAATATTATTATTATATTAGTTTTGTAACTTTTTAAATGTAAAAAAATTAAATGTAGAAACATGGCATAAACAATACAAATAATAAAAATAAAAAAAAACAATAAAATAATAATAAAATAATGAATAAAAAACACTATTAATATTATACCGTTTGTTGTTATACTATTATTTATAATTAATAATCAAAATTAAAAATAGTTTTATTATTAAATATTATTTATATTTTATCTAAAATAACACTATAAATGTATCTGTGTGCTCTCCAGTTAGGCCGGTTACAACTCAACCGAGGAATAATGCTAAGTCTGGGATTGACACCGTTGAAGCTGATTTAGAGTTTAACAGGGTTAACAACACTGTAAAGTCCAGATAATACTGTGACCTAACAGCTAAAACCAGCCAGCTGATCTGTTCACACCCAGCAGTGTCTCTTGACACCACAACACGTGTTTCCATGCATCCGCTGCTGTAATTAAAGGCTTGAACCCCCTTTAACCGACAGACGTAACGATCTTTCTCTGATCAATAGTGTTTCGGACATGATGCATGAGGGTCAAAGTTCAGACGTGGACAGAAAAAGACACTAAATTCAAATGCTATTCGTTTCTCCCGATACCACATCCTCTCCGGTCACGCTGTCTGTTTTTCCGTTGTTGAGACGATCAACACACCAGCAGCATTAAAAATACTACCTGAGCGAGATCAGCGTTTCACAAGTACAGCAGCTTCAGAGCCGGTTATATTTAACCATAAGCGTCCCGTATTTCATACCTTTGTGTTATTTCTGGGACGCGGCAGATGCTTTAATTTAAGACGTGAGAAGCGATGCTACACAAACCACGCAAATGGAAAAACTTTAGCTTCGCTAAAGTGAACTTTTCAGTGTTGCGTAAGTGCTCATCCATCAGTGTCAGCGCTCTCGCCCGTCCCAAAGCAGCAGCAGCAGCAGCAGGACAGGTGACCTTTGACCCAGTTTGCAGCCCTTGGAAATTCCATTAAAGCGAGTCTAAAGACCCAAACACATGCCTGGGATTCAATCAGCTTGTGTTTGAGATTTTATGCTCTTGTTTTAATCACCTAGCACCGCCATAAACTGAAAACCTTTTGATTTGGCTTTTTTACATCTACTTTCTTCTTCCAAACTCTGGAATTTACTACCATGTTTTATTAGGGAGTCAACTACGTACTTTAAAATATAAAGAAACACCTTTTCTGGCTTTTAATTTTTTTTTTCTTTTATGTATTCGATTTTTTAATTGTGTTAATTTCACCTTTTTTTGTTTTTTAAAGCAATTATTTGTTTGCAATTTATTTTACAGAATAAATAAAAAATAAAATGTTAATTAATAATTATTTATTATTATTTGGGCGGTAAATTTTATTTTTTTTAAAAATGTATTAATCAAATAAATGTATTTATTTTTAGTATTTTTCTTACTACTTGAAAATAATTTTTTTTTTTTTTTTTAAAAAAACCTTAATGAACTTAAATAATGCCAAGAATTAAATAAAACTAAACTGTTAAGTAGTGTTTTATGTAGTTGTCTGGAAGTCATTATCTTTACTAAATAAATAAAATGTTATTTATTTGTTTGAGTACTAAATAAATGATTTTTCACTTGTATAAATTTATTTTAAAAAAAAACAAGTTAAAACTGTAATTTTCAAATAAATGTTTTTATTTTTACAATTTCTTTACTACTTGAAAATAAATACAATTATTTATTTATTTATTGAAAACCTTAATAAAACAATATTTCTTTAATACAGCTAAATTAAATAGTGTTTTTTTGTTATTTGTTTGAGTGCTATAAATAAATGATTTACCACTCATAAACATTTATTTTAAAAAAATGTTAAACATTAATTTTCAAATATGTCTATAAAATACATTTTTATTTTACAAAATCAAATAAAAGTCTTTATTTTCACTTTTTTTACTACTTGAAAATAAATACATTTATTATTTTTATTATTTAATAAAAAAAACTCCTAATAAAACTTAAATAATGCCAAGAATTAAATAAAATATTTCGTTAGCACAGATAAATTGTTGAGTAAAATCTACTTGTTTTTACAAAATAAATAAATAAAATGCTATTTATTTTAAATGATTTATCACTCATAAAAACGTATTTATTTTAAAAATTGTGAAAAACATTTGTTTAATAAATAGTACCCAAATAATTGGTTAATAAAATCTGAAGTAAATAAATAATAAAATAAATAATGAAAAATATTTATTTATTTGTTTATTTGTTTAATGATAACTATATGGAAGCCCTATGTGTTTCTGCCACTGAATAAAAAATAAAAGAAGGCAAGTGCGACTTTTTTCTCAGAATTGCGTGATATAAATTCACAGTTGTGAGTTATAAAGTCAGAATTGCAAGAATAACCTTAGAAATAAAGTCAGAATTGTGAGATAAGAACTCACAATAACCTTTTTTATTTATTTATTTATTTTTTTAGTGGTGGAAAAGGGCTTCCACAGATAATTCTATGCTACATTGTTAAGTAATGTTTGGCTCTAGCTCTTTCTTGAAGGTTTCACCAGCTGTAATGAGGGTCACGGGGTGAATTAATGATGGCTGTGAAAACTATTGTGCCGATTGATCTGTGATCTGCACCTCTAACGGATCAATCCCAATCAGCACCTTATTTATTAGGAAACGCCCCTTGCTTCACATTATGCGCCGCCTCTCAATATTCAGGCAATGTTTACTAATGAGCAAGAGTGTGTGGGTTAACATATAAATCAGAGGATGACAGGACGCCCGCTTAAACCTCACTGACATTTTCTTTGCATATTTATTTTTTTCTTAGCAGAAGTCCATATTGCACCCCTGGCTTGAAAAACAAAAGTGGTTTGTATGCGGACCCCAACCTTTTCACCTCTGATGTATGAACATTACGCAATTTTTTGATTAATTACACCAAGTAAGTTCCCGTCTGAATGACCCGTTTGATCTATTTATGGCTGGTAACCAATTTGAGACCTTTATATTATTCAATTTCTTTCCACAGGTCCCGCTTCCACGCACAAAGGAGGAAAAAAATCCATTAACTTTATGCAGATCCAGCCGCGCCACAAGGGCTCAGCAGGATGCGGTGACTTTATGCGCGTGTCGGGTAAGAAAGCCTGAGCGCAGATGCCAAAATAAAGGATCTGTTAGCGTTTCGGATAGCTTTTTAAAAGCCGCGCATTAATAAAACATTAGTATCGACCGTGAGGGTCACTCTGGTCCGCCTCCGTGGATAATAAAGCCATTTTGAAAGCCAGGAACCGACCCTTGACCTAGATCAGGTGTGTCATACAACAAACAGAGACTCATATGGTGTATATTGGATGGGTGCCATTTACAACAGCCTGCTCTGCAAGACCAAAGAATGAGAAGATCTTGATAACTTCCTCCCTAGTGCTCATGTTACAGTTTGGATTACTAGTCTAGAAAACATTAAAGTTGCCTGAAGACAGGAAACATAATTCATCTGAAACCATGGAAGGTCAAATCAAGCACAGCGCTTTAGATACGGTATCCCACAGTTTTATAATTCACATGCTGACAAATGAAGTACACATACTATATACTGCTAAGCATGCTGTTTCAAACATTTGAAACAAGTTGTTTAAGCAAAGTTAGCTTGAGGTGTTGATGCAATGTTAGCCGTTAGGCTACATAGGTCCACATAGGAAACCAATCTGTCAAATCCAGTCAAATCATTTCATGGGGTTCTTGTCTAAATAAAGACAACCCATGTCTTTCTATCCCAGGTTGGGATAGAGAAAGTACACTAAGTATGTTAAGGAAACTGCGCTTCACTGAATGTCTCAATGGTTAACTACATCAACTCAAAGTCAAACAGTGAGTCACTGTGCTGATATGCGGTGACAATAGGTAAGAAACATATCTGCGTTTAAATGGGTGCGACTGACTTCTGAGAAATTATCTGAGACTGTACACCGTTGGTGTGATGCATGTTCGTAAAGTGCACTGGTAGTCAGCTCGTGGCCAACGGGAACATCAAAGAGAAGGAGATTTTCTCTATTTGTTTTCCTCGCCCCGTTACGAGAAGACAGCTTCTGAAGCAATGTGTATTTTTAGTCTTAAGCTGCTGGCTGCCAAACGGCGCAAAATATAGCTGCTCCCTATTCCATATTCCCCCCATCCAACAAGGCTATTCTGTGCAAAAATCAATGGCGAATTAGTGACATTCAAAAGAGCTGAAACTCCACTCTCAAAGAAGGATAAAAGAGATTCGTCAGCTGCAGCCGGCGTGCAGATCAGGGGCCTCGCAGGCTCTCTTCTGCCCGTCTCCACCCAAACCATCTGTTTATTATTGAGGAAGGGCAAACAGCAGTTCCCCTAGGCATCCTTCCATTAAGCGAGCGCCGAGCTTGCGGTAACAGCTAGAGTGCTTCAAGAATTCTTCAAGCAAAGGTCTGTTTTACAAATAAAGAGGTGAAGATGCCACCTAAAGAGTTGAAAGCTTCCAGTCACCGTTCTTGGATCCTCCCAGCCCTCAATCTCAAATAAACACACCTTCTCTAAACATCTTCAGCCATTATTTGAGTTTGTTATCTTGTCTGGCTACTGTGTGCACTAGGGAGAACAATAAGCCCTGACATTTATTTAAAAGAAAAGACAGGATTTGTAAACGAGTCACAAAAGCAAAACCATACGCTGTTTCAGTGAAGCAATGCTCAAAAAAATGGTACAGGCCTCGCCATAGGCAGAACTACAAGCGTAAACCTGATTCTGTTCTTGCTGGAAGCATTTGGAAAAGCCTGCACGCCCTAGAGAGATGCGTTTTACTCTGTAATTTGTGCTGCCACATTCCTTTTCCAACTATTAAGGAACATTCCGTCTTTATTTGACACCCAACAACATTAATTAGGAGTAGGCATTTCTCATCGACAAACAAAATTACTGCTTTTGCAGTCAAAGCAAAAGTTGTCAATTGGACAGTTGCATCAGATAATACTCACCAAATCAGAGACGAATTTTCTTCAAGATGGGAGGTACTTCCAGGTGCTGACAAATGCAGTTGGGATAAGCGAATATGGCACGCTTGTTATGCTATCCCACGAGTCCGTTGACGGGTCATAGCAGTCCAAGGTTTTACACCTCTGCGCCCCAAAGTAGCCCCCAACCACGTAGAGACGATTCCCCGACGCCACTGCGTGACAGCTGATTCTTCTGGAAGTCACGTCCCCAAACTTAGTCCACTGGAACGTCTCGCTGTTAAAGCGGTACGCTGAGCTCGCAGAGAACTCTGTGTCTCCGCCAATGACCACAACGTGGTTCCCAACAACTGCTGCCGCCGTGTATCGCCAGAGTTGAGGACAAGTGGCTGGGACAGTCCACCTGTTCTCACAGGGGTCGAAGCACTGAACCTTGGGGTACTTGTCCCTGTTAACACTAGTGCCTCCGAAAGCAAAGAGTTTGTTTTTGGCGCCTACGACAGCAGCATTGCTCACACCCTCTCGAAGAGGAGCAACTAGTGTCCACTTGTTGGATTGGGGGTTGTACTGCTCCACTTGTTTGAGAGACACAGATGGGGACGCAGGGAAGGACCCTGCAAGTGACGTGTGTCCACCTACTACATACAAGCTGTGGTCAAGTTCCGCAGAACCATGTCCGAATCTAGCAACGAGCATTGGTGCAGCTTTAGACCATTCGTCGTGCAAGGTGTCGTAGACCCAAACGTCTTTCGAAGCCCCGTTTTCCGACCCTCGACCGCCTGTGACGTATACTTTACAGCCAATGGCACAAGCGCTGCACTCTTTGCGAGGGCTAGGAAGGTCCGTTTTGGGAGTGATCTCCTTCGCCTTGTGATCAATCATGTATACCTTGTCGCACATGAACGTTTGGCCTCCTAGAAGCAGGAGAGCTTGGCTCACTTTCCGGGGTCGGGCGCAGAAGCCCGTAACAACGCCGTCGTTCTGCAGGATCTTCATTTTGCAACGGACAGCGTCTTCCACGATCTCACGGCCCACCTTGTGTCCCATAACAAGCTCCTCAGACGCGACGTTTTTTAGCAAGTAGATTTCCGGAAGCAAAGCGAGTCGAACACACCGAAGAAGGTCAGGAAGATCAAGATGCCTCCTTTCGATGTCCGCTCTGACCCAGTCGATAACAGCCTCGTACGCAATACTTTCGTCCTCGACCTCCAGCTCCTCGCTGAAAACAAGTTCTTGAACTTTATCTTTGGGCAAGCTTAAGAAGTCCTCAGTGTGGTACAGATTGGCGAAATTCGCCAGGCACATTCTCCAGGAAAGTTCATACAACCTCTGGCACTGGTGAGCGTCGGACAGAAGCATCATTCCAAGGCAGTTCGACGGATGCAGATTCTTTTCCAGAAATTCCGCAGCGGCGTCTCGGATGTCGTGGAACTGGAGCATGTCGCCAGCCTCCAGCAAAGACTCTGCGTTTTCCTCATTGATAATCACCCGGGCGGAGTAGGCGTAGTCTAGCAGGAGCTCCAGAACCTCTGGGTGCAAAGAGTCGTGGAAGTTGACTTCGGCATCTCGGCTCTCCTTCAGTCCACCGCTGAACATGGCTTCAAAATAGCGGCTGCATGAAGCCAGAACCGCTCGGTGGCATGGAAATCCTCGATGTCCGGCACGCAGGACTACATCAGTGAAGACATGCCGCTTGCGGAGAAGGTTGAGCTGGGTAAGCAAACTGTCTGCATGCGACGTCTTGTGGAACAGTTGGATGTTCATGGATCCAGAGCTTGACCTCGACTTTCGGTTCTCATGATTACTGACAGACATCTTTAAACTGGGTAAAAGACAATAAAAAGAGAAATGGTTTTCTTTCAGATGCCTTTTGATAAATGGTTACCATCCCAAATCATCCGTGGACACTCATTTGATATTACTCAGAAGGGCTATTGTTCAGCAGTGTTTAAAAATCCTTAACATATAATTAGACAGTGGATACATAATAGTTAGGGCAATTACACTTGGAGCCAACCATCTCTTTGGACGGCAGTAAACCCATAATCGTTTGTTAAACAGCAATAAAACATTACAGCTTTACATTTACCTTGAGATTGTTCTCCCTTTCAGTACAAGGGTTAATGATTCATGGGAAATGATTCATCCCCTTCCTCTTTGATCTCCGATAAAGTTGCTGCTCTTAGCTATCATTTCATCAGTTATGCGTAAAACAACACAACACTGCACAGCAGTATGAAACATAATTTTCTACCAGTAGTACAATAGTCAATAAAAATTAATGCTGGAATACTTGCATTTTAAATATTGTAGGCGATTTTAAAATACATTCTTACTTCAGCCACCAAAACATCTTAAAGATTTTACCATGTTAACAATACCGTACCACAGTTACTACATTTGTTGTTTCTACCAGTACTGTCATGAGAAAATACTCATATTTTATAACATTTTTGCGTTAACGGTTACACGTGCATTTTCTTAAGTAACTTAAGTAACCCATTTAAGTGCAACAGATTCTCTATTTTTCTTTACTTAAAAAAAATTACAGAAAAAAAAACATGATATTCCATGTCATAAGATTATTTCGCAACGCATTCAAAGATTTAAGAAGGTTAAAGTGACAGGTTTTCGCTAGACAAGTCTACTAAGCAGTACAATCAAGTTTGTATATTGTAAAATCGTGTCGTATAGTAAAACAAAAGTAGTTAGACTTTACCTTATTTCCTTTCCACGCGCGGACTTGTACAGTATGCATTCGACTTTTAAGGACGCGTGTCACTTTAAAACGTCTCGCGGAAAGGTTTCGGTAGTATCGTTTCTCGAGATCGGTCTGGTGACTGCCAGATCCGCCTGTTACACACTGCTGAGGAACATTACTACTGTGATTTGAGCTGTGAGAGAGCGTGTAGTGTAGCTCTCAGTCGCTCCTCCTCTTTCCGCGTGTTAAATGTCCAATCCCGGCGGAGGAGGTGATCTTAGGACGCGTTTTATTAGTAATCAGAAGTGTTTCGGAGAATGAGTGAACATGGACACGTCAATGTGAATGATACTGAAACACAGTGCATGGTGGATGCATGGACATTTGTGACCCTGGACCACAAAACCAGTCATTAGGGTCAATTTTTTTGAAATTGAGATTTATACATAATCTGAAAGCTGAATAAATAAGATTTTCATTGATGTATGGTTTGTTAGGATAGGACAATATTTGGCCGAGATGAAAATATTTTCAAAATATAAAATCAAAATATTGAGAAAATCGTCTTTAAAGTTGTCCAAATAAAGTTCTTAGCCAATATTACTAATCAAAAATTAGGTTTTGATATATTTACGTTAGAAAATTGATAAAATATCTTCATGAAACACGATCTTTACTTAATATCCTAACGATTTTTGGCATAAAAGAAAATCGATAATTTGGCCCATACAATGTATTTTTGGCTATTGCTACAAATATAACCGTGCTACTTATGACTGGTTTTATGGTCCAGGGTCACATTTGTAAACATTTTTGTCGAACGTAAGACCAAAATAGTATCAAAAAAGAAATCAGTGTCATTTTATATCATTACTATATCATTATACCACCTCAGTGCATGGCTGTTGAGTCTCTTTCATTGCGGTATTTAGTATAATTCACAGTGTTTGCTTTCCAACTCAATTATGGCAACAGAAAGAGCATGATGTTAGTCTTTACATCTTTCTTTCACCTTCAGTGGTTGTTGTACAAACAATACCAGTGTACTGTACTGTAAACGAATGAATAAACACTCACTGTACTGTATGGCTTTTAACAGTAATTACTGTCAGACCCCCTGCCAACACTCTATTCATGTCTAATTTGAGTTATTAGAGCTTAAACATAACCGTTACTGTCTCAATGCCCTGTTTACATAGTCTTCAACACCAATTATATCTGACTTTCCTAACGAAATCCTTCTGGGAGGTTTTGCACTTTCAACTTCCACTGCCTGTTTTGGTTTTAGACACGTTTAAAAATGATTATTATATCCTTATGCTGTATTATTTATTGGTTTATGCATTTGTTTGGTATAAATAACTAATGAAACTGAAGAAAAACTGTTAAAAATCATTTCTACACAGCAATAACCTACCTGTTGGAATGTAGTGGCATCTACTGGACAGAACCCGTATTGCAAAACACAAATGTAACCCTGGACCACAATGCCAGTCTTAAGTAGCACGGGTGTATTTGTAGCAATGGCCAAAAATACATTGTATGGGTCAAAGTGTTGTTAGGATCAAAATCGATTTTTCTTTTATGCCAAAAATCATTATGATATTAAGTGAAGATCATGTTCTATGAAGATTTTTTGTAAATTTCCCACCGTAAATATATCGAAAATTATTTTTTGATTAGTAATATGCATTGCTTAGAACTTTAAAGGCAATTTTCTTTTTCTTTTCTTTTCTTTTTCTTCTGCGAACGTATAACAAATAATGGTTTTTTTCAACATACGATGTATTAATGTATTTTTGTTTGGCACTATTTCAAATTGCAAAATTTTGTGTTAAATCAAAATATATAATACATCGTTTTAAAATCAGGATTTATGCTAAGCACCTTACCCTAAGATTGTTTTTAGGATTTTTTTTAAAAATTTAAAATTTAAAAATTCGTTACGTTATGATTTTAGTTTTAGCATTTTAACGTTTGCTGTCATTAAAAACTACATTTCCCATAAGTCAGCAGTCAGGATGTTTTCCAGAGCGCTTCCGGTTTATCTCAAGGGCAAAATTATCACATGTACCGAAGCGACACCGAGTTTATTCCAGTGTGTTACGCTTATTAAATCTGTAAGTGTGTAAAATGGACAGTTTCGGTTCAGATTTCTCTTCGGGCTCCTCGTCCGGTAAAATGGACACCGGCACTATAATGGAGCAGGTCAAAGTTCAGATTGCTGTTGCAAACGCGCAAGAGCTGCTTCAGGTAACTGACTTTAACCTCTTAGAATGTTTTATGGTTTTTGTAAATCTGTTTTTTGAGAGACATGCATTTTTTTTTTTTTATCATTTTATATCGCTGAATATGTGGAATAATAGAAATGTAAGTTAGTAATATGGTATAATGTGGAGTGCCATAGATGTAATGGTGGTTATCGTTAAACACAGTTGTATACACTTACCGCAAAGTACAATGGTATTATCCTGATGTTAAAGACTTGTGTCATCGTACAAACAGTCCTTTTTGTACATCTTTATCTGTGTACTATGGTAATACTGTGTTTTTGAACTTGTACAACGTCACTACTGTAGTAGTCTTGTAAGTATTGTGAAGTACCATGGTATATGAATATGATACTCTTTTAAAAAGTACTGTGGTGGTATACACTGACTTAGGTACTATGGTATTCCAAAGTATGTCTAAGAATACCATGGTACATGTCCTACAAAATGTATAAAATCAGTACAAAAAGTACCACAGTACGGTATTGTTGCAAAAACCTTGAGATACCAGATGTATTTAGTATATAATGTGATACAACCATTATACTGTACTGTAAATAATGATTGTTGAAAATAAAATAAGATTTAAGTAAATTTTACTTGAAAAAAGTTTAATTATTTGTAATATTTATTCATGATTCCTGTCTGAATTGTTTCTAAAATGTACACCCAAATTTCTTTAAATTTCTGTGTGATACTGCCATAGTACATTTTTGCAAGAGTTGTTCTTCAAGGTCTCACTTACAAAAAAAAACATTTTTAAATGCATTCCTAATGACATTTGTCCTGCATTGCAGAGGATGACTGATAAATGCTTTAAGAAGTGCGTTGGCAAGCCAGGAAGCACACTGGACAACTCTGAACAGGTGGGAGCATTACATCCAATGCCGTTACCCATGTTTATATGAGATAAAAACATCTAAACCCATCTGTACCCCTTTGTTTTTTCTCAGAAATGCATTGCCATGTGCATGGACCGCTATATGGACGCATGGAACACGGTCTCCCGTGCATATAATTCAAGATTACAGAGGGAAAGAGCGCGTATTTAATATGCAGATGGCAGCTGGTACTACCTCAGTCCTCAGGTAGAGATGTCTAGTCTCTAAATGCACGGCAGGTGTATAGACTTGGCTCTCTTACCACACAATAACAGCTGATGGCTACAGAAGGAAGCAGGTGGTTGGATTTAGACTCTACATGGACATTTTCATTACATTTTGTGTGTTAATATGATTATATAAGACGAATTTAAAAGAAAAGATTGATTATTGACAGCCAGAATGGGTCTGGATTTTAGCTTCACTCTTTCTGCATCCAGGTCCTTTACTATGTTTAAAAACATGCTAAATTCAGACTCCACCCTTTATGTTGTTATCTATTCATCAAGCAGCCAATCAAAATTCAGCAAACTATCTGTCTGCCTTTTGTCATTGGGTGGATGTTACTCCATTCCCTGAGGGAAGGGCTCACTTTACCAGCTCTGTTCTACAAACCTAGTTCTTCTCCCTGAGGGGGAGAATTCAGGGGCGTCTTTGTTGCAATAATTGTTGCTTCTTCACCAGGAGCGGCTGAACGGTCCTTCTTACTTACCTCTGAAGAACAAGCTGCAATTGTCGACCCTGGAGTGTCATTTGTCTCATTGTCTGTTAAGTACAGTAGCAGGGTTGTTTAGAACTGCAAACCCGTTCTCTTTGAGTACACACATGTCAAAGTTCCCAATTTCCTTTGCTTCTGAGTCTTGGAATGGTTTGGACAGAGACGCAAACTCCACCAAGACACGTCCAGACAGATGTTGTGTAAATGCCACCAAGCTGTTTTTATGGAATGCAAATAAATGCCACCCAATCAGTCCATTTTTGTTGACGTTTATTTTTTCGTTGGTTAACAGATGTAGCACCATTTGTACAAATTAGGCCTGAAACACTCTAAGCAAGTACGTAATGTACAAGTTGCATTTTCAGCGTTGCCACATGGGGCGCTATAGCATGCGTTTCTGAACTGTCTTCTATTGCCTGGTCAAGTACTGTTGTGGTGGAGCAACAGTTTGGAAAGAGTGTTGTTTAATGACGCAGATGTTTGTATTGAGGTTTGGTTCCATCAAAGCAAATTGCCTCCATTTTGTGTTGTAGAAATATAAATTCTGCTGGGGATATCTGTCTCTTGAAATCGGAATTTAGCAAACTTCAGGCAATGTCGCCATCTTTTATTATCTTACGTATGTAAAAACCACTTCAAAATTATCATTATTTTTAAGCCATATTGGTTATACTCAGGGTCACTAGGAATCTGCATCCTAACAAATTAGGAGCATCTCCACTGATTATTCCTTCAAAACCATTTTAAACGTTAAAAAAGTCTGCAGATTCAGTGGTTTAAAGTCCTCAATAGCTATAGCACATCAAGGGCTATTGCTTCGTACACCAGAATGCATTGTTAATAAATACCAAAAATAAATATTTCGACAGTACAGTATGAACCTGTTGGTAAAGTTGTCCTTTTGAGTTGTTGTGCTTTCTTTTCAGTTTAGTGACTGCATGTCACTTGTGAGGAAGATGGTGGAGGATATATCCAGATTGAATTTTTAAAAAGGGAGGTATATAGATATCCATTCTCTCACAGCCGTGACCTGCATGTAAACTCCCGGGAAGCCAAGTCGACCACAGCCGTGACCCCAGCTGGTCACCCCAGCCACAAACCACCGGCCCTGGGGTTCACGGCACACTAGAGGGCCCCCTGAGTCTCCCTGCAGACAAAGACAAGAACGCTGGGTTCGTTGGTGTTTTTATGGAAGGTATGACATTTACAGAAGTCTGCTGAAAACTCAAGGATATGGTTGAGTTACATTGGGCTTGGTTACGTAATCAGCTTAAGAGGCACCGTGGATGTTTGAAGGTTTAAAAAGACTTTTAAAGCATTAAGTATCGGGTAAGTGCTTCAGAAAAAGTGATCCAGAAGAATGTGCAACTCCTTGCTATTTTAAATAGTCAGAACCCTTTAATATTGGAAACAAGTTCTTGACTAGAAACTCACCAGACATGTGTCCTTGTCTCCTTCCATAGAGCCAGCACACATCATGTTGTTGGTAAGTTCAGCACCGTAAGCTTGTTGGCAGTCCAACTGATCAATGATGCTAACCTGTGCTTTTTGCAGAACGTTGGTTATCATACCTATGTGGATAAACAGACCTTGTGTCATAATACACCTTGTCAAACAAAAGCAGTCACAATTATTCATAGCTTTTAAATTTTCACATTTTGTACATTTGACCCAATCTTAAATCCCTCAAGACCCATGATGGATACCCAAATGGTCTACTAATAGCATATAGTGTTTCATGTTGGGATTGTGTTTACATCTACTACGAAATGTATGATGACTACCGAGAGTCAAATTCCGGCCCCTTTTCAAAACCGATGGAAAACGTGGTTGGCGCACACTCTAGCGGGGCTTTCGCAACGCTTAGTTCTAGGAACTAGTCAGCATTGTGGTTCCTAAAGAACCAATTCCTCCCTCTGGGGAGAGGCAGTTACAAATGGATGCCGTGATCTGAGCTTTGTTTGCTGTGTGTCGTGGGTTTCGTGATAACAGAGATGGAGTGTAAACGCAGTTTATATGATTGAAAGAGCTGAAAATCTGACTAAATATCCTATGACAACTTGAAGTGTTAATATCATCAGCGCTGAGAACGAACACTGGAGTAAATATGTTTACATGGCTTTTTAAAAATGCTGGGTAGCCGGCGTTTCTTATGTGTTTGGCCAATCAGCATTACACTTCCATTATTGATAGTTCCTACAGAACTGTTTTAGACCCTACCCTGAAGTAGGAGCTAATTTAGTTCCTCCAAACGGAGCTCCTACAACTAAAACTGTTTCTAGTTCCTGCGGTGCCAACACGCCAGAATGCACGTATTTCCGCCAATAGTGCTAGGAACTATTAAAGGTTCCTCCATTAAGAAAGCCCCTTAGTTTGGAAGACAGCTTTAGCATTGTCCACACATTAAGGTCAGTCAAACCAAGGTCTGCACCAAAATGTCTAGTGTGAAAACGATATCATAAACCAGGGATATGCAACATTGGTCCTGAAGTGCTGCTGTCCTGCAGAGTGTAACTCCAACCTCAATCAAACACACTTGAACAAAAATCAGTGTCTTCAGTATCACTAAAGCTACAGCCAGGTTAGTTTTTTTTTCAGGGTTGGAGCAAAACTGCAGGACGTCGGCACTCCTGGACCAACATCACCTATCCCTGCCATAAACTAGTAGTTTTAAGTTTTGTCTTGGTCACCTTGACCAACCCCAAACTCACCATCCTCCCTCACAGCGCCCCATCCAGTGATGTAGCATTCCATGTTTTTGATGAAGCTATGCCAGGGAGAAGGCAAACACACAGTCTGGATGGTGTAGGACTTGGGGGCAGGGATGGAGAGTTCCACCAAGGCCACATCGAAGTCCATGCTGCTGCTGTTGAAAGCAGGATGAGTAATGATCCTTTGCACTGGAATCACCAGAGTGCCCAGTCCTGACCAAATGACCGAGCCAAGACCTACCGTCCAACTGGCAGGGTTCAGGTCACTATTAACGGAAACACAAACTCTAAATCATTCCTGTTCAACTCTTTCCAGGTCTGAAAGTAGAGCATATTGGGTAGTTGACAATCAAAGGTACGCTACCCTCTGAAGCAGTGAGCTGCAGTCAAGAGCCATTTGCAGTGGATGAGCGTAGCTCCACAGCGGTGAGTGCGTTGGTACTGCAGACTGCCCACCCATGGCCATTCACCTCTCTGGGCGTTGACGCCACCAATAATCCTCTCCTGGCCCATGACTGGACGATTCCCGCAGTCTACAAAGTAATCAGGTGACCCTTATATTCTGTTTCCTCAGGCTAGATCAGTGGACCTTAGTCAGGGTAGATGCCATATGTACCTTTACATCAATAAAAATGATGCTTTAAGGGATGCACATACAGTCTGTTCAGAGGGTTGTACTGTACAGTTGTGCACCTTGGTTTCAATCAGCCAACACATAATTGAAATTATGCTATTCCAAAAAAAAACATACAGTGTGCAAAAGAACTCTGGGTTGGTGACAGTACAACCATTTGAATGAACTGTATGGCTGATGATACATGGGGCAACTTTTTAAGCAATTTTGCTTGGGCACTTTCCCATTAAAATGGCTAAAAAAATTCTGTCTGGATAATTTAGATCATCATGTGTCTCACCTGGTGCCCGTTGATGGCAGCATAGCTCAAAAAGTTGGCCTGTGTATCATCAGCCTACGTCTACCCAAATTTTTTTCATGTAAAGTTAAATACGGCGCCTGCCTTGATGAAGGTCTACACTAGCTAGCTAACCACACTTCAGTAATGTGGGTGCAGACCAAAGGAATTGTTGTAGAGCAGGGGTGCCCAATCCTAGGATCAACCCAGGTGCCTGCCTGCAATGTTCAGTTCCATCCCTGCTCCAACACACCGCTTTGTAATTATTAAATGTTTCTAAGGATCTGGTTCAGGTCTGTTTGATTCGGTTTGGAGCTAAACATTCCAGAAAAGGTAGATCTCCAGGAGCAGGATTGGGATCCCTAGAGATCGAGGTAATGGATAGAGCAAGGATGCCCAAACTCAACCCTGGATGGGCCAGTGTCTTGCAGAGTTTAGCTCAAACTTACCTCAACATACCTGCCTGGATGTTTCTAGTATTCCTAGTAAGAGCTAGTAAGAGCTTGGTTCAGGTGTGTCTAATTGAGGTTGAAGCTAAACTCTGCAGGACACCGGCCCTCCAGGACTGAGTTTGGGCACCCCTGGGATAGAGATTATTTACCACAGTTTTTCTCGTCAGCCTCATTGGGGCAGTCCACGACTCGGTCGCACTCTGGGTTTGTCTTGCTGATGCACATGTCTCCGCCACAGTTATATTTACCACTGCAGTTCACAGGAGCAGGGATATAGTCATTACTGACTTGCTCAGAGGGTGAGTCTATAGCTTTAGCGATGTGAACCGCAGTGGTTGTGATGCTAGGGACAGTGGGGGCGACTTGGATTGTTTGTGCAGTATTGGTGTAGCTCAGAATCCAGTCACGGAGCTTGGTAACGCGGGAATAGACCCCAGGCTTGTTGATCTGTGCGCATCCCACTCCCCAGCTCACTATGCCAGCCAGGAAAAAGCGTCCAGGGGATGCCTCACATACCAGAGGGCCTCCGGAATCTCCCTGAAGGACAAAATCAAGTTTAAAGCAGTTTGCAAACACTTTTTAAGCAAGCATTTTTGCTAGGACCCTTACCTGACAAGAGTCCACCTTCCCTTGAAGAAAACCAGCACACATCATATTTTGGGTAAGTGCACCTCTGTATACAGATGACTTGTTGCAAACTTTCGAGTCAATGATCTTCACGATTGCCTTCTGTAATATTGAAGGCACCTCACCTGCTCAGGCACAAAGAGGAGTAGTCTTAAAAAGGGTAGCCTTGAGTAGCCAGACTTGTGCCTTGTGGTGAAAAATCTGGTCTTTAAGGAATCTTATTAAGACCAAGGACTCAGGCCAGAAAAGAGCACCTGATTGACATGTAAAGCAACCAAGTACAGTTTGTTTTGAGCTTGTTCCAGTTTAAGGGTGGGGTTATTTGAATTAAAAGCAGGGTAGGTGGCAGGGTAGAGGGCCACTGTCCTGCAGAGTTTAGCTCCAGTCCTAATTAAACACACCTGAACCAGCTGATCAAGGTCTTACTAGGAATACTAGGTGCAGGTGTGTTGAGGCTTGAAACTGAAGCTAAACTCTGCAGGTCACCGGCCCTCCAGGATCGAGTTTGGATTCCCCTGTCCTATGGTCTGTCTGTGTGTCTTCATGTGTTTTGGAGGAGGCATGGCTTTGGAGAGTGATTTGCAGGGAGGGTGGGATCTTATGCTTTTAAAGCTAACTTTCTATTGCTAGCCTCTCCAAAATCACCTACCATACCTTTAAACTCAACATACACAAGCAAAGGTATATCCAAATGTTTTCCGTAACAAACATACTCACTGGTGTACTGATTAAGAGCTCCCCAGCCAGAGACGATGCAGTTCTGCCCAGTGCTGAAAATATGAGAGGATGATGGGATACAGACTGGTTGAACATAAGAGCTGAACTTTAAGGGCGTTTCCAACTCCAGCACGGTCACATCACTGTCAGTGGTCATGGGATCATATCTCGGAGAGACAGTCAGGGACTTGATGTTTATTATGGTGGCGTCGCCCTCCTCCCCACTGACTAGATTGGCTCCCACAAGAGCCGTCCAATCTTTTGGGTTGTTTTCTCTTTGGTATATAAGGAAGACATGTTTAGATATACATTGGTGTCTAGCGAGGAGGCCGATGAAGATTTTACAAGAACCATTCCTCACGTTTCAAAACAATGAGCAGCACTGACGAGCCAGCGATTGTTGACGATGGATGCGCCACAGGTATGACGGCCACGTAGTCTGAGACTGACCTGCCAGGGTAGCTCCCCATGACGGGAGTTTTCACCACCCACAACACGGTTAGCCATGGCTGGACGTGTTCCACAGGCTATAAGAGGAAAAAATGGTTAACAAACAAAGAACATAATTCTACCACAATTCTAGGGTTCTTTAGTTGCGAATGTGTTTTTAGTGCCATTAGCATGTTTATACGCATTTCCAAGGATATTCTAGGTCACAGGTGCCCAAACTCGGTCCTCGAGGGCCGGTGTCCTGCAGGGTTTAGCTCCAACTTGCTTCAACACACCTGGTGGGAAGTTTCCTGTATGCCTAGTAAGAACTTGATTAGCTATTTCAGGTGTGTCTAACTGGGATTGGAGCTAAACTCTGCAGGACAACGGCCCTCCAGAACCAAGTTTAGGCAACCCTGTTCCAGGTGATTTCTAGGTTCTTATGGTTTATAGGTAGGTTCTGGTTTCTGTTGAAATTCTTGTCCTTAAACATAGCTTGTTTACATCTGTAATTTAACTCTATTGATTTTTTTTGGCAGTATTGCTGTCCATCAGGCAGAAATCCATAGAGGACTAATCATCAACTAATGTTTTTATGACGTGCCATCATTCGGTCATATTGGTGGCACTAAGCATAAATAATACCACGAAACCAAAGGGAACTTTTTCCGATTATTGCTTCTGAAAATGGTCAATTATTGGCATGTTTTGGGCTGTACTAATTGGTTGGACCGGCAAAACCATTTGGAGTACTATAGACTGCCAAAAGTTATAACAAATCAGTAGATTGTGGTTGGCCAAACTGAAACAGGATTTCCAGGGCAAGAATCTTGACAACATTTGTGTTCGTTCTAATAATTTCTGATCATGTATGTGAAATATTAGGCTAATATCTTAATTGATAGTGCTCGTACGTATCTTTACCAGCTATTAACTTTAGTTTGTCAAAATATTGTACTTCCACACAATTTTTCTGTGGTTTAGACAACATAAATTAGCAGAACAACATATTCAGTAGTACATTAACCATGCAATCAATGCTGCTGTTTACATCTGAGTATCTCCAATATGGCCGCGCATCTGGGTAACTTACCAAACTGCGACGTAAGTGCAAACCTTTCTATAGCGCACACATTCTCATCATGTTGCACAATTTGAGGTATCATTCACATGTGTAATTATGTGTAATTAAGTTTAATTAGAATTTGTGGATTGTATAAATCACTAGCCCTCGCTAATTGCGATGTTTGCCTTAAAGTGATAGTTCACCCGAAAATGAAAATTCTTATTCTCAAGTCACTAATTATCTAATTATCATTCGTCTTACAGGTTTGGAACAACATGAGGGTGAGTAACGACAAAATTTTCATTTTTGGGTGAAGTAACCACTATAAGCACCACTATAAACATCCTTTAAACTATGCTGATACTAAAATGTCATCAATTAAGTCTTTATTTAAGGCAAAAATTAGTTCTTAAACAGCTATCTTAAGTGTTAGCATTAGTGTTAGCTTATAATAGCAAGATGGTGACACTTACAGCAAAAGGCTTCATCTGAACCATCAACACAGTCAGTTATAGAGTCACATTCTGGATTTAGCTTTGTGATGCACTCGCCATTGCCACAAGTGAATGTGCTCTCAGGACATTTACCTGCCATAAAAAACAAAGACGTCTGAGCACTCTGAGTTCTCAGTAATCCTTCCAATATGGTCAACGATATAATTATATCTTACTTATGTCATTGGAAATCTCATAGAATGACTTTCCACTTGCCCCTGGAATAAAAAAAATGGTAAAAATTACACTTTTGTTGACTTTTATTTTTATTTTTAAAAGGAAATGGGCGTACCAAGAAGGATGATGCCACTAATCTCGCCGTAATCTGGAACAACAATGGGTTTCCCATTTAACATGGCCTTCAATCCAGTGCGGAGTAGGTCTTGAACAAAACTCTCCGTATACCCCTGGACTTGAGAGATCCGGAAGACCAAACGTAGAGTGGTCAACACATTTGTGTTGATATTCCTGAAAGATATCACAAACTGTTAATCACCAACATGTGAAAGGAACAGCTCACCCAAAAAGGAAAATTCATCGTCTAAGGCCCTCTGAGATGTAGATGAGTTTGTTCGATTTCATGCATGCAGAGCATCCATTGGTGAGCATTTGATGTATTGCTAAACTATTCTGATGAAGAAACATTCATCACATCTTGGATGTCCTGAGTGTAAGTTTTCAGCAAATTTGATGTTTAAACGTGGCGTGTAATCCGTGTACCTACCCATATGCAACTATCTGGCAGTCAATAAAGTGATTTGCCACTGCGGAGGCGCTAAAGATATTCCTGATCTGTAAGACAGCAGCAGACATCAGTTTGATAAAACCCATTGTACAACTTACACATTAACAATCATGTCCTCTGGTCGTACCTTTGCTTTCAGAGTCGCGGTCAGAACTACATAATATCCTGATGTTTTATCTTGCAGCTCTGGATCATAAGTGAGCCCTTGCAATTCCACCGTCTCCATGAAATAATGTTCCTCTTGTATCAAGTAAGCTAAACAGGGAAAACAAGCTTGGTTTAAGTTTCCATCAGCATTGTCGTCATATTTTGATTCCTTCCTTCTGTTTACCTGTCATAAACCCCACGGCAGCCCCGATGATGAGAAGAATCAGTATGGCGGCTAAAGTCATACATTTGCAAGTGGAGAGGTAAGTTGGCCGTGGATCACCCTCGGGCCACTTATTCAAGTCTTTCTTCTCCATTTCAGTCTATACAAAGACCTGCAACACAACCTGGACATCCAAACTGTAAAACACCAGAACACATAAAGGTAAGAAATACAGACAGATGACCATGTAAAAGACAGGATTGGGTTTTTAAGAGCTCAAAAGCATTAGCGTTTCCTTTGGGCGCCGACGTTGAAAATCATCTCGTGGGATGCCAAAGTATTATTTCACTGGCCATAGAATAAGACAATACTAGGAGTGGTTCAGAGAAGCTAAAACCAACGTCTGTCGAGTCGGAAATGTTATATCAGAGAAATATGAAGCCTGCTCTTCTAGAATATATTGATATATATATACTAATCACTTCAGGCTTGTAAATGCCACAACAGCTCTCTTATTACATATAAAAAAAAACAATATACCTGGTGTATCATCGATAAATGGCAATTAAAACTATTATTTGCATGTCTGCCAACAACAAAGCAACAGTATCAAATAAAATTGCAGTTTGGCAGCTTGGGAAGACAACGTATTACAATTCAATGTAAAATACAATGGATATAACAACATATTTGAAGTTAAAGAAGAAAAATCTAATGTATAACAAAAAATATTGAATATTTCACTCATTACAAACATGCAGGCTAAAAAAAGAGGAGTATATTGGCTATAAATGCCATTTAAAACTTAAATCGCAAAATTATGTGCATGCATGCACAACAAACAATTACATAATGAAATAAAATACAGTTTTCGCTTTTAACATCATAAAAATACATGTTTTATGTGACTATACCGTTCAAACACTATTCTGAGGGACTCAATACAAACTAATACTAACTGACTAGGTGTGTAACAACTTCTGGCACAGTTCTGTGACGGATAACAAGGTACTAGTGTTGCAGAGATTGTTACTCACCGTTTCAGACAGCATCTGGTCACTGAGGCATCTGAGCTTTATGTTGACGTCCGAATAAACCGCACAGTACGTTTGGAGTCTATATAGAACGCGGCACTTATGCGGTAGGTTTACAGGTGGGCGGGGCTTCACACAAGTGAGGGCGATTGGCCGGTGCTGCGTCGTCCACATAAAACACATACATTTGTTTATATAAACAAACTCCTCAGTTATTACTAACAGTGTTATTTGGACATTGTGAGACTTTTAAGGGGTTTAAAGAAACATTATACTGTTGTTATTGGGAGGGGTTAAACTCTAAAATCCCAAACAAAACCAGAAAGCTTATACTGCAAATAGTGTTAAATATTTAGCTAGCTAACTATCTAAGCGGCTAAAACGCTTTATGTAATTTTTCGTTTAGAGCTTTTAAAACTGTTTATGTCTTTATTTCTATCTTTTATATCTATTCTATTATATATTTACCCATATTAGCTTGTGTAATGTATTTCGGCTGACAAATCTATTTTTCATTTTATTATTATTATTATTATTTTTTAAATATCTGCTATCTATTTAGCTTTCTAAAATAGTTTCTTATATTTTTTTATAGTTTCTTGTATATTTTATAAGGGCCATTCTACAGAATTGGTGCAAACTGCTGTCCCACAATCTAAAAACACAATCCTGAGCATTTAAGTATTCAAATCTTAGATGTTTGCTAAGATCCTTTTATTATCTACTAAAACCTACAATAATATTTAAAATATGAGTAAGCTTAATATATATGAAAACATTATTTATTGGGTACTTTCAGTTGGGAGGTGGCTGTCCTAAACGGTAACCCCTGAATTTTAACTTATGAAAATGATATTGAAATAATTTTTGTATTTTTTTTCCATTGTTGTTTTTAAATGTATCTTTAAAAGATTCTTTTAAAATATAAAATTCAAAAATATATATTTATTTTATATTTTCTTTGTAAACTTTATGTAAAAGAATGTCTCCCGCATTTTTCATGTCATTGCCGAAACAGTGTATGTTTTAGTCCATTGGCTGAGACTGATTTTAACTACATCCCTACATTTATGATCAGGAAATATTTATGTCTCCCGCTCTCTCATAGCTACAAGATGTGAGTAGATAGGTCCCATCATTTTAAGGTAAATGTGTTTAAAAGTCTGAAAAATCTGTGTGTAGCTTTAAGGAACATCACTACCAAACACCTTCTTCTGCAATTAAGCACACTTTTTTAGGTGTTATTCCATAACATTTAGTTTTTGTATGTGTACAACTGTTCAGAACTGTGCTAGCTAGCCATGTGCTAATTAGCATCTTTGAGCTAGGTTCAAAAATATCTAAAATTCTAAATCTAAAAATGTTTTCTTTTTGGGTGTTATCGCAAAAATTGCCACTACCGAAACAGTCACGAACAAAACATTTGGTGAAGTTTCAGTAGTGACATCATTGTTTTTTGGGGGCATTATTCCATTAAATTTCGTCACTATTTTGGATGTTATCCCATAAAATGGTCATTCCCGAAACAGTCACATTGGTAGTGACAGCCGAAACGAAACTTTTGGTGAAGTTTCGGTAGTGACATCTTTGGTTTTTTGGGTATCATCTCATAAAATTGTCATTACCAAAACAGTTACGGCCGAACATTTGGTGAAGTTTTGGTAGTGACATCTTTGGTTTTTTGGGTATCATCTCATAAAATTGTCATTACCAAAACAGTTACGGCCGAACATTTGGTGAAGTTTTGGTAGTGACATCTTTGGTTTTTTCGGTATCATCTCATAAAATTGTCATTACCGAAACAGTTACGACCGAAACATTTGGTGAAGTTTCGGTAGTTACATCTTTGGTTTTTTGGGTATCATCTCATAAAATTGTCATTACTGAAACCGTTACGACCAAAACACTTGGTGAAGTTTTGGTAGTGACATCTTTGTTTTTTTAGGTATTATTCCATAAAATTGTCATTACTGAAACATTTGGTGGCATTTTGGTCGTAACATCTTTGGTTTTTTCGGTATCATCTCATAAAATTGTCATTACCGAAACAGTTACGACCGAAACATTTGGTGAAGTTTCGGTAGTGACATCTTTGTTTTTGGGGTGTTATTCCATTAAATTTCACCACCGAAACATTTGGTGAAGTTTGGTAGTGACATCTTTGGTTTTGGGTATCATCTCATAAAATTGTCATTACCAAAACAGTTATGACCGAAACATTTGGTGAAGTTTCGGTAGTGACATCTGTGTTTTTTTTAGGTATTATTCCATAAAATTGTCACTACTGAAACATTTGGTGGCATGACATTTTAGTTTTTTTGGGTGTTATTTCATAAAATTGTCATTACTGAAACAAGACAAACATTTAGTGAAGTTTCGGTAGTGACATCTTTGGTTTTTTGGGTATCCTCTCATAAAATTGTCACTACTGAAACAGTTACAACCGAAACATTTGGTGCTGTTTCTGTCGTGGGATCTGTGTTTTTTTTTTTGGGTGTTATCCCATAAAATTGTCACTACTTTTTTTTTTATCTTATAAGTTTAATCTGCTGTGCAAAATGAAGTGTAACTTGCCATGCTAGCCCACCGCTCCTCAGACTTCTCCTGACCTGGAATAGTATTAAGAGTTGGCGTGGCTTCAGACAGCGGCTCCTCTTACCGACCCCTCTAAAGTTAACCATCAGTTAACAGACCCTGAACCACTATAACTGTGTTACCCAATAAAGCCCAGACTTGGGTGCCAGTGCGCACTGATAAAATCTGGAAAGTCCTGCCGTTCAAAAGAGCACCAGCGAGGAAAGACACACTGAGCCTTTCATTCAAACCACTAGAAAACCGCCATTACAAATGGAGGGGACCAACAAATCTCAATTACCGCACACGTATTGCATTAAATATCAGAGTGGAAACTATACTGGATCTCACTAGTATATTGATGTACATGCAGTTTCCCACCTAAAGTCAATCCTGAAAGGTTACAAGCAGGGCTTTGTGGCTGTGCTAAGAAGCATGAATGGCTAATCTCAATCTGATATCCAACTTCTTGGTGGAAAAACCCTTGTTTTTAAGCTTTTAGTGGAGGTTATAGAAATTCATGATTGTGTGTACGTGAGAGTAGTTCTGTTGTTACTCGAAAAAGAAACTGGCTTAAAAATGTCTCACCCTCAGGGCATCCAAGATGTAGATGAGTTTCTTTCTTCATGAGAACAGATTTGGAGAAATGTAGCTTCAAATCACTTACTCACCAATGGATACTTTGCAGTGAATGGGTGCCGTCAGAATCACCCAGAAATTTAATCTCACCCAAAAATGAACATTTACTCACTCTAAGGCCATCAAAGATGTAACTGATTTGGTTTCTTCAGCTGCTTTGGAGAAATTTAGCATTTCATTACTTGCTAACCAATGAAACCATTGCAGTGAATGGGTGCCGTCAGAATGAGAGTCCAAACAGTTGATAAAAACATCACAGTAATCTACATGAAGTAAAAAACTGTGAGTTTGTAAGAAACAAATCCATCATTAAGATGTTTCTAACTTCAAACCGGTGCTTCCAGGTATTAAACAAGTTTTTTTATCCATAATATTGCTTTCTTCAGTGAAATAGTTGTCTCATCTGAATCAGGAGAGAAAATTGCGACATCAAGCAACGTTTACAAGCCAAAACAGTTTAAAACAATTATGTTGGTGGATTTTGATGGACAACAGGAGATAGACGTTTTGACTGGACAAAGAAGTGATGATTTCAAGTTAAAATCTTACTGATGGATTTGTTTCTTACAAATGCGCAGCTTTTCTCTTCTCAAGATGTTAATTGATGGATTGTGAGTTGTGTGGATTATTGTAATGTTTTTATCAGCTGTTTGGACTCTCATTCTTACGGCACCCATTCAGTGCAATGGATCCATTGGTTAGCAAGTAATGCTAGTTTTCTTCAAATCTTCTGAAGAAACAAACTCATCTACATCATGGATGGCCTGAGAGTGAGTAAATGTTAATTTTTGTGTGAAATTAAATTTTTGGGTGATTCTGATGGCACCCATTCACTGCAGAGGATCCAATAGTGAGCAAGCGATGCGATGCAATATTTCTCCAAATCTGTTCTGATGAAGAAACAAACTTGTCTACATCCTGGATGGCCTGAGGGTGAGTAAATGTTCATTTATGAGTGAGGAAATCCTTTTGTTTTTGACAAAAGTACTAAAAAAAAAAAAAACAAAAAACACATTTTCCCAAATATGGAAGGGTCTATAATCAATCTTTAATCCTGGTAATTAGTTTTGCGAGTGTAAAACAGAGGAGTCGACACCACAAAAGTAAACAAGAATGTTTTCACAAGGCGTCTCAGAACCGTAAGACCTTCAAAATACAGTTTCCGTTTAGATTATACAAAGATGTTCTCTGGAAGCTTGTTTATGTGTGTGTACAAAAGCTTTCTGAACAGGTAATCCTGTGGAATCCGCCCTTTGAGGTACAGTCATACACTTTGTTTTTGCTTAAATTAGAAATGGTTAAATTGCAGGTGTTTATTAATGTCCAAATGAATAAAACAACACCAAAAGAACCAGGGTGACATTATGCACCCATATTCATGAACAGAGAACATGCCTCATAATTCTAAACCATAATTAACACACAAATGAACCACAGAAACAAAAACATTTATCCTGAGTCTAAATACAAAAGGTTTTTTCATGATTTCAGACCTAACAAAAACCATCTATTTTCTTAAACAGAACATCTACACAATGCAAGAAAAAAAACAAAAAAAAAAACAAGACACGGCTGAATATTATCCATCCTGCTGTTGAATGAAAGGGTTCGGAATGGCCTCCATCCCGTCCTGTGGACAGATCAGCACGACGGACGTCCCTCGACATACAACCAGACCGAGCTGCCTGGTGTCTTCGGTCAGTTTATACTGATCGTCAGGATCTGCGTGAAAGGATGTGATCAGAAATCATACACAACAATTCTAAATAAAAATGTAAAAACTAAAAAAAATCTTTAATCTTTTTAATTGTTTGATTGGATTTAAAAAAGAATAAAAATTAAAAAGATTAAAATGAATAAAAAATAAGTTAAAAAAAGAATACAAATTAAAATAAATTAAAAAAAAAAAACTTAAAATGTATTAAGATACATTTCAAAATGATATTTTACAATCAGTCTGGAGATTTTACCTCGCATGTATTCAATGGTGCCATCCAACACAAGATTCAACAGGGGGTCGAAGCCTTTTAGGACACCACTTGCTGAAAATAGTAAACAATAAAAGTTTCACTTTTCAATTCAATGCAGTTAAGGAAAACTTGTGACCCCGGACAAAAAAAACCAGTCATAAGGGTAAATTTTTTGAAATTGAGATTTATACATCATCTGAAAGCTGAATCAATAGGTGTTCCATAGATGGTTTGTTAGGATAGGACAATATTTGGCTGAGATTTGACTATTTTAAAATCTGGAATCTGAGGGTGCGAAAAAAAAATCACCTTTAAATTTGTGCAAATGAAGTTCTTAGCAATGCATATTACTAATCAAAAATTAAGTTTTGATATATTTACGGTAAGAAATTTACAAAATATCTTCATGGAACTTAATGATTTTTGTCATAAAAGAAAAATCGATAATTTTGACCCATACAATGTATTGTTGGCTATTGCTACAAATACACCCGTGCTACTTAGGACTGGTTTTGTGGTCCAGGGTCACATATATCGTTTTATTACATTATTAAAACCCTTAATTTGTCTTTTAAAGCAACCGTCTCACCTTCACGACCTCCTTGGAACTTTACTCTTATATGTTTGTCGATGTACTTCGACAAATCAAAAATACTCTCCTTCTTTTTCTTCTCTTTATCCTAAAAATCAAAACCACGGATTATATATTACAGGCCTGTATAATACAGCTTAGCGCAATAATACACAACACAACACAACAAATCACATTTACAATAACCAGCAGGGTCTAGTGTGTAAACGTAGGCTTTTAAGAGCCCGCAATGTATTTGTATGATCATATGTATGTTTGTTTGTAACCCTCACGTGTCCATAGAAGCGTTTATAAAGTGAACGATGAGGAAACGTTTGCTGTACTCACCGCCATGTTCAAAACTCCTGTACGCCCCGCCCACTCTGCGTTGACGTTTGACGCCTGCCTCTCGACCAATCACAACACGCGCTGGTGAACCCTGACAGAAACTATATTTAATTTTATTAACCTTAAACACCCACAGACAGAGATCAAACGCAGTTTGAACGTTTTATATTTATTGTTAATGTTGTTAAAAACATAAACATGCTGAAATACGATCATAAGCGAGATTAGGTTGAGACGCTCGGCACTTCCGGTGGAAACGGTCAAACGCGGGAGCGAAGCGCGAAAAAACAAATAAGCAAATGATTCATTCTCCAGCGTAAAAACACGAATAAACTACAGTTTTTGATTAATATTGCTTTGGGGATTATCATATGAACTCGAAATGACGGAATTACTTTTTAACAAGAGGTTACAGGTGCTTGTGAAGAATAAAGATACCGATGAGAGGTAAAACCGATTGTATGTCTATGTATTTTAAACATAAATAGACTTAAACGTGTGTTTTGGGTATATTAAGTCATTTTATAAGCTTTATATGTTATACTATTTTGTTTTTAGAGGCTATTAATGATCTAAATATGATTATTTATGATGTTTTGTATTGTTACAGACGTTCAGTTATTCGTATCAGTATTGAACTGCAGCCCTCATCAAATCCTGTTCATAGAAAGGTGAGATACTGTCGTTTATACATCATTAGTTATATATTTAAATGGTGATTACTGGTATTTTGACTGTCTTTTTGTTTGCTTCAACAGGATTTGGTTGTACGGCTGACGGATGATTCTGATTTTTACTTTTTATACAATCTTATCATATCAGAGGAAGATTTTCAGAGGTGTTGTGGTCTCATAATGTCTTTTTTATATAATATTAATTCATATTTATCTCTGATGGTTTACTTAAATGTGTAGTTTTCATCATAACAGTTGTTATTTGCTTTCCTTCACAGTTTAAAAGTACAACAAGGGCTTTTAATAGACTTCACATCGTTCCCACAAAAATTTATAGACTTGCTTGAGCAGTGCATCTCTGAACAGGACAAAGAAAACCCACGGTGCGAGATTTTCTTAGTATTATTGCTTTTATGTCTTCTGTTAATGTGTATTGGTTGTGAAAACCGTTTTTCTGTGTGTGTTTAGGTTTCTGTTGCAGCTCACGTCGGCTTCATCAGCGTTTGATCACAGTCCTTCAAACCTTAACATTGTGGAGACGAACGCTTTTAAACACCTCACGCATCTCTCTCTGAAACTGCTCCCGGGATCTGATACGGATATTAAGAAATATCTGGCTACCTGTTTGTCTAACGTAAAGGTGAATCTCATCATCATCATCATCATCATCATCATCATGAAGTAGGACTATGAAGTGAATATATAATCCTGTTTGTTTTTTAATGAATGAATCTTTTATTCATCTTTGGTGTTTTTTTTTTTTGTTTTTTGTTTTTTACAGGAGGAAAAGCATCAGTTGGAACAGAAGTTGAGAAAAACTGAGGAAGATCTGACCAGACAGCTAAATTATGCGCAGCAAGTAAGCCACATTCAAGATTTCTCTCCAAAGTGAACTTCTTATTATATACTTTTATTTATTTAATTTTTTAAAAATTTATCCTTCAGACCCTGTCTGAGAAAAGTCGAGAGCTGGACAAACTCCGATCTGAATGGACGTCCCAAACGACCTCTCTGTCCAGCAGACACATGCAGGATCTCACAGCTGAGCGTGAAAAAGCTCTAGAGGTAACCCAACATCCATAGGCTGACTTCACTAGAAATTTTCTGCAAGAGGGGAAAGCTATAAATAATTTTATTTATTTATTTGATTTTTATTTATTCATATTTTATCTTTATGTATTTTATTTTTGTTATTCTTTTTTTGTTATTTTATTTTATTTAATTTTTTATTTTATCTTATTTATTTGTTTTAGTTTTATTTAGCTATAGTGTTTGTTGTTTTTTGTCTTCAGTTATTTATATTAATTGATTTTAATGTATTTTTTTTTCTCAATTTTTCTAGTTTATTTTGTCTTGATCTTATTTCTAAATGTATTTTAATATTTATTATTGTTTGTTTTTCATAACTTTGTATTTATCCCTTTGTTTTTAGTTATTTTTTTATATTTACTTTTTTATTTTTGTTTATAATTTTATTGTTGATTTCTAATTTCTGTTTATTCTATTTATATTTTCATTGATCCATGTTATTTCTTTTCTTAAGTTGTTTATATTTTTGAATGTAATTTATTAAATTGATTTTAACTTCTTCTTTTTATTTTTATATTTTTCTTTTATTTTCCTTATATTTTTCTTTTTATTTATACTACTTATTATTGTTTTTTCATTATTTGTTTGTTTTGTTTTATTTTTGTTTGTTTATCTTTTTGTTTATATTTAGTTATTTTTATCTTTGGCTATTTTTAAATGTATTTTTTATAACTTTATCCAGTTATTAATTTTTCTCATTTCTATTTTTATTTATATATTTTATTTATTTATTTATGTATTTATTTATTTATTTTTTATGTACTTAATTTTTTTTATTTAGTTTTTGCTTATCCGTTTATTTATATTTAGTTTATCTTGTTTTATTAATTTAATATTTAAACTTGTTTATTTATCATTTTATTCAGCTACTTATTTTTCCTATTTCTATTTATTTCATTTTATTTTTTAATAAAAATTATAAAGGCTTTTAAATGTTTTTAACTTTATCCATTTATTTATTTATTCTCGTTTCTATTGGTTTTATTTATTTTGATTGATCCATTTTATTTTTTATGTATTTCTTTGTGTTTTATTTTTTGTTTGTTTGTTTTTATTTTTTATTTTGTGTTTATCCTTTTATTTGTTTATTTTTATCTTATTTTATTTAATTATATTTAAACTTCTTTTTATTTATCAGTTTATTCAGTTATTTATTTTTCCTATTTCTGTATATCTCAATTTATTTTTCAGTCATTTTATTATTTAAAAGCTAAAGTTATAAAAGTTTTTAAATGGTTTTTAGCTTTCTCAAGTTATTTCATTTTGTAATTTCTGTTTTTTTTATTTATATTTTCATTGATCTATTTTATGTATTTCTTTATTGCCTTTTATTTATTTATTTATTTTTTGTTTGTTTGTTTTTATCCTTTCATCTTTTATCTTATTTTATTTATTTGTATTTAAATGTCTTTTTATTTATCTTTTTTATCATATATATATTTTTTTTTTACATAATTTTATTATTAAAAAGCTATGGTTATTAAAGCTTTTAATTTTTATAATTTTCTCCCTTCCCAAATTATTAAAAAAAATGCTGCACAGAGTTTTTTGTTTTCAATTTTTTTAATTTGCTGTATTTACCAGACACAAGCTCGTCTGCAGCAGCAGAACGAACAGCTGCGACAGGAACTTGAGACGTCTCATCACAGAAGCACCCAGCAGCTCCAAACCAAAGTCTCCGAGCTGGAAACAGTCAACAGGGAGCTCACCGACAAGAAATACAAGAGGGACTCCACCATTCGAGACCTTAAAGCCAAACTGGCCAGCCTGGAAGAGGTGCGAGAACTATTCAGAAGGACGTGGTCTGGAAATCAAAAGAAGATCTGATATTATAACTTTGTGTCTTTGTCCAGGAGTGTCAGAGGTCGAAGCAGCAGGTTCTGTCGCTGAGAAGAGAGAACAGCACCCTCGACACCGAATGCCACGAGAAAGAGCGTCTCGTCAACCAGCTGCAGACACGAGTGGCCGTCTTAGAGCAGGAAATCAAAGATAAAGACCAGCTCGTGCAGCGGACCAAAGAGGTGCTGGAAGCCACACAGCAGCAGAAGGTGAGCGCATTTCCCACTATTCTTATTGGCATTATGCAATGTGCATATAATATTTCAAATCTTCAACGCAAAGCTTCCGGTTAATTATCCACTATAGGAAAATAATAAGAAGAATAACAATGTGCGGTAAAGGGTACCTGTACCTGTTTGCGCTACAAACCAATGTGTTCATAATTAAGACAAGACATTAAAATAATATGGTAAGACATGTCAATTTGCAGTATCAAGCAGCAAAAGAACCTGTTTGTACAGTGAAAACTAACTGGATGTGGATGAGCCTAGAAGCCAGACCCATAAAATTAACATTTATAATTTATACAAAAATTTACATTTTGTTATAAGAATATTTTTTATAAGTAAATAAATTAACTTTATATTACTTAACTGTCATTAGAGTATTATTAGAGAACAGTGAAATAATATTTTTTATTAATTCTCTGTCAATATTTTTAATAAGTAATTCTTATGCTATCTATCTATCTATCTGTATATATATATATATATATATATAGTATTAAATGTTTTAACTATATTTGATATTATGTAATTCTCTTTGTAATATAATTACAGAGTAGTGAAATAATGCAAAAAATTATATTTATGCTTAATTCTCATTATAGTATCATTATTTGCATTATATGCAAAAAAGTTAATTATTTTTCTATATTTAATATGTAATTCCATTAGTGTAATCTTGTATATAAAATGTATTAAATATTTTAAATAAACTTAATTTTTTTTTTTTTAGAATTTTATTCAGTTATTTTTCAAATTTCTATTTATTTTATATTTTAATTGCTCTATTATGTTTCTTTATTGAAGTTATTTATATTTCAGTTTAATTTGATTGAATTGATTTTTATTTATTTTTATAGTTTTATTTATTTTCTGTTTTTCTCATTTATTTTTATTTTATTTCTTAATGTAGTTTATTATTTATTTTTGTTTTTCATTATTTGTTTGTTTATCCTTTTATTTATATTTGATTATCTTTTATCTTTGTTTTTTTAATCTTTATTTTTGTTTATACGTTTTTAGTTATTTATTATTCGAATACTTTTTTTTTTTTTTTTTTCATTGATCCATTTTATTTATTTCTTTATTGGTGGTTATTATTATTATTATTATTATCATTATTATTTATACGTTTTCTTTGTGTTTATAACTTTTGTTATTTATGTTTCTAGTTCAATTTATTTTATTTGTATTTTTTTTAATAGATTTATTAAAATTATTATTTTATTGTTTTTTTATATATATAAATTGTATTTTCTAATTTTTATTTTTATTGATCCATTTAATTTTTTTCTTTGTTGGTTTTTATTTATTTATTTATTTTTGTTTATAACTTGTTATTTTCTTATTTTATTTTTATTTTCATTCATCCAATTATTTCTTTATTGGTTTTTATTTATTTATTTTATTTTTATATACTTTATTTTTTGTTAGTTTTTATTTATTTATTTTTGTTTATAAGTTTTGTTATTTTTCTAATTCTATTTTTTTTATTTTCATTGATCTATTAATTTTTTATTGGTTTTTATGTATTTGTTTTGTTTATGTGCGTTTTTGTTATTTAATTTTTCTGTATTTAATATGTAATTCTCATTAGTGTAACCCTATATAAAAACGATATATTATTGATATTATCGTATATATGTATAATATATAAAGGAAAAACAAATAAAACTTACCTCTTTATATATATATATATATATATATATATATAAAGAGGTAAGTTTTATTTGTTTTTCTTTAATTTTGTGGGGAAATATTACATGGACATATCCTTTTATGTGTTTTTCATATTTAGGGCCCGAGCACTGCAGTGCGAGGACCCTATTGGAATTGCTCTGTTTATTCTTCTTCTTCTTCTTCTTCTTCTTCTTCTTCTTCTTCTTCTTCTCCAAAGTAAAAAGTCTTTTTGAGGGCCTAAACATGCTCGAAAACTCATGAAACTTTGCACACGCATCAGTCCTGCTGAAAATTTACATCTGATATGGTTTTCAGAAGTGGGTGTGGCAAAATGGCTCGATAGCGCCACCTATAAAATTTCAACGGAGTGCGCCTCGAGCTGCGTTTCACGTACATGTACGAAACTCGGTACACAGGTGTAGCACACCAATACCTACAAAAAAGTCTCCTGGTACAACATCCTAAACCCAACAGGAAGTCCGTTATATTGAATTTCCTGTACGATTTTTGTGCAGTTTTTGCCATTTTCAGGCCTCGTACTTTAACGAACTCCTCCTACAGTTTTTATCCGATCATCTTCAAATTTGCTGAGTGTTATCATAAGGCCCTTGCGATGTTAAATTGCGAAGCTTTTGAGTTTTCGTCGAGGGGCGTGTCCGTGGCGGCCTGACAAATTTCGACGTGTCGCCATGAAAAAGGAAGTGGCTGTAACTTAAGCAAACAATGTCCGATCTGCCTCAAACTTCACAGGTGTGATAAGAGTCCGGTCCTGAACACATGTCAGTGCCCATATTCAGTTATAGTCATAGCGCCACCTGATGACAACAGGAAGTGACATGTTTAACACTGTTACGGACTCCTAGCAACATATTAAAAAGCATTAGCAAGTTTTAAATAGGCTAGCAACATGCTACAGTCATGCTACAACATGCTAGCAACACTTAGCTAAGAGCTAATGCATGCTATTAATACAAAGAAAAAGAAAATTGCTGTAACTCATGCACACAATGTCCAATCTGCCCCAAATTTAATATTCAACATGCTACGAACATAGTAAAGCATGCTAACAACACTTAGCTAATATGCTAAAGCATGCTAATAATACTATAAAACAGGAAGTTACTTTAACTCGGGCATACAATGTCCAATCTGCCCCAAACTTGACATGTTTGATAAGAGTCCTGGACTGAACACATGCCCATGCCCGTATTCAGTTATAGTCATAGCGCCACCTGCTGGCAACAGGAAGTCACATGTTTAATACTGTTGTGGATGCCTAGCAACATTTTAAAAATATCAACACGTGTTAAATAGGGTAGCAACATGCTAGAAACATGCTAAAACATGTTAGCGACACTTAGCTAAATGCTAAAGCATGCTCTTAATGCAATGAAACAGGAAGTTACTGTAACTCAGGCATGCAATGTCCAATCTGCCCCAAACTTAATATGTTTGATAAGAGTTCTAGCCTGAACACTACGTGCCTATATTCAGTTATAGTCATAGCGCCACCTGCTGTCAACAGGAAGTGACATGTTTAACACTGTGATACACTATTATCAACACACTAAAAAGCCATTGAGTGCTAAAGTACTTAAAAACACACTCAAACATGCTAGCAACACTTACTTAATGCTAAAGCATGTTGTTAAAGACATAAAACAGGAAGTTGTTGTAATTCATGTAAACAATGTCCAATCTGCCCCAAACTTCACATGTTTGATAAGAGTCCTGGTCTGAAGATATATACATGCCCATATTCAGTTATAGTTATAGCGCCACCTCCTGACAACAGGAAGTGACATGTTTAACGGTGTTACTGACTCCTAGCAACATATTAAAAAGCGTTAGCAAGTTTTAAATAGGCTAGGATCATGCTAGAATCATGTTAAAACATGCTAGCAACACTTAGCTAAGAGCTAAAGCATGATATTAATACAAAGACAAATTGCTGTAACTCATGCATACAATGTCCAATCTGACCCAAACTTAATATTCAACATGCTACAAACATAGTAAAGCATGCTAGCAACACTTAGCTAAAATGCTAAAGCATGCTAATAATACAATGAAACAGGAAGTTACTGTAACTCAGGCATACAATATCCAATATGCCCCAAGCTTAACATGTTTGATAAGAGTCCTGGCCTGAACACATGCCCATGCCCATATTCAGTTATAGTCATAGCTCCACCTGCTGGCAACAGGAAGTGAGATGTTGCACTCTGTAATGAACGCAACATTTTAGAAATATCAACAAGTGTTAAATAGGGTAGCAACATGCTAGAAACATGCTATAACATGTTAGCAACACTTAGCTAAGTGCTAAAGCATGTTATTAATGCAATGAAACGGGAAGCTACAGTAACTCAGGCATACAATGTCCAATCTGCCCCAAACTTAACAGGTTTGATAAGAGTCCTGGTCTGAACACATTTACATAACAATATTCAATTATAGTCATAGCGCCACCTACTGTCAACAGCAAGTGATGTTTAACACTGTGATACACTATTAGCAACACACAAAAATAAGCCAGTGAGTGCTAAACTTGCTAAAAACACACTCAAACATGCTAGCAACACTTACTAAGTGCTAAAGCATCTTGTTAAAGCCATGAAACAGGAAGTTGTTGCAGTTCCTGCAAACAATGTCCAATCTTCCCCAAACTTCACATGTTTGATAAGAGTCCTGGCCTGAAGATATCTACATGCTCATATTCAGTTAAAGTCATAGCGCCACCTGCTGGCAACCGGAAGTGACATGTTTAAGACTGTGATGGTCTATTAAAAGCACAGCAAAATATGCCATATTGTGCTAAATATGCTAGACACACTTTCTAAGTGCTAATGCATCCTATTAATGCCATGAAACAGGAAGTTGTTGTAACTCAGCCATACAATGTCCGATCTGCCCCAAACTTCATATGTTTGATAAAAGCGCTGACCTGAAGACGTCTACATGCCAATATTCAGTTATAGGCATAGCGCCACCAGCTGGCAGCATGAAGTTTGGCACATCTAAATGACTTTGATATATTCCTCCTAAATTTACTATGTTAAAAGCATAGTGCCCACCGTTCGCTGTTTCCCTAAAGCCACCGGTCGGCGGTGAGCCCGGGTGCGAGGGCCCGTTCATCGCTGCTTGCAGCTTTAATTATAAATGTATTTGTTTCTTTGCTAGAACTCTGTTGAAGGAAATGTTGAAAGCAAGCAACTTCAAGTCAGCAAGCTGGAGGCCACGGTAAAATCCCTTTCGGAGGAGCTCATCAAGGTTTGCATCAATTTTCAAAGTAAATAATTCCTATAGTCTGATTAAACGCGTCTCACAGACATCATTTCTCAACGCAGGCGAACGGCATCATCAAGAAGCTCCAGGGGGATCTGAAGGCGCTGGTGGGGAAGATCAAGGTGAAAAACACAGTGACGGTGTCTCAAGAAAAGATCCTGCAGGAAACCACAGAGAAACTGCAGCGGGAGCAGCGAGAGCTGCAGGACGTCCAACAACGCCTCCGACAGAAAGAGGAAGAGGTACCGCATCTACTCCACATCCAACTCCTGCATGCTGAATGTGTCTTTTTATCAACATTTTCGTTTGCTTTTAGGTGATAAAATTAAAGGAACAGTTAGATGCTACAGTTCAGAAACTGGACGAGAGCAGAGAAGTGTTAAAAACCAATGAGAACGGTTAGTATTTATTTATTTATTTTTTTAATTGATATCAATTTTCGGAAAGGGGTAGTTCGCCCAAAAATGACCTTTTTTTTTTTTTCTCTATTATATTATGTTTCTATCTTTTTTTTTACTTTTTATATTTAGTTTAAACATTATTTAATTTTGTTATTTATTTACACTTATATTTGTTTTTATTTGTGATTTTTATTTTTGTAACCATTATGTGCCCATTATCCACTTTTATGTATTTATCATTTATTTTATTTTTTGCAAAAACAAAAACTATAAGATTTAATGCAGTGTAACATATTATATATTTAATGTTAACGTTTTCTGCTTTCATAATTTTTCAGTAATAACTTGGCTGAACAAGCAGCTGAACGAGAACCAGCTCTCTCGGAAGCAGGAAGCTTTAGGAATGTTCGAGACTCCTGCCGCAGGTCTGAGAACAGGAAGTGTGCCTTACAATATGGTAATTAATAACTGTCACTTAAAGTGTAGCACAGATTCTGCCAAACAGGTTTTGTCTGTCGATGTAGCAGGAAATCAAACCGTAACTATGAGTTTGATTGTTTGCATGTTAGTTTGGACTTGTCTTTTGAAATGATGTAGGTGTTCCTGTCTTCTCTAGCTTGATAGCAAAGGTTTCTCCTCATCTTTGGGACAGGGTTTCCCCATCACCTCCACGATAAACTCCAAATATCCTCTTCCTTTTTCCTGTGTGAGCTCAGGACCTCGCTCTGTCCTGTCAGCGCACAATCAGACGTCTGGACCAAAGGCAGGCCTTGTCTCCTTGTCTCCTCTCCATCTTTTCTTTCCTACATTTATTAGTTTTTTCTGTAGTTTGCATGTCTGTATTATAGTCTCTGCTCACACTGAACACAGTTCTGATTTGTTTTTTTAAAACTCATGCATTCAGTGTCTGCTTTTCTTTTGCTAATTCTGCAATCAGATCTGTAGTTAAAACAATGTGTCGTCTACAGCAGTTGCTGTAAGAACATTTTTATCAATTAGCATTTGTATTATAGACAGTAGATTGTGGCAGAAGCAGATGGGAAAATGGCGTTTTGGCTGTTTGTGTCGATCATGGCGTCTCACTGAGGGTGCTAAATATACATGATTATATTTCCAATTTTCCAGAAATAGTTTTTATAACATTTTTCACCACAATTTTGTGAAATTTTTTTTATTTTTTTTAAATCAAATTGATCCATGTAATTTCATGAAAATGTAAAAAAAAAAAGAAATATATATATATATATATATTATATATAAATAAATATAAATATATATATATATATATATATATATTTTTTTTTTAAATATAAAATATTAAATTTATTCTGAATTGTCCAAAAATACAATATTTTTTTTTTAATTATTTACTTTTAATTATTTTAATTTATTTTCCTCAAATACTCAAGTATTTGAGTATATTTATGTATGTGTATTCATATATTATATATTAATATTTATATATATATTTATGTACACCCCCCCCCCAATTTTCAAAAAGTAAAATTTTTATATAATTTGTATACCATAAATTTGTATACCATAATTTATTTTCCCCTTTATAAAATTCTGACAATTGTATGAAAATAGTTATACAATATATTATATATTTCAACATTTTTTTAAACATATTATTTTCACGACATTTTTAGTAAAAAATATTTTTATATAGTTTTTTTCAAATTTTCCAAAAATATATTACAAAAAAGTTTTACCATAATTATTTTCTGAACCCACACCAATATTTCCAAAAATAAAATCGTATAACATTTTTCACCATGATTTTGTGAAAATATTAAATGTTTCCTTTTTTTTTTCCAAACACATAATTTTCACAACATTTTCACCATTTTGCAAAAATATTTAAAAAGTTTTTCCAAATATTTATTTTTAATTTTTTTTAACGTAATGTTGTACATTTGTCAACTTTCTCCTCCAAAATTTCTCAAAAAATAAATTTTAAAACTTTTATTTCCACACACATATATATATATATATATATATATATTTCTATATATTTCTACATTTGTCCATAATTTGTTGAAAATAAATACACACACATACATATTATGAAAACTGAACCTTTCTGACTCTGATATGCCTAAAAATCAGATTGCAGCTGTCAGTGTGAGCAAAGCCTTTGTGTTTATCTGTAACAATCACTGCTTCTGAATGTGTCTGACAAAACACTGCTGAATCTTTTTAGGTCCAGTTTAACCCTATGAGTGCCAAACCCTCAGCAGCAGACGTGAGTCCCACTGCACTCTCCCAACCCTCCAATAAAGAAAAGTGAGTTCCTCCTTCAATCCATTTACTCATTTACTTCCTGTTCCCTGTAATAAAGCCTTTTACTGGTATCTCTCTTCGTAACAGTGGAGAACCTATTGGTCTGGACTCCAAGTACTTTGAGAGAAGAGATGACAGCATCCCTCTCCGCGGCCTCCTACCCAGCATGCATCTAAACAGAGGCAAACCACAAAAACACTTTCCCCCCCATTCATTCCTAATGTCTATACTTCCATTAGACCTGTGCATTAAATATTGAATATCTCTCTCCCTACAGAAGTTCCTAAGCCTTTGAACACGGCTGGAGCAAAACCACCAGCGTCCGCAGCTTCTGCGTATTTCCCAGGATGACGAACAGCAGTTTCAATGGGCTTCCATTCATCACTACGTTAAATGTGAACGCCACTACTATGATGGTAATTCATCGCGGTGTCCATGCAGATGATATTCGTGTTTGTTTAAAAGGTCTTAATTTATTAAAACATTTATTTTTAAACCCATTTCTCAACCTGTTTAATTACAAAAAGCCAGTTTCCGCCACAGAATAAAAATGGAGGGAAAACAGCAGAATTCTGAGGTTCTAAACAATTCTGAGAAAAAAGGCAGGAAAAAATTGCAATTTGACTTTTTAGAATTCTAAAATCAGTTTGAAATGTGAGGTTTTTTTTTTTTAATTCCGTGGCAGGAACAGACTTTTTTTTCTCTCAGTACTGATTTCATCTCACAATTCTGAGTTTTACATTTGAAAAATCAAAATTGTGTGATATAAATTTTTTGTGAGGAGAAAAAAATGATGAGATTACAATCGCAGTTACTTTTTTAATTTGGAAGCAAACGGAATTGTGGAATAATGCAGAATCACAAGAAAAAAAAATTCTTAAATTTTTAGACAATTCGATTTTTAAATCTTAATTCTATGGTTTAATGGGTTTCCATAGTTTACATAAAGATTCCTTGAGACTTTGGCATTAGCCTTGGACTAATATATCAATAATGGTGCTAAGTTTTGGTCCTTTAAGTCCGTGGTGCCTTAAAAATGTCTTTGTGCCATACTTGAACTGTCTCTGAATGAATGAACTTTTGCCAAACGTTTAGAGAGCTGCCATTTTGTTTGCTCTCTAAACAAAATAGTGCTATTCATGTGATTGGCAGTTTTATTTAATAATATAAGGATTTGATTTCTTGATATGACTAAGGCTGTGTGGTTTGCTGTGTAAAGCTGTATATAATTCATTGTGTGTACATTTATATTTTTGTATTTATGGTTATCATGGATTGCAGTTTGGCTGCTTGTTCGTCAGTAGCTCAATTTTAGGAAAACGTAAATAAAATGTAATGCAGTAAAAAAAAAAAAAGTTCATGTTTGTAGCTAAAAGTGTAGCTGAACAACCAACGTGATCGCACGTACATCAAAATATTTAACTTTTATTGAAATGCATGTTTAGATACTTTGACATATTTACATTGTTCAGTCAAAAACAATACACCATGTTTAAAATTTATAATGAAGACGGCACAACAGAATCACATAATGTAAAAAAAAGCACACTGTATTCTGAGACGAAGGAAATATTTTACAGGAAATCATCTCATAAATATTCAAAGCACACAACTAATATTACAGATGAGCTCACGTGTCGTGCGTCAATAAAATATCCATACATTTGGTCAAGTGTCGAATCGTAAAATGAGCCATTCATCTGTCTTTACAAAAACGAAAAATATAGAAAGGCCACTGGCAAATTTCACCTCAGATGTACTTCCGTCTGTTGGCATTTGCGAAGTGTTTTGCGTAAATGTACGTATTTTCACACAAGGCCGGACAGACGATTTCAGTTTCACTACTGATCTAGAGTCAGCTCTACTGTGACTTAACGTAAGACTGTTCAGTTGCTTAAGTCAGATCTCGTCTCGTGCGTCCCTTAAATTCGCCAATTTCCATCAACGACGCAATTTAAGCTGGGAAAAGGCACCATTGATTCTAAGTGGTATAAAGAAAACAGGCAGAAAACGAAAAGGAAATTTGAAGCTGTACCACAATCATTCCATTACGACGTTCATTTGTCGAAGTCTGAAACTGAGCTGTCAGTTAAGGCCATTCACGTCAAAGCATTAGAAATTTGTTAAATTATGTGTTCCCGAACAAACTCACAATCTCATGAACGCACTGTTTATAAGAAAACCACTTCATTCAGTAAGGTACTTGGGACTTGAGAACTACAAGCAAATTTTGTGAAATTCACTGAAAATTTTGCAAAAGATTTACAGAAATCGCTCTGCTTAAGTTATTGTAATTATACAAACGTTTTGTTAATAGTATTACTACAAATGTGCAGAAATTCGTTCAGTGCAAATTCTTGTAAATGGTTTTGTGAATTATTTAAATTGCATTCTACTTCGATAATTATTTTTGTGAACCATTTACACATTCGTTTCTGTTCAAAACCAAATTTTATCAATGATTCACAAATGCAAATTGTCAAATTTTTAGAAAATTTGTTCTAGGCGAATTCTTGGAACTCGTTTTAGTACGAGATTTACAAATGATTTTGCGAATTATTTGTATTTATTCTACTTCGGTAGATATTTTTGTGAAGTCTGTTCCACTCAAATCCTCAAGTAATTTTAATGAACCATTCACACATTTTTTAAAAATGGCTAATTGTTTGATTGTATTTATTCTACTTTGGTAAATATTTTTTGTGAACAATTTACATGATCTGTTCCGCTTAAAACTTAAGTAATTTTACGAACGATTCACACAAATGCAATTTGTCTGAAATGTATTTTGACTTGCGTAAATTTGTTCTAGGCGAATTCTTGGAAATCATTTTAGGAACTTACGTTTTACTTACAAATGGTTTTGCGAATTATTTACTATTTACTTGTATTTATTCTACTTCGGTAAATATTTTTATGAATGATTCGCATAAATGCAATTTGTCTGACATTTTTAAGAATGGTTTAATAACTGTAATAATTAAATTAATTTTTGTGAACAATTTACACGTTCTTTCCACTCAAAACCTAATTTTATGAACAATTCACACAAATGCAGTTTGTCTGAAATTTTTGAAAATGGTTTTGCGAATGACTTGCATAAATTCTGGGAAATAATTTTAGAAAAAGATTTACACTGTTTTTCTTACAAATGGTTTTGCAAATTATTTACTTGTATTTATTCTACTTGGGTAAAATTTTTTGTGAACAATTGTAACAAATTCTTTCCACTCAAAACCTCAAGTAATTTTACGGAAGGTTTGCATAAACGCAATTTTTTTGTTTTAAATTAAGAATGGTACTCCGAATGACCTGTGTAAATTTGTTCTAATTTACATCCTTTTTCTTACAAATGGTTTTGCAACTTAAGTAAATATTTTTGCAAACAATTTACACACATTCATTCCACTCAAAACTGAATTTTACGAATGATTCACACAAATGCAATTCGTCTGAAATTTTTAAGAATCGTTTTGCGAATGACTTGCATAAATTTGTTCTAAGCGAATACTTAGCGAATACTAATTTTAGGAAAAGATTTACAACGTTTCTCTTACATATGGTTTTGCAAATCATTTACTTGTATTTATTCTACTTCAGTAAATATTTTTTAAAAACAATTTACACAAATCAGTCCCACTCAAAACCTTACAAGTAATTTACGAACGATTCACACAAAATGCAATTTGTCCAAAATTAAGTATGGTTTTGCAAATGACTTGGATTTTGAGAATTCTTAGAATTGACACAGATGTACACTGCTTTTCGACACAAATTGTGATGATTAATTACTCAAAATCATTTAATCTAGTAGGTAGTTTTATGAATGAAACTTAAATTAGTTCCACCAAACAAATGAAGTAATATAACGAACAATTCACACAAATGCGTTTAACTGAAATTCCTACGAACGGATTTATAAATGACTTGCATAAATTTTTCTCTGTTAATTCGTGCAAATAGTTTTAAGGGAACAAATTATACAATTTTTCGATTTTTCAAAAACAATTTCATGAATGAGTTACTTAAGTTTGCTCTATGCGAATCCCTACAAATAGTTTCACAGACGATTCACACAAATTCGTTCTGCTTGTGTTTCATGAATGAAGCCCATTACTTTTGTTGTCGCTAGGCCCTTCTGATAAGGGGAACACACTGTGTTCGGAAACATTCCTGACCAGGATAATGTCCCTGAGTGAACTATGGAAATGTAGAACTAGACAGTCAAAACAGCAAAGAAAAAAGGCAAAAAAACAAATAATAAAAAGAATAAATACAAGCCATTGCAATAGTGCCTTTGGACAGAACCATCGTTAAATATATGTTCTTCTATATACATTTCTTTTAAAAAGTGGTGCTCTATTGGTGATTCAGCAGGGACGCCCAGTCTTAATCATGGAGACTTTCCTTCCTGGCTGTAATTTCCATAAACCTTAATTATCACGTTCAGGTGCATTTAAATGAAACTCCACAGGAAGGTACAGCTCTAGGCACAAGACTGACCGTGCCTCCGATATAGCTTTACGTTTCAATAAATTGACAACAGCCTCCATGCGCAGTTCGTTCCTCAACGGGGAATAGGGGGCGTGGCCAATACGGTCACATCGAAACTCCCAATCACACGTTAGTGTCCTGTAGGAGGGGCTCTTTGGCCTCTCCTGGTGGGTGGGGACTGTGCGGGTGGCCGTGGGGTGATGTGTGCTTCTTCCAGCTCCCCGGACGAGAGCCCATATGGGGGTGTTCGGGAATGAATAGTGCCACCAGGAGCGCCAGCAGCACAGAACAAGCGCCGAAGAGGAACGGCGGTCCTGGGATTATTGCACTCTGTTTGGGAAACACATGAGTGGGAACACAGTTGACACAGAGTTAAAAACTTTTCCCAAAACTGTCTATGGTAAAGGTCTATTTATAACCAAATTTCTGTAACAAATGACTTTTTAAAATGCATCTCTATATACTCCTTCACTCGACTGATACTGTGAAAATTCAGGAATTTTGCCAACAATTTTCACAAATTAAATCTGTCTGAATTCTAGCAAATATTTTTAAGATTGATTCAAATTTATTCTGTCTGAAATTGTTTTTTTTTACGAGCAATATAAAAGTTTGTTCTAAAGGTACTGAGCAATTAAGGTAATCAACGTTTTTTTTCAGAGAATAACAAAAATTTGTCAATTTTACAAACAATTTACACAAACTGATTCTCTGCTCAAATTTTTACTAATGGATCTATGAACGAATAACAACAAACTCGTTTTGCTGGAACTTTTGCAAATAGTTTTAAACTAAGTTTATAAAAAATTTTTTAGAGTAATAAAAATCCTGCAGCGTAGAATTTACACTAATTGGTTCGGCTCAAATTCCCAACAAATTCATTCTGCTTAAATGATTTTAATTTGTACTGCTTTGACTCCTTAAGAATTATTCTGTGAGCAATTTACAAATGGGTACCAAACAATTCCATTAGGTATTCAAAATTCTGCAATTTTAGCAATAATTTGTTTAAATTATATCTGTTTGAATTCTAGCAAATATTTTTTAAGAATGATGTACATTTTTTTCTGCCTGGAATTGTTTTAGGAGAAATTTAAAAAAAAAAAAATTGTGCCAAACAATTACTTCAGGCATTCAACCTTTTTTTAGACAATAACAAAAGTTCTGCAATTTTACAAATAATTTACACAAATATTAAAATTTTAAAAAAGCTAAAATTTGTTATGAACAGTTCTACAAACAAACTCGTTTGTGAATTTTTGCAAATAGCTTTAAACTATAAGTTTATTCTGCTTCAACTTCTTAGAAATGGTTTTATGAGCAATTTACAAAATTTCACTGAAAAATTCCTTCAGGTATTAACATTTTTAGAGAACAATAAAACGTACACAATTGGGTTCTGCTCAAATTCTTACGAATGCTTCTACGAACAATTCACAACAAATTCATTCTGTTTAAATTCTTGCAAATACGTTTACAAACTATTTAAATTTATACTGCTTTGACTTTTTAAGAATTGTTTCATTAGCAATTTACAAATTGGTACCTTCAGGAATTTTATTTTTAAGAGAATAATAAAAATTCTGCAATTTTACACGGAATTTACACAAACTGGTTGTGCCCAAATTCTTCCGAATGCTTCTATAAACAATTCCCAACAAATCTGTTCTGCTTAAATTCTTGCAAGTAGTTTTACTATTTAAATTTATATTGCTTTGACTTCTTAAGAACTGTTCTACGAACAATTTACAAATTGTAACAAACAATTCCTTTCAGGTATTCAAAATTAAACAAAAATTCTGCAATTTTACAAAGTTTACACAAAATTAGTTTTGCTCAAATTATTACGAAGGATTCTATGAACAATTACCAACAAACTTTTTCTGTTTAAATTCTTGAAAATAGTTTTATGACTTACTTAAACTTATTCTTCTTGACTTAAAATTAAGTCTATTCTAATTCTATTCTCTTTCTCCTGGAAATCCGGTTTTAGAAACTTTAAATTTAAATTTATTCTGCTTTGTCTTAAAAATTGTTCTACAAGCAATTTATACGTTTGTAACAAACAATTTCCTTAGATATTCAAACTTTAAACTTCAGAACAAAAATTCAACAATTTTGTGAACAATTTACACAATTTGTATCTACTCAAATTCTTATGTATAGTTCTACAAACAATTAACAACTAGCTTGTTCTGCTTAAATTCTAGCAAATGGTTTTGCGAACAATTTAAAGGTATTTATTCAGGTATCCAACTTTTTTCAGAAAATTATGCAATGTCATATTGCAATTCAATATTGTTCAGAACCCTCACCCATCAGCATTTTACCAAAATTTTAGTGTTTATTATCAAAAATTAATTTAACTGTTAAAGCAACCCTGAATTGTCAGTAAACAGCAATTAACATAATTCACCTAAATGCAACAGTGTGTGGTGACTTACCTGTTGGTGGTGATCACGGTGATGCGTAACATCCGGCTCTTTCTCTGGAACTTGGTCCAACTCGACATGAAAGATGTAGAAGATAAAACCGTAGAGGGCCGGACCCAAACCATTACACAGCCCGCGGATTCCCGTAACCATACCCTGACCCACACCTACAGAAACAAGAGCTTTATAGTCGGCCTTAAAGAATAACATATGTAACATCATATAACTCAACGAAACCTACCTTGTTGATCCGGATCGGCTGTGCGGGAAATCAGGGCGCTAACGGCAGGGAAAGTGATACTAGACATGGCGGCAACGGCTCCAGCTGCCCACATCATCCTGGAGATGCGTTGAACATTTCATTAGTAAAGACTTGTCTCATTATTTAGTTCTCTCTTTAAATAAAACCAGGGCGTTTGGTCTTACCAAGGCTCCGATCCGAACCCGTACCAGGCGAGTTGCAGAATCTGAAATCCCAATCCCAGCAAAATTGTGTTCTTGTTCCCAATGGAACGCATTAGTAAACTTAATACTACAGTCTGTAGACACAAAAAAAAAGCCACATTTAATATCATCCTCATTACAGGAGAAGTCCACTTCCAAAACAAAGATTTACAGATAATGTACTCACCCCCTTGTCATCCAAGATGTTCATGTCTTTATTTCGTCAATCATAAAGAAATTATGTTTTTTGAGGAAAACATTTCAGGATTTTTCTCCATATAATGGACTGATATGGTGCCCCGAGGTTGAACATCCAAAATATAGTTTAAATGCGGCTTCAAACGATCCCAGATGCGGTTGTAAACCAGCTGAGGAAGAAGGGTCTTATCTAGGGCTGTGACGGTGGCAGATTTTTTCCACCGCGGTGGTAATGGACCAACTACCGTCAGTGGCGCGGTGTTGATATATAATTTTGAAACATAACAAACGTGTTTATTTCAGCCTACAAAACCCTAAAGTAAATATCAAAGAGATTACATTTAAATAAGAAAGTAGCCAAAATAAGAACGGTAAATATTAAACAAACATTTGTCGCATAAATTCGTAACAACCTCGCCAAACCCTTGTCCGACGGCTCACCAAAATTACCGGCCCGAGTCTTTTCTCTTTCTTTCCCATTACACTGTTACATCCATTAAAATAGCTCAGTTTTGTTTTAATAGGAATGTGGTTATATTTCTTTTGTTTCTTTACAAAGTTAATTTAGAAATGTGTTTGAAACATTTTTTGTTTGTTAAATTAAGGTTTTTGCTTTTTAAAGTAACGACCAAGCGGCCAAAGTTGGGCAGTGAGTTGATCACAGTTTATGTTTGATCAATTTTGCCTTTTCAAATCATCACGACTTGCCTAAAATAAAATCTTCAAGCATTTCACAATGTTATTTTAAACATTTAATGCACGCTATTATGCGCATACAATCATTTGTTGGAGAGCGGAAGCTAAATGCGCTTTGCGGGACATGGAGGCGCCAGCGCAATCACTTGCAAAAAAAAATTAAATACGCTGTAATCTTTGCTAATAAAGGTAAGCGTAATATATCATCCGAAACTGTAAAGAGTGTAATATTATTTGCGTGCACTCACAATATTAACAAAATGTTGTGCTTTTGTAAAAAATAAACAGAACAAACAAGATGCGCTTTCTGATGTCTCGGTGTTGGAGCGCTGCACAAAAATGAAACGAAACTCAGCGAATACTTGCCTTACAGTCAATAGAAAGCTTTAAATTATTACTTTACTACTTCAAAACTGAAAAATTCAAATCGAAAACAAAAACTCTTTCATGATAAAATCCGTAGAGATGCATTTCTCTCTAAAGGCGCGTCTAATGAGCAGATGGCGAGTCGAGATCGTCATAGCGACACCGGCTCAAAAAACACTAGTTTATTAATAATTCATTAGTATGTCCTTATTTCCCTCCGACACATTCATAGTAATTACTTTTACCGGAGTTTCGCAAGCTTTAGCCTATTGTGTGCGTATGAACGCGGATCTCTTCCAGCAGCTGCGAAGGCACTTGCGCTCGCTGCTGCTGCCGGCGGAGACACTAAACACGGCCACGGCAGAATTGTTGCAGAAACACTGTATATTACGCTTGTTCTAGATTGTGTGACATCACATGCAGTACCGCCAGTGGCAACTGACGACTGCGGTGGCGCGGTTGTCATTATGACCGTCGCAGCCCTAGACTTATCTAACGAAACGATCAGTTATTTTCATTAAAAAAATACAATTTAAATACTTTTTAATCTCAAACGCTCGTCTTGCCTTTCTCTCCCTGAACTCTGTGTATTCTGGCTCAAAACAGTTAGGGTATGTCGAAAAACTTCAAAAATCATTTCAAAATCATCCTACATGGCTGCAGAAGTACTGACACAGTCTTTGCAACGTGAACATGCAAAGAAGATCAAAGACCCTTAACAAAAAAGGTAAAACAGCGATATAGGGCGATTTTGAAGTTGAGGGAGAACATGAGATGGGAGTTTTTCGACATACACTAACCGTCATGAACCGGAAAAAAATGTCCAGGCAGAGTGAGACGAGACGAGCGTTGGACATTAAAAAGTATAGAAATTGTATTATTTTTATGAAAATAACCGATCGTTATGCTAGATAAGACCCTTCTTTCTCGGCTGGGATTGTTTACAATCACATTTGGGATTGTGTGAAGCCACATTTAAACTGCATTTTGGAAGTTCAAACTCGGGGGACCATATCAGTCCATTATATGGTGAAAAATCCTGAAATGTTTTCCTCAAAAAACAATTTCTTTACGACTGAAGACAGAAAGACATGAACATCTTGGATGACAAGGGGGTGAGTACATTATCTGTGAATCTTTGTTTTGGAAGTAGACTTCTCCTTTAAACAATTAATATTAGTATGTATGTACCAGGAAAATACTGACCTGTGCAACAATAGACAGCAATCCCAGAACAGCGATGAAAGCTGCGACACTTTCAGGTGAAAATCCCATTATCTGGGTAAGAGGATAAAACCATAAAACTTTACGGTCCCGTCCGCTAACAGGATTTCGATAAAGCAGACTTGGCCCAGTAAACAATTAATTAAACAGCAAGTTAAAGATTAACCACAGAGATAAATGAAATCCCTCTTGTGACGTACCTGTTGCAGATAGAGGAAGAAGCTGGAGTATTGACCAGCCTCAGGCAGATACGACAGGAACACTGTTATACAGATGAGCAGAACCGTCGAGTCCTGACCCACCTTCCTCAGAGACTGCAAAGAGAAAGAAATTGGATATGCATTGGTTTTAGATATTTTTGGTTTTAGAGCGGGCGTGGCCATTTGTAAATCTTACGGGTCTCTTTCACGTCAAGCATTTTTAGCTGTCCAAAACAGCTTGTTTTGCTGCTTGATATCACAAATTAGTGTGTCTTGCCACATTTTAATGTATTGTCTTAATTATGAACACGCTGGTTTGTAGTAAAAACAGTTCACTACACGTTGTTATTGTTCTTGTTATTTCCCTACAGCGTCTAATCATCTGTAGCAAGCATTTTTGATAAGAAAAAACTGAAAAAAACGCATACGAAAATTTGACTCAATGTGCAATGACCTTTACACATTTAACATTTAAAGTAATCTTTAAAAATATTAAGAATTCAATAACACTGTAAAGATAATCTATTCATACGCAATGAATTTAAAATGATTCATTTTACTTTTGAATTTTAAAAATGCTAGAATTTTAATATCAGTCATTTATTAGTTTACTAGTCAATAAAACAATTTTAAAAAATTGCATCGGCTGGAATTTCACTATAGACGCATTTTTATTTCTAAAAATATCACAACACACGTGCTGTACAAACACCGTTTAAGATGAAAAAAATAATTATTATGTAAATTAATATAAAAAATACTTAAACTTAACTAAACTAAACTTAATACATATTGGAAGTATATAAAATAACACAAAATTAAACAACTGAAACTGTAACATTACAAATATTAAAAGTATTACAAATAGTAAAATAAAAAGAAAAACAGAAATATAAAGGTAACTCAAATGATACATTTCATGACAAACTTGTAAACTTTGACATTAAAATTAAAAACTAAATTAGACACTAAAAAAAACCCAAACAAACAAAAAAAAATTGTTTACAAGTCAAAATGTTTTTAATGTTTTTTTTTTTTTTTTTAAGTCTTTCTGCTCACCAAGCCTGCATTTATTTGATCCACAGTATTGCAAAAGCAGTAATATTGTGAAATATTTTTACTATTTAAAATAACTGTTTTCTATTTGAATATATATAAAATGTAATTTGTTCCTGTGATTTCAACGCTGAATTTTTAGCATCATTACTCCAGTCACATGATGCTTCAGAAATCATTCTAATATTCTGATTTGCTGCTCAAAAAACATTTATTATTATTATTATTATTATTATTGTTACAAACAGCAGAGTACAATTTTTTTTTACAATTCTTTGATAAATAGAGAGTTCAGAAAAACAGCATTTATCTGAAACAGAAATCTTTTGTAAAATTATAAATGTCTTCGATCAATTTAAAGTACCCTCGCCAAATAAAAGTATTATTTTCTAGAATTTCTGTCTTAAAAAATAAATAAATAAAAAAATGATACCGACTCCAAGATTTTGAATTTTGATTGCCATAGTGTATAATATTACAAAAGCTTTTTATTTCAGATAAATGCTGATCTTGGATCAAAAAAAAAAAAAGTACTCAACTGTTTTTAATATTGATAATAATAATAAAAATATTAAATATTTCTTAAACAGCAAATCAGCATATTAGAATGATTTCTGAAGGATCGTGTGACACTGAAGACTGGAGTAATGATGCTCCAATTTAGTTTGAACACAAAAATAAATTACATTTTAAAATATATTAAAATAGAAAACAGTTATTTTCAACAGCAAAAATATTTCACAATATTACAGCGTTTCCTGCATTTTAGATCAAATAAATGCAGGCTTGGTGAGCAGAATTCTTTAAGAAAACATTCAGAATCATACCGTTCAAAAACTTTTGACTGGTAGTGTACATACACACAAAAAACTATGTTTTTTTTTAACTTATTGGTTTATTGACAGACAAAAAATTAACAGGCATCACAAGCATGCCACGTGCTGGACTAATGCATTTTGAGATGTTACGCTTTGCATTTGTGCGATGTGTAATAAGCTCCCATGTGTGACAGCCAACCTTAAAATATGTCTACCAAGACAAATGTTGCGGGGAAACTACATCAGTCTTCAAAGGAACGATTTAAAACAAACCACGTGTGAAAACCTTGACATGCACACAAAAAACTCCATTATGTTGACACCTCATCCTCTCAGGAGGAAATGGCGTAAAAAAGACTTCACTAAAAACCCACACAGGATATGAGCGAACCGTTGCGTGCCGCCCTCGCGTTCTAATTTTTTTCCATTTCCAACAACACTCACGCTCAAGTTACTAAATTAGCAATGCAATTAATGTCAGTAATGACATATTTCCAAATGAGACTGAATATTCGGTAGGGAAACGCTTTGGAAACTGATGCAAAGAAGACCGTCAAAAAGGTCAAATCTACTTACAGCGAAGGGGTCTGCTTGTTCCCATGAGATGGGGGCGCCCCAGGACGCCGGTCTCATCTTTTCCGGCAGCGACTCGGGCACGGCCACCAGGATGAAGCAGATGTCCAGCATAGCGATGGCTGAAGCCAGAACCACTACTAGACTGTCTCCATAGACCTGACTGAGATACGCGCCGATGGCCGGGCTTATCACCAAACTCGCCGCAAACGTGGCCGACACCTTTTGGAGGAAGAACAGAAAGGTTAATACAAAACAAAGGGGCAGCAAGAGAGATGCTGATGTGTCGATGAGTTATACGTACCATGCCGTAAGCCATACTGCGCTCATGCTCTTGAGTGATGTCGGCCACATAGGCAAATATGACTGAGAAGGTGACGGCAAACACTCCAGATACGGAGATAACGGCAAAGTACCACCTGAAACACAAAAGGAACACTTCTTAATCTTTGAAGCATGTGATTTAAGATGTGAATATATAATTTTATTTATTTATTTGTTTTTAATTTTGACACTGGCAAAGAAAATGAACGATAAAAAAATTCAATTTCAAATATCAATTTTGTGCACATCTAATTTGCTTCTTTTTACATTGAGATAAAAACATAATGTATTTTAAAATATTAATTAAAATGATAAATACATGTAAAATTAATACTAAATGACACTAAAATGACTAAAAATAATGAGATAAAAATAAATTAAAACAAATTTTTTTTTTAACATGACAAAAGCATGCAACTAAACTATTAAAATTAAAATGTAAATATAAAACAACTAAAACTAATTAAAAATATTTAAAAACATATATACACAATATAAAAAGTATACAATATGAGACAGGACTTTCTAAATTAAGATACAAAATAATACATGTTTAAAAATTAAGAAAAATTAAAATGACACACTGTGTTAGATTAATATTAAATTAAATACTAAAATTACTAAAAAAAAATAAAAATAATGAAATAAAATAAATTAAAAGAAAATTGATCTTTAAAAAAATGACAATGTAATGCAACTAAACTATTAAAATTTTAAAACTGTAAACATAAAAAAAAAAACTAAAACCTAAAACTAATTCAAAATATTTAAAGAAAATATATACACAATATAAAAAGTATACAATATGAGACAGAAAATATTTAAAACATTTAAAAAAATAATCAGAAATGTTCAGTAAATAATCTCATTTGCTTCTTTTTAAATTAAGATAAAAACAAAAAATAAATCTTTAAAAATTAAGATAACTTAAAAAGACATTACATATTAAATTAATATTAAATACTAAAAAAAAAAATATAAAAATGAAATAAATTATTTTTTTTAAATGACAATAGAGTGCGACTAAACTATTAAAATTTTAAACCTGTAAATATAAACAAACTAAAACCTAAAACTAATTAAAAGTATTAATAAATATCTATTTATACAATATAAAAAGTATACAATATGACGCAAAATATTTAAGACATTTAAAAAAAATTAACCATAAATGTTCAATAAATAATCAAACATCTCATTTGCTTCTTTTTTAAAATTAAGGTAAAAACTAAAAAATAAATCTTTCAAAATTAAGATAAATTGACATTACATATTAAATTAATATTAAATACTAAAATAACTAAAAAAAATGAAGTAACAATGAAAAAAAAAAAGTTAAATAATTAATTAAATGAATAAAAAATAAATTTAACCTACATTTAAATATAAAACAACTAACTAAAAAAAAAAAATGACAAAAGCATGTAACTAATCCACTAAAACTTTAAGACTGAAAAATATACAAATGAAAGCTATTTCAAAGTATTAATAAACATTACAATAAAATAGAAATAATATTAAATTAACACTTTTTTCAGGGCATTCAAAAGATGTATTGTATGATAATTACATTCAAACATCCAAATCTTGTAAAATTAAAAAAAAACAAACAAACATTTAATTAAATTAATTTTTTATTGTTTTTTTTATTAAATAAAAAATGTAATGTAAAAATAAAACTGACATTATTTATTTTCAATTTAAATTCCATATTCTAAATTTCACACAAAAATAAATATACACAATCTTTTATTTGGTGTCCAAAAAAATAAAGAAATAATAAACACACCATGGGCTGATCTTCAACAAAGGAATTGGAGCACACGTGAAAAACACGGTGAGTAAAAGAAACGACTTCCTTCCCCACACGTCTGACAGAGCACCAATCAGAGGAGCGCTTAAAAATGACAGCAGACCCTGCAAACAAAAAAAAAAAACACGCTGTTAATGAATCACAAACTAAACAGATGATCAGGATGTAAACATGTTAAAGATGATACCTTGACGCCCTGAATCAAGCCATTCATGAGAAACGTGTGTTTCGGAAAAGTTTCATGAAGAGCCTGCAGACACACGAGACACAAAACAACATCACTTATGACGCCCATGCGAGGCTATTTTGAACTCTGAAGCTTTCCTACATGATCATATTACGCATACAACAAACGTCACCTGATATGAAAATAATATCTTCATTTAACACAAAAACAAGCTAATTTTGGTCTAAAACAACCACAACTTACTCCCAAAGTAGGTGCTGTCAGCAAACCCCAAGCGAAGAACTCCAGAAATATGACGATAACGGCATGATAAACGCTGGGGGAACCAAAGCCTTGAGGCTGGAAAAAGAAGAACCACAAATGTCAAGCACGGTGAAGAAATAAACCACTATTATTACACATCCTTACAGCTTCGGTTTGGTATTGACTGCGAATGTTTGAGGACTAACTTATCAAACTAGAGTATTAGACGTTTTCATTATGTTTCTAAATGCCGACAAGTGCAGATTCTGGCTTATTTTGTGCTGTAGGCAAGATAAAACGCACCCAAAAAATGAAAAAAACTGAAACTAGGGGGAACTAGGTTCAATTTCAGACCTAATACACCCTATAATTTTCATAAAACAAGCAAAATTGCAACTCTTGTCAGCCAGGGAGCAGGACATTTGATAAGTCATCTTGTCATATCTGAAATAGCCAGTCGTTTCTGGTGGCATGTGGGTGAGAATATGAAAATTTAAAGGAAATGATCTGTGACTCAATGAGACTGACCATATTTACACACGTGACGGGCTCATTTGACTTTTTAAACAAACGGCTGACCAGTATAATATTTATTATCACTGCTGTATTTGTAAAGAAATGGCTGTTTTCAGGCAGTATTGTTATTGTTGGCTAAAACTATTACGAATTGTGTTCAAATTAAAATAAGTCACATATAAATATTAGATGAAAAACGGAAATTTAACTTAAATAAAACAAGCTGAAATTACGCAAACTGAAGAGAAATAAAATTATTTAAACACAAATGCTTAAAAAAAATAATAAAAATGACAAAAGCACATAAGAAAATTACTAAAACTTAAAAAAAAAAAACAAATACTGCCTTGTTGTTCAAGTTAAAGTACAAAAATGATTAAAACTTAAAGTGAAATAGATCTAAAATTGGCAAAAGCACACAACTAAATTGCAAAAACACAAAAATTAGAAATGTTGTCTTGGGGACTAACTGAAATATAATAAGTTTAAGTAATTCAATTACTAAAACAGAAATAAAAATAGAAAAATGTACACAAAAACTATTACAAACTACATAAGCACACATCTAAATTACAAAAACTCAAAAATTAGATAAGTTGTCTTGGAGACTAACTGAAATATAATAGGTTTAAGTATTAAACTTAGTAAAATGGAAATAAAAATGGAAAAAAATATATACAAAAACCATTAAAAACTACAAAAGCACACAACTAAATTACAAAAACGTAAAAATTTGAAATGTTGCCTTGGGGACTAACTGAAATATATAAAGTTTAAGTATTAAAATGACTAAAAGCGGAAATAAAAATGGAAACATTTAAACAAAAACTATAAAAAAAAATTACAAAAGCACACAACTAAATTATTAAAACTTAAAAATTAGAAATGTTGCATTAGGAACTAACTCAAATATTGTAAGTTTAAGTATTAAAATGACTAAAACAGAAATAAAAATGAAAACATTTGCGCAAAATCTATTAAAAATTACAACTAAATTACAAAAACTTAATGTTGTCTTGGGGACTAACTGAAATATAGTAAGTCTGAGTATTAAAATTACTAAAACATGGAAATAAAAATTGAAAAATTTACACAAAAAAAAAAAACTACAAAAGCACACAACTAAATTACTAAAACGTAAAAATTAGAAATGTTGCCTAGGGGACTAACTGAATTGTACGTACTAAAATGACTAAAAACTGAAATAAAAATAGAAAAATGTACACAAAAACTATGAAAAAAATAAAAGCACACAACTAAATTACAAAAATAAGAAATGTTGTCTTGGGGACAAACTGAAATATAAGAAGTTTAAGTATTAAAATGACTAAAAAATGGAAATAAAAAGGAAAAATTTAACACAAAAACTATTTAAAAAATTACAAAAGCACACAACTAAATTACTAAAACTTAAAAACTTAAAAATTTAGAAATGTTGCCTGGGGGACTAACTGAAACATAATAATTTTAAGTATTAAAATGACTAAAAACGGAAATAAAAATAGAAACATTTACACAAAATCTATTAAAAATGACAAAAGCACACAACTAAATTACAAAAACTTAAAAATTACATATGTTGTCTTGGGGACTAACTGAAATATAATAATTGTAAGTACTAAAATGACTAAAAACTGAAATAAAAATAGAAAAATGTACACCAAAACTTTTAAAAAATAAAAGCACACAACTAAATTACAAAAATAAGAAATGCTGTCTTGGGGACAAACTGAAATATAAGAAGTTTAAGTATTAAAACTACTAAAACGGAAATAAAAATAGAAAAACATACACAAAAACTAAAAAAAAATTACTAAAACTTAAAAATTTGAAATGCTGTCTTGGAGACTATCTGACATATAATAGGTTTAAATATTAAAATGATTAAAAACTTAATAAAAACAGAAACATTCACACAAAAACTACGATAAATTACAAAAGCACACAAGTAAATAACAAATGCATAAAATTAGAAATGCTGCCTTGGGGACTAACTGAAATATAATAAGTTTAAGTATTAAAACTACTAAAAACTTAAATAAAATGGAAAATGTACACAAAACCTAGTAAAATGACAAAAACACACAACTAAATTACAAAAACTTAAAAATTAGAAATGTTGCCTCGGCGACTAACTGAAATATAAGTTTAAGTATTAAAATTACTAAAACGGAAAAAAAATCAACACAAAAACTTACAAATTACAACAGCGCATAAAAGCACAAAAACCTATGCTAAAATTAAATTCAACTGAAATAACTGAATTTTTAATGAAAAGCTAATTCAAAATATTAATAAATATAAATTCTATAAATAATACTGAAATAACAGGACATTCAACAGATACATTTCATGAGAAATGCATTCAGATATGCAAACCTTGTAAAATGAAACATGAATATAGGTCGTCTGAAAGACTATAGAGGCAAATAACAAATATGAACTTTCGCATATCTACCCTTACACACCAATACCGTGGAAGTACCATGATAACATGAGATGATAACATTGTACTTTGATATTTATCATGGTATTGACTGACTACCATATCCATGTAAAAGAAAAAATGCTTAATCTAGGTGAAGCAACACTAAGAAATGTTTATACTATTATATTTGAACGTCATCATAATAGTGAAGCATTTGCAACAATTAAACGCTTAATATATGTGTGTGTTTTGTATGATTAAAAACAGGAGAATTTATATTTACAGCTATGAGTAATAACAGGCGAGTTAGACAGCCTTTACACCCATCTAATGTATCATCAAACCACCTGTGCATTAATAAAATCACGTATAATCGTCAGATTTATGTGCGCTGATGTGATTTATTTGTCATTACAGGAAGTAAATTCTGATGTTTACAGCCTTAAATGTCAGTCACACTCCTCCAATGTGTCCTGAAATTTTTTTTTCTTTCAAACATTAACATAACAATGATGTACATGTCTATTTAAGACTTAAACAGTCGTATTAAAAATGTTTGTAAGTGTTTGTTGTGGTTGAATCTAGCAGACACTCACCGTTCCTCCATCCTTGATGATGATTTTCTTCGCCAGTAACAAACTGCGATTCACTCGCTTCTTCTTTTTCTGGGTCATATTATCATCCTAGTTCTTCACATTAGGTTAAAATCGGCTTCGTTTTAACGTAAACGCATCTGTGTGGATGTGGAGCGGGCCACAGAGGAGGGAAGAGGGGGGAATTTTAGGAATTTTGGGTTGTTTTCCGTCCATTCAGTTTCGCATCATGTACACAGCAGCCATCTTCCCGAAGAGAGACGCATGGTGTGCGTCATGACGTCGGCATCATTCGATTCCGCCTGGCCACGCCCGCACACAATGCGCACACGTGGTCAAAACACGAGGGTAGGCTAATTCAAATGCCTTTTTGCTTCTTCAAGTATTCCTAAAAATTATATTTTATTATAGTCTGTATTTATAATATAAGCATTCCCCTTGTTAACCTTACTTTTTCCTACAGCTTTTTAGGTTAATTTGATCATTTTCTCTGAAGTTCACGGAAATACCTCTATAATAATAATAATAGAATAATTATAATACTAATATATTAATCATACCAATTATACTACTATTACTACTATTATATGTGTATATATATATATACTTTTATATGTACAGCTTTGATAATTGCCTTAATCTTTCAAATAACTGAGAAGACTGACCAAACTGTGTTTTATAAAAAAAGTATGTGTCAATTTCAGCTAGTCAAGAACAAATTTATACTCATATGCTTTATGTATTAGGTATGTTAAGGTCTCTGACAGATATGTTAAAGCCCCTCGGGCCCTCATTGTCTCCTTTAAACATCAAAAACTCAAAAATTAGAAATGTTGCCTTGGGGACTAACTGAAATATAGTAAGTTTAAGTATTAAAATGACTAAAAACGGAAATAAAATTAGAAAAATGTACACAAAAACTGTTAAAAAGTGTACACAACTAAACCACAAAAACTTAGAAATTACAAATGTTGCCTTTGGGACTAACTGAAATAATAAGTTAAGTATTAAAATGACTAAAAATGGAAATAAAAATATTAAAATTTACACAAAAACTATTAAAAATAGAAAAATGTACACAGAAACTATTAAAAATTGTAAAAGCACACAACTAAATTACAAAAACTCAAAAATTAGAAATGTTGCCTTGGGGACTAACTGAAACATAGTAAGTTTAAGTATTAAAATTACTAAAACTGAAATAAAAATAGAACAATTTACACAAAACCTATTAAAAATGACAAAATCACACAACTAAATCACAAAAACTTATAAATTAGAAATGTTGCCTTGGGGACTAACTGAAATATAATAAGTTTAAGTATTAAAATGACTAAAATGGAAATAAAAATATCAAAATTTATACAGAAACTATTAAAAATAGAAACATTTACACAAAAACTTTGTTTATTGTAAATTTAAAATATCAAGAATTAGAAATGTTGCCTTGGGGACTAACTAAAATTCAGTAAGCTGAAGTATTAAAATTACTGAAACTAAAATAAAAATGCAAAAATGTACACAAAACCTAGTAAAAATTACAAAAACACAACTTAATTACACAAATTACTGAAACTGAAATAAAAATGCAAAAATGTACACAAAACCTAGTAAAAATTACAAAAACACACAACTTAATTACAAAAACTTAAAAATTAGAAATGTTGCATTGGGGACTAACTATAATAAGTTTATGTATTAAAATGACTAAAAAAGACAATAAAAATAGAAACGTTTATACAAAAATTATTTAAAAATTACAAAAGCACACAACTAAGTTACAAAACTCAAAAATTAGAAATGTTGCCTTGGGGATTAACTGAAATATAATAAGTTTAAGTATTAAAATTACTAAAAAGTGCAATAAAAACTGAACACAAAAACAATATTTCAACAAACAGCCTAAGTTTTTGACAGACATGATAACATGCATGAAGGTTTTGATCTCTGATCTTATTTTGTGGTTTAATTCAACACACACACACACATATATATATATATATATATATAGTTTTTTGTTATTGTTTTGTTTTTTTTTAATTATTGCTCTATTTAGTGCACTTGAACTTACAATAGACCCCTTACAATTTTTCAGTTGTACCTGATGTCTCTTGTGGTGCATGTCTATTAAATCACAAACGCAAAACATTAATGTTAATGAACTTTATTTTGCATTGAACAAAAGCATGTTTCATGGCTCTGCAGTACCATGCACACTGGAATCTGAATTCAGATCCAATGACAGATCCCTTCAGGTTGAAGATTTGGGATATTGGAAATATTCACAGGTCAGAGGTGCCTCACAGTCCTCTAAAACATATTCATATTAACAAGCTATAAACAAACAAAACAACAGACCACAGCACATAAATACCACACACATTACTGTTTCTATCATGTAGAAGCTTTAAGCAATAAATAATAAATATGTAATGAACACCTACATTTTTAGGTGTGGTAATGTAATACCGTCACCATTTAGCAAACACTTTTTCTTCTCTGCAGTCTCTGAAATTATTTTTTATTTATTGCGAGAAATATTCTACTGCCAGTACAAGTCTGACAACTACTGATAATGAAAAACTGAATTTACAGGCATGATAGACGTCCAATACTGCAACCGTTCTCTCTCATTTTGCACTTCTAAAACCATATGGTCACACTGACATGCTACATTCAGTGGTACATATGTGCCAACTGCTGGTGTGAACACTCTAGATGATTTCACTCGATGATAAGAGTCGAAAACAAGAAATACTATTTTCATTGAGATGTTCATGTAGGATTGAAGACTCCAGTTACTCGTTAAGCATATTTGAGATGGAGGGTTATGACAGTCATGACACTGATTTTTGGCATTGTGACTCTCGCTGTTACAGGAAACTGTTACAATCGTATTAGAAAAACAACCCTATTGTAGTTCCTATTATAGGAACAGCCGAATACAGAAAAAAACAAGGCTCTTGAGTTACAGGAACAATCCTCAGCATGAAAACCATGGCAACCATGTTATTGGAGTAACTGTCAAGACTAGAAACCATGACAACTGTGTTACAAGGTGCGCTCACGCCGTATCGGAATTCCCGTAATTATGAGATTTCAACTTGTAAAAAGCGTTCACATCCTCGTAGAACTCTAATTACAACTTGTGAACTGGGAGTCTTCTGAGAGCTACGACTTGTACCACATGACCGCTGTACCACCTGACCAACGTAGGCTCTGTTTAGGCATTGATAGTGTTGCCATAGAAAAGCATAATTCCGAATCTGAGGACGTGAACAGCTCCGAGTAGAACGTCACATGTTGTCGTCTCAAAAGTACGGTAATGACAATATGGCGTGAACGCAGCAACAGTAACAACTGTCAGTCTGGAAATCATGGCATCTGACTCACAGAAACATTTCTCAGCCTGGAAACTTTGGCAACCATAAGTTACAGAAACATTCCAAAATAAGAAACCATGACAACAGTGTTAGAAAATAACTTGGATTGGAAACCATGGCAATTGTGTTACAGGTACATCCCTCAGAAAGAAAGCCATGGTAACTCAGTTACAGGAAAATTCTTCAGACTGGAAACCATGGCAAAAGCATTACAGAACAATTCTCAGATAAGAAACCAACTATGTTACAGGGAAATCTGTGTTACAGGAACGTCCCTCAGAAAGAAAACCATGGCAACCATAAGTTACGGGAAACCATGACAAATGCATTACAGGAACATTCCTCACAAAAGGAACCATGGAAACAGCGGTACAAAACAACCCCAAGAAAGGAAACCATGGCAACTGAGTTACAGGACTATTCTTCATACTGCAAAAAAGACAACAGAGTTAAAAGAACATTTCTCCACTTAGAAACCACGGCAACAGTGATACAGAACAGCCCTCAGAAAGGAAACCAGTACAACTATGTTACAGGAAATGTTACAGGATCTGTCAGATCAAAAACCACAGCAACAGCATTACAGAATAACTCTCAGAAAGAAAACAATGGTAACTATGTTACGGGAACATCTGTTCGACCAGAAACCATGGGAACAGCGTAACACAATAAATCTCAAAGTGGAAACCATGTAAACTGTGTTACAGGAACATCCCTCAGAAAGAAAACCATGGCAACTTAGTTACAGAAACATTTCTCGGGCTGGAAACCATGGCAACCATTTTATGGTAACAACCCAAAGATATGAAACTAAGCGTTAAAGGAACATTCCTCAGATAAGAAACCATGGAAATTGCAATACAAACAAAACTGCAGGAAAGGTAACCATGGCAACTATGTTACAGGAAACTCCGTCAAACCAGAAACCATGTCAGCAGCGTTACAAAAAAATACTTAGACTGCAAACCATGGCGCCTTAGTTACAGGAACATTTCTTAGCCTGGAAACCATGGTGACAGTGATACAGAACAACACTCAGAAAGAAAATCATGACAACTATGCTAGAGAAAAATCTATAAGACCAGAAACCATGGCAACAGCCTTACAGAATAACTCTCAGACTTCAAACCATGGCAACTGTGTTACAGGGACATTCCTCAGATTGGAAACCATGTCAACAGCGTTACAGAACAACCCTCAGAAAGGAAACCAAGGCAGTTGTGTTACAGGAGCAGCCCTCAGAAAGAAAAGCATGGCAACTTAGTTACAGGAACACTTCTTCGCCTGGAAACCATGGCAACCATAAGTTATAGGAACAACCCAAGGATAAAAAACATGACAAATGTGTTACAGGAACATTCCTCAGACAAGAAACCATGGAAGCGATACAAAGCGATACAAAACAACCCCAAGAAAGGAAACCATGGCAACTGAGTTACAGAAATATTCTTCAGACTACACACCATGGTAACTGTGTTACAGAAACATTTCCTGGAAACCATAGCAACAGTGATACAGAACAACCCTCAGAAAGGAAACTATGACAGCTATGTTACAGGAAAATCTGTTAGACTAGAAACCATGGCAACAGCATTACAGAATAACTCCCAGACTGGAAACCATGGCAGTTGTGCTGTTACAGGAACATTCCTCATATTGGAAACCATGGTAACAGCGTTACAGAATAACTCTCAAATTGGAAGCCTAGGCTGTTGTGTTACATGAATGTTCCTCAGACTGGAAACCATGGTAACAGAGTTACAGAATAATTTTCAGATTGGAAGCCATGACATTTGTGTTGTTACAGGAATGTTCCTCAGACTGGAAACCATAGTAACAATGTTACAGAATAATTCTCAGACTGGAAACCATGGTAACAGTGTTACAGAATAATTCTCAGACTGGAAGCCATGGCTATTGTGTTGTTACAAGAACATTCATCAGATTGGAAACAATAGTAACAGGGTTACAGAATAATTTTCAGACTGGAAGCCATGGCTTTTGTGTTGTTACAAGAACATTCATCAGATTGGAAACAATAGTAACAGCGTTACAGAATAATTCTCAGATTGGAAACCATGGCTATTGTATTGTTACAGGACTGTTCCTCAGACTGGAAACAATAGTAACAGTGTTACACAATAATTTTCAGATTGGAAGCCATGGCTTTTGTGTTGTTACAGGACTGTTCCTCCGACTGGAAACAGTAGTAACAGCGTTACAGAATAATTCTCAGACTGGAAGCCATGGCTATTGTGTTACAGGAACGTTGCTCAGACTGGAAACCATTGTAACAGTGTTACAGAATAATTCTCAGACTGGAAACAATAGTAACAGTGTTACAGAGTAATTTTCAGATTGAAAGCCATGGCTTTTGTGATGTTACAGGAATGTTCCTCAGACTGGAAACCATGGTAAAAGCATTACAGAATTATTCTCAGACTGGAAACCATGGCTATTGCGTTGTCACAGGAACATTTCTCAGACTGGAAACCATGAGAACAGCGTTACAGAACCCTCAGACTGGAAAATGTAACAACTTTCAGACAGGCCATTACAAGCAACAAAGTCGAAACTGATAAAAGGAGATGTTTATGATCTACAAAAGAAGCGTCACTATAGTAATTCTGCAGAAGTTTTGTTTGTTTGATATATTATAACATCTCATCTCTTGATGGTGCACACAGGGAAATTATAAGGAGTGAGTTGATGTGGATGGCTGATAGAATGTTGAGGTGTTGTTTTACGCTTCAGGACTGGCTTTACAGCTACACCGCAGTCCTGTTCATCATTTTCTTTTCTGGCATCCCTCTTTTTCTTCTCTCAGTCTCTTCCAAAGTCTTTTTCACATGTTTGTTTGACCCATTCTCACTCTCTCCGTCCCTCATTCGAGTTTGCTGAGGAAGTCAAGCAGAGCGCGGTGGAACTCGCGGGGTTTGTCCATGTAACAGGCGTGTCGTGCTCCTGCCAGCTTCACCACGGTGTGATGAGGCAGCTGAATCAGGTTCTTATGGGATTGGGCGCCCAGGTTGGTGTCTAGCTCTCCATATATGATCAGTGTAGGAGTCTGTCATACATATGAGAAATGAGAATTAAAACAGAGCATTAAAATCAAGGAATTGTTAAATGTGAGGTGATTTGAAAGTAGTACGGCACCTGGATGTCACGGTACTGCTGTGGGGTGATGCCACGGGTGCCCACGGGGGCGATGGGCACAAATCCGTGCAGCTGCGCGCTGTGTTTCTGGAGGAACGGCAGGGCGTAATGGCCGCTCATAGACGGGCTCAGTAACACCGGTGCTAGCACACCCAGAGCTTCCAGAAAACGCTTTAGCAGGTCTACGCGGCTCTGATCTGACTTTACCGACTCTGAGTCTGGAGAATTCCCAAATCCTGACAAGAAACGAGAGGGTTTAATGATCCGTTTTCAATAAATCAGCATAATCAAGAACATTAATAAAGCGAATTATAATTTTGCATACCAGGCAGGTCGAGAGCAAGGGCTTGGTACCCATTGGACGCGAGCAGGCTGAGGGTGCCCAACTCCTCCCAAGTCTTAGAGGTGAAGGCCTGACCATGCAAAAGCACCATCTGCAGCCTGATGGAGAGGAGATACAGCTGCTGAATCTTTGCAGTTACATAAGAATAGGTCATAATACTTATGAAGAATCTAGCAAGTTCGAAAATAGTTTTCATTTATACAGCTGTCTGTCAGTTGATTTATCTATCAAAACTTTCCAGCAACCAGCCAGAACGCACTACAACTAATAATTTTCACAGACGAAATCCAGTCAGTGGGAATCCACACAGTCTGGGATTTCACATGAGGGCAAACGATTTGCTTCTGCAAATTGAAAATAAATTGATTTTGCAAGTGAACCATGTTTCTAGGCGGAAACGCAATACTTTGGCAAGAGAACACCAATTTTGTGAATGTAAGCAAGGTTTCTCAGGGGAAAACCCAATATTTTGTGAGAAAATGCAAACGTTTTGCCAGCGAAAGCAAGGTTTCTCTGGGGATTGCAATATTTTGCTAGAAAACCAAAAAGTTTTGTGAGTGCATGCAAAGTTTCTCAATGAACACAATATTTTGTGAGAAAACACAAAAGTTTTGCGAGTGAAAGAAAGGTTTCTTTGCGAATGCAACGTTTTGCTAGAAAACGCAAAAGTTTTGTCAGTGCATTCTCAATTAACGCAATATTTTGCAGGAAAATGCAAACATTTTGCCAGTTTACATAAGGTTTCACGGGTGAACAGAATATTTTGTAGGGGAACACAAAAGTTTTGTGAGTGCATGCAAAGTGTCTCAATTAACACAATATTTTGCGGTAAAATGCAAACGTTAAAAGCAATATTTCACTAGAAAACCCAAAAGTTTTGTGAGTGCATGAAAAGTTTCTTGGGAAGTGCAATGTTTTGCTAGAAAACGCAAACGTTTTGTGAGTGCATGCAGAGTTTCTCAAAGACTGCAACAGTTTGCGAGAAAATGCAAACGTTTTGTGAGTGAAAGCAAAGTTTCTTGGAGAACACAAAGTTTTGCTAGAAAACGCAAACGTTTTGTAAATGCGTGCAAAGTTTCTTAAAGACTGCAAAATTTTGCGAGAAAATATAAAAATTTGTGAGTGAAAGCAAGGTTTCTCATGGGAATGCAATGTTTTGCTAGACAATGCAAAAGTTTTGTGAGTGCATGCAAAGTTTCTCAATAACTGCAACATTTTTAGAGAAAATGCAAATGCTTGGCGAGTGAAAGTAAGGTTTCACGAGTGAACGCAATAGTTTGTAAGAGAACACAAAAGTTTTGCGAGTGAACGGAAACTTTCTCGGGGAATGCAATATTTTGCTAGAAAATGCAAGTTTTGTGAGTGCATGCGAAATTTTTCAATTAACACAATAGTTTGCAAGATGACGTTTTGCGAATTAAAGCAAGGTTTCATGAAGAAACGCAATATTTTGTAAGAGAATGCAAAAGTTTTGTGAGTAAAGGCAAAGTTTCTTGGCGAACAATATTTTGCTAGAAAACGCAAAAGTTTTGTGAGTGCATGCAAAGTTTTTCAATTAATGCAATATTTCGCAAAAAAAATGAAAAAAGTTTTGCGAGTCAAAGTAAGGTTTCACAGAGGAATGCAATATTTTGCGAGAAAACAAACATTTTGCGGGTGAAAGCAAGGTGTCTCGGGGGTAGTGTTGTCAAAAATATCTATATTTCGATAAATATCGATACTGAAATATCTGAACGGTACCAATACTAATTTCCCGAAGTATCGATATACCGATACTAGCCGAGCTGTCACTTTCATTTCTCTCTAAAGGCGCGTTGACAGCCTGTCTCGTCTCATTCGCTCTGGTTAAACAGCGTAAGGGGCCGTTCACATATCGCGCCTAAAAACCCGTGGAAAACGCTAGGCGCGCCAATTTCTCCTTCTTTCCAAAGCGCTCTGTAGCTTGCGCTTCCGTGACGTCTGCCGTTGCTAAGCAACCATGACCCGCACTCTCAATGAAGACGCTGAAGTTTCAAAGGACAAACGGATTTATAACACTAAAAATCGCTTGCTGTAGCTCTGTTACTACATTTAATGTAAATCAACTTGTGCTTATTTAACTTTATTCAAAAAATTACTACTTAAATTCTGCAATTTGTCTTGATGTCGATCCAGTGAGCAACTGAGCATTGTTTTCGCGTGTGATGCACGTTTGCATGCGCGGATCAGTGATTACATGTGAGTCCGGCATTAAAATCTGTTCATCAAATAATTTTAATGTATTAACCAGCATTTATGAACGATGAGCAATGCATTAGTTACAGTATATTTTAATCTTTGATAACGGTAGGTAATAAAAAGGCAACGGATCATGTTAGCTCTGGTCCAATGAAAAAATATTAACAGATAGAACTTTGGATTTGAATTAGTTCATGTATTAGTAAATGTTAGTTTAAATTAACTTTTAACTAAGATTAATACATGTTTTGGAAGTATTTTTCATTGTTTATTCATGTTAACTAATGTTAACAAATATCTATTACCATTAGCTTAAGTTCTAAGATTAGTTCAGTTCATTTTAAAAGTGTGGTCTAAAAACAAAACAAAACAAAAAAAGTTTATTAAAGTTTGGCACCAGAAAGAAGATAAGACTCGACCTGCAACAAAAACAACACGCTCACAACCTACACTACCAGCTGTATTTGAACAGCAAAGAAAGTATGAAGCAAACTCCAATGAAGCTCACAAGCTGAACAGGGCTGTAGCAGTGTAGTACCTCGAAACATTTTGTTCATGTAAAATATACCTCATTGTCATGTTCTAGATTTGTTATATTTATCTTTAAATTAAAAAAAAAAAAGTACCCCCTTAATATTGTGGCAGTTTTCGTGGTATCGAAAATGGTATCGAATATCGATATTTTTTAAGGTATCATATTGAAGTTAGAAATTCCAGTATCGTGACAACACTACTCGGGGGAATGAAGTATTTTGATAGAAAACAGACATTTTGTGAGTGCATGCAAAGTTTCTCAAATATATGCAATAATTTTGCGAGAAAACGTTTTGCGAGTGAAAGCAAGGTTTCTTGGGAATGCAATATTTTGTCAGAGTGCAAATGTTTTGCGAGTGAAAGCAAGGCTTCTTGGACAACACAATATTTTGTGCATGCAAAGTTTCTCAATGCAATCTTTTTTCTCAGTAAACAATATTGTGCAAGAAAACAGGTTTTGCAAGCAAAACAAGAGCTTTTCAGAAAAATGCAATATTTTATGAGAGAACAGTTTCTCTATGAAAGCAATTTTGCAAGAGAACGCAAATGTTTTGCAAGTGAAACCAAGGCTCCTTAGTATGAATGCCCGTTCCCACCACTGAGAAAAAAAAGAAGGTAATTGGGACTTTTTGTCTTACAATTCTAAAATTTTTGCAAGATAAAAATTCTGACATATCTCCCCCCAGAGAGATACAAACTCACAATTCTGAGAACATATCTGTCTTTTGTTTTACCCTTCAGAATTGGACTTTATAACTTGCAACTGTGAGTTTATATCTCACAATTCTGAGAAAAAAGGGTCAGAATTCCTAGATATACAGCCTACTCGTAATTGCGAGAAAAAAAGTCAGAATTGCCAGACACGAACTCGCATTTTCCAGCATTTCTCGCAATTGATTTTACATCATGCAATTCTCAGAAAACAGAATTGTGAGTTTATATCTCGCAATTCTGAATTTATAATTCACAATTCCCCGTTTATATCATGCAATTCTGAGGGAAAAAAAATCTGAAATTCCAGTTCTGAATTGTGAGATAAAAAAGCAATACATTTTTTTTTTTTAATTGGCAGAAACGGGCTTCCATACCTCAGGGAAAAATATGTGGCAAGAGCACAAAAAAAGTTGTGCCAGGGAAACAAATTGTTTTGTGAGAGAATGCAAAAGTGCTGCGAGTTAATGCAAGGTTTCTTAGGGGAATGCAATACTTTGCAAGAGAACACAAAAGTTTTGCGACCGAAAGCAAGACTTGCCACGAAAACGCAATATTTTGTGAAAGAACAAAAAAGGTTAAATCATTTTAAATCAGCTGAAATATGTTTTATAATTGTGCAGATAAAAACTTTAGTACATTATTATACGTGTATTATTTTAGTATCATTTTAACACATAAGCATAATGTTGTATACAAAACTGCCTATGCAACTATCTATGCAACTAATACAGCCGTTATGTAACTATAGACTAAAACATTTAAATAGATAGATAGATAGAAAGTGACCTCACCTAGGCACTATCTGTCGTCCAGCGCTGTCCACAGGCAGAGCCTCCCTAAAGAAGAGCGGCGGGTCTCCGGGAAGCTGTCCGGTCCTGACCGTGATGTTTATGCTGTTTGGCGACGGCGGCGGCGGCGGAGGCGAGGCGGCGATCAGCCCCATCCGCTGCTGCACCTCCAGAGACGGTTCCATGCTCCCCTGCCGCATGGAGGGCAGCAGCAGATACAGCAGCACTGTGGCCAGTAACACCAGCCCCAAAACCACCAGACGGTTGCGGAAGAAATTCATCATCTGCATGTAAACCCATTTAATTACAGCAGATGAAACATTCACACTCGGTTTAACAAGCTGACACAAGGAAGAACCATTAATCTCATTAATCACAGCAGATTAAACCCCCAGACTCCATTTTAACCCGGTGACATTTTGTTAAAAAACATTCAAATATCTTAAATGCATGATTTAATTTATAAAATACTTGAATATTAAAACAGAGCATACATATTTGCCATTTGTAGTTAATTTATGAAAGTCTACATCTAAATAACGTCAAAAAATGAAGTGCGCAGACGTGCTGCAGCTGCAACCAACCTGCGGATAAATGCAAAACATGACAGCTATGTCGTGCATCTTTGTACTTACCTAAAATATATACGAAATGCTGTAAATATCCAATAATCGATGAATGTTTAAAAGTTTGGGATTGATCATAATTCGCATGTAGTGACAGCAGGGCAGCGTTAATGCGTCACACACAATAATAGTTCCGTGTGGAAACATGTGAACGTGTGCGATGGTTCCGATTTTGGTTCTTTTTAGTCAGGCTCATTCCTGTGGTTTTAAGTTTATCTTTTCTTGGAAGTCTTTCAGAGCTGTTGCGAAATTAGATCTCAGAATAATATGCCATGTTACAACACATTTGGAAATCACTGGAGCCTCTAAGTCTAAAGAGATGGTGATGAGAGAAAAATGAGAAGTTCTCATTTTGCGTTCCCTCGAGAAGCTTTGCGTTCGCTGGCAAAACTTTTGTGATAGTTTGGGTGAATATGGGTGGGTGACAAAACGATATGTGGATGGTTCTTTCAGTCATCTAAATCAACTCACTTCTTGTAATTTCCTGGAAATTGTATTTATTTATTGGACATAATCTAATCATCATCTAGAGATGAGATGTTATATCAAATAAACAAAACTTATGCAGATATACTATAGTAAATCAATCTTGCAAGCGAACACAAATTTTTATGAGGAAACGCAATGTAAAATATCTCCAGGGAACACTATATTTGCGTAGTTCTGCATACAAATGCAACGTTTCTTAACTTTTATTTATTTATTTATTTATTTTTTTTGCAAGAAAACAAAAGTTCTGTGGGTGAGTGCAAAGTTTCTCAGGGAACACCATTTTAACGCAGGAGAATGTCAAAAGTTCTGTAAGTGAATGCAATTTTTGGTGGGGAATGCAATATTTTGAATAAAAATGCAAACGCAAGAAAAAGCAATATTTTGTGAGTAAATGCAGAAAAGCAAACCTTTTGTTAAAGCATTAAAATGTAATTTTTCCTTCCAACATATATTTTTCACCAATTTCTTATTAGGTGCTGCATAAAAAATATTGTGTAAATAAGACAATGTAATCTTTTGCAAGAAAGCACTAGAATTTATGCAGGCAAATGCAAAATTTCTGGGGGGAATGCAATATTCTGCAAGAAAACACAAAAGTTCTGTGAGCGAATGCAAATATTCTTGGATGAGCGAAAAAAAATGCAAACGTTTTGCAGGCAAATACAAAGTTTCGTTGGAATGCAATATTTTGCAAGAAACTGCCAACATTCTGTGGGCAAATGCAAAACCTTTGGGGGAACCGCAATATTTTGCAACAAAACTTTAAAGTTCAGCGGGCGAATGCAAAGTTTCGGGCTTGTAACCGAAAGGTTGCGGGTTCGAGTCCCAGGTCCGGCAGGGGTTGAAGGTGGGGGGAGTGAATAACCAGCGCCCTCTCCACCCTCAATACCACGACTGAGGTGAGACCCTTGAGCAAGGCACCGATCCCCCAACTGCTCCCCGGGCGCCGCAGCGATCGCGGTGTGTGTGTGCGCATGTTTGTTCACTACTCACTACTGTGTGTGTGCACTTGGATGGGTTAAATGCAGAGCACTAATTTCGAGTATGGCTCACCATACTTGGCCACATGTCACATCCTTTCCTTAAAGGGGTCATCGGATGCCCATTTTCCACAAGTTGATATGAAAAGTCTTTAATATAATTTGATTAAAAATTCTCAATGGTTTTGTAAAACAACACCCTTTTTACCTTGTCAAAATCAGCTCTCATTCTAAGGGGTTGTCCTTTTAAATGCAAATGAGCTCTGCTCGCCCCGCCCCTCTCTTCTCTCTGTGGAATGACGTTCTTGTTTACTTTAGCCGCTAAACGTCCTAACTACCACGTTATAAGGAAAGGCGATCGCAAAGATTCATAAAAAAACCCTTATACTCACTTGTGCTGTAAGTGAAGCTGGATCATGAATGATTCGCGCGAACATAGACGGATATATGTAGATCGGGAGACACATTCCCTTCACAAACAAACGTAATCTACTGCATCTTCAGCAGCTCAGATGTCGGGAGTAAATGACGACCACTATGTTCATTGTTACATCCAGCAACACAACACCTCAATCGCTCAATTCTTGTCTAACTTACATCCCTGCTCCGGCATCAAAACATGGAGGTCGGACTGTTACAACTGATCTTAGGTAAGACGCTCATGTCAATCAACTATCGTGGGAGCGGCCTCTGTCGGTGTGACGCAACACTGACAGGCATCTGAGAACGGCTCGATTTGAAAAAAGGGAATATTATTTTTACAGATTAATTAAAAACTACTGCATGGATTTTTATCATTATAGGATAGATTTGTACATACACTGCCAACACACATTAATGTTCAAACAACATGAAAAAGTGAACTTAGCATCCGATGACCCCTTTAAGAAAAATATTGCAAAACTTTGTATTCACCCGTAATAAATGTGAATTTTTCTTGGAAAATATTGTGTTCCCCCAAAAAACTTTGTTTTTAACTGCAAAACGATTGCATTTTCTTGCAAAATATTGAGTTTCCTTAACTATGCATTCGCTTGTAGAACTTTTGTTTTCTTGCAAAATCGCAGGTATTCACCTGCAAAATGTTTGCATTTTTGTGCAAAATGTTGCATTCCCTGAGAAATTTTGCATTCCCTCGTAGAACTTCAGCGTTTTCCTGCAAAATATTGCGATTTCCTAGAAATTTTGCATTCACCCGCATAACTTTTGCATTTTTGCAAAAGTTCGGCAGGCGAATGCAAAGTTTCTGGAGAAATGCAATATTTGGCAAGAAAATGCAAACATTTCTATAAGTGAATGCAGCGTTTCTGAGGGGAACGCAATGTTTTACAAGAAAATACAAAAGTTCTACAAGCAAATGCAAAGTTTTTCAAAATTTTTCAGTTCTGCAATTGAATGCATATTTTCTTGGAAATCACAATATTTTGCACGAAAATGCTGAAGTTCTATGAGGGAATGCAAAGTTTCTCGGGGAATGCAAGAAAACGCAAAAGTCTATAGGCAAATACAAAGTTTATGGGAAAACGCAATATTTTGCAAGGAAACGCAAACGTTTTGCAGGTGAATACAAAGTTTCTTGGGGGAACACAATATTTTCCAAAGAACGCAAAATTCTGTGAGTGAATGCAAAGTTTCTCGCAATTTTTCGCATAAAAACATCAAAAGTTCTGCAAGCAAATAACCATTTTCTTGGAGCAACGCAATATTTTGCACAAAAATGCAAACATTTTGCAGGCAAATACAAAGTTTCTCAGGGGAACACAATATTTTGCGAGAAATGCAAAAGATCTGCAGGTGAATGCAAAGCTTTTGGGGAAATGCAATATTTGGCAAGAAAATGTAAAAATTTCTATAAGCAAATGCAGCGTTTCTGAGGGGAACGCAATGTTTTGCAAGAAAACGCAAAAGTTCTACAAGCAAATGCAAAGTTTCTGGGGGAAACGCCATCTATCTATCAGCATCTAATACATTTAATACTATATGAATAGAGTATTACCATCTGATGCTATTACTGTACTATGGTAAAACTTAAAAATCCAGAAGGACAGTTAATTGACTGCAATAGAAAACAAAGCAATGGCATAGTTTTCATTTGTGTTCTAGTCAAATAAAGAGAAAAATGAGTGCCATTGTTCAGCAGAGCTGCGTGTAATATCGTAGCGATGACGTATTGGCTTAGACATGTGGATTCCATATTGCAGTGCGATTCCCAACAGTCTGAGCCACAGATTCCAGTATTATTCACACATAGCAGCAAACACACGGAAGATCCCAGAGCAAAGGCCCCGCTGGGGGTCCGAGAAGAGGGGGAGAGAATAAAAGGAGAATGGATGTCTGGTTTGAGTTATAACACAAGGCGTTCTCTGTGCTGCCAGCCCGTAATGTTCCCTTTGGCACCGTTCGACCACCCCCTCAGAAGTAGAGCAGGACCTAGAAAACAAGAGACTGAAGGCTGGAAAAAACTAGAGGAAAAGTGAACTAGTTAGTGAGGATGAGGGGAAAATGACAAAACGGATTCCTAAACGTGGCTCATAGGGTTTCAACAAAAATGTCCAGATTAGAAACACTGCGAAATTAAACGACTACAAGGAAGATACTGATTTAAATACAAGATTTATTGCAAAAATATAAAACAAACACTTTCAGAACAATTCACTCGACTGAATCACCAAACACCTGATAAAAGTCAACCGGGAAGCGACTGATCTTGTATAATCTACAATATAAAAGTCAATCTGGACAGAACAAGCGGAATTTGGTATCAAAACTCCTAAAAAGCTTTTTAGGTTTGTGAGGTTCTTTAACACGTAATCAATTAAAGAGATTGTTTACCCAAATATGCAACTTCTATCATCGTCTACTTGTCTAGACAAGAAAGCAGGTTTGTAAAATGACAGAATTTTCATTTTTGGGTAAACTATGTCTTTGAAGGCACCACAGAGACTACAGGAAAAACAAAACACTGAATGCACATCTATGACGGTGTAGTTGTTTTGCTGCAGTGACGTGAACTTGTGCTGGAAATACACAAATCAAGCTTTTCCAGTTTGTCCCACACAATTAAAGAGCAGAAATGCAAAGTTCAGCAATTAAAGGGGGAAATCCTCCCTCAAAATAGATTTGTGCAACCCAGGCAGAAAAATCAAAAGGCATCTTTGCTTGAGTGAACCACAGTGCGCTGATTTGATATTTACATTCATGTTTTTGGCAGAAGTAGGTAAAAGATTTTCAAAGATTCCTCACTATCCAGCAGTGGTCTAGGAAAACCTGTCAAGAATATGTCTGAAGTCATATTTCACCCCAAAATCAAAAGCAAAGACATGATGCTTAAACTTAACATTTTTGCATAAGAAAACCTCATTATAAAACTATTAGGATACTTTGTGATTTCTGAATTTATTATGACTGTAAAGATGAATTGAAAATTCTATTTCTATTGAGTCTGAAATTCTCGTTTGAAAATTACACACGTTAAAAAATAAATATGAAATACGACCTCACGTTGCATCTGAAACTTTCGTCTATCAGGAAAAAAAAATGTATTGGGTTCAATTTTCTGCGTTTTTTGCATACGAAAAATGCATATGAAAATTTTGGACTCAAATGTTAATATTATTAATTTAACAAACACATTTATAGTATAATGAAGTATAATCATTTTAATTGTGTTTTTATACATCATAGTAGTGTTTGTTATATTGCCCAATTTATTATGATTTAATTTAAATCATCATGGTTTTATTTTTATTGTAATAAAATGAATGGAGAAATCACAAAGAAAAATGAGAATAAAAACAAAAAGCATCTAAATGCATTATCATCATTTCTGGGAGAATAACTAATGAAAATATCTGAAAAACAAAGCAAAGAAAAGCAAAGCAAAAACAAAAAAAAAAAAACGAACAAACAAACTTCTTTTTCTCCAAGCAAACTGTGATTTTGCTTCTAAATGTAATTTAATTTCTTTTAATTTTAAAGTAAAATGTGACAGAAAACAGGTTTTAAAGCATTAAAATTTATATTTTAATATTACCGATTTAATATTAATAATTTATAGTATAATAATTCATAATAAAAATGTTCTTGTTGTAGTATTTAGTATGATTTAGTTTACAAATCACCACAAATTTCCATTTAGTGAAAGAAAACAAATGCTTTCTATGAGAATAATGATAAAAAATGAATTATGGATGGGATGAAAATGCACAGATGTCATGAAAATAAATTAAGAAATTATTTTAAAAAAAAATTCAAAATGCTTAATTTTCCTCATGCAAAAATGTAATTTCTCTTTTTTTAATTTTGAGGTAATGTGAGACAGAAAACCGGTTTTAAGCATTATTTAATTTAATTTATTTTAATATTAGTGATTTAATATTAATAATTAATTAGTATCATAATTTATACTAAAATTTAAATGTTATACCAATACAAATAATTCAAAACAAACGCATTACTATGAGAAAATTATATATATATATATATGGAAAATGTCATGAACAAAAATTAAAAACAATGCTAAAAAATATATATACTCCATTTTCCTGCCAAATTTAATTTCTCTCATTTCATTTAATTTTGGAGTAAAATGTGACAAAAAATTCGAATGTATTAATTTAATTAAAATTAATTTGTATTTATACATTTTTACATTTATTTTAATATAATATATTACTTTATAGTATAATCATTTATAATAATTTATATGTAAATACCTTATTGTAGTATTTGTTGTATTGCCTTTAATATGATTTATTTTACAAATCATTATGATTTTCTTTTTACTGAAAAAAAAAAAAAACAAGTTCATTACTATGAGAAGAAGAATAAAAAAAATGCATTATCCATTTCTGGGGGGAAAAACAGTGCTAAAAAAAAAAAACACAACCTCAAAATGACCCTAAAACAGGCTCCATTTTCTTCATGCAAAATGTAATTGCTCTAGTTTCTTATAATTTTGGAGTAAAAAGTGACAGAAAACATGTTTAAAGCATTAAAATGTATTCATCTGATTAAAACGTATCTTTATTTGTTTAATATTAGTGATTTAATATGAATAATTTAGTATAATAGTTTAAATGTTATACTTCATTGTAGTATTTGTTGTATTGTAAAATCAAAATGATCCTAAAACTTCAATTTTCTCTCATTTCTTTTAACTTGGGAGTGAAATATGATACAGAAAACAGGTTTCAATCTAAGTGAGGTTGTTTTAATGAGGCAGCAGCGTTGCAAGTAACAAAATGCGTCCCTTTTAAAGATCTGGTCACGTGACACACAGCGGAAATAAGGTCACAACTGGTTTTGCGAAGATATAAAGGCAGCAAAAAAATAAAGGCCTCGGCTGACACCGGAAAACCACCACATCAATTATGTTTCATAAAAACACACACAGACAAGATACAATTTCAATCACACATACACAAACACCAAACCTAGCCAAAAAAGTCGCAATTGCGCCTGTCGCAGTTCATCCTCCAAAGCAGCAGGGGGCGATGTTTCCGAACCGAACGACACCGATCCACCGCTGTGCTGCACATTAATCCACAGAGTTTACCAATCCTCCACTGTGTTCGAATTCTAGCTAACGAAAGGCCTTCCTGTCGTTGACGCCACCCATCTTGTGACGAGAACGGTCCGGCGCATTGTGCTGGAATTGTTTACACCGAACGCCTCAGTGCAGGAACCCCATCAAGATCATTGGTAACAGCAAAACCTGCAACAACGTGGTCCAGGCGAGCGCCGCTCTGTTCCCAGCATCCTTCTGGCTGCAGTCGTCGCCGACGTAGCCGTTATAGCACTGACACTGGAACTCGTCCCGTATGCGCCTCAGCTCTTCTTCTCCCATCTGGCCCGTGACCTTTAGCGTGTTTCCCTGCCGTTCGATGCTGTGGGTGCTCGGGCTGAGGTGCAGGTACGTGTCCGTGTCGGGATGCTTGCGGAGGCAGCGGCCGCGAAATCCGCACAGGTTTCGACTGCACTGCTCGGCGGCCGACGTCACGTTGAGCAGGTAACGGCCCAACGGCCCGCGCAGGTATTCGTTAAGACTGGAACAAGCCGCCTGGCAGATACGAGAGGAAAGAATTAATCAATTACGACTTTTAGTACATTAGGTTGTAAATTAGATTTGGAAGATTAATTGGCAAATTTATACTAATTCGTGATTATCTACTTTGGCTAATTACTGCAAAATAAAAAGACATCATCATCATAATAATAATAAATAAATAAAAGAAATACTTCAAAATCAGTAGAATAATGTTAGATTTTTTTATTTTTATTTTTGACTTAAAACATAAGTATACACACATAAATATACCTATATTAATTGTAATATAATATAATAATATAATATATTAATTGTAATTTAATCATTTAAACTCTGTAATTCTTGTTTAGGATTAATATAAATTGTAATTTTATTTCTTTAATTGAATTGAAATTGAAAGTTTTATTATATATATATATATATATATATATATACACACACACACACACACACACACACACACACACACACATATATATATATATATATATATAGTAATATTTAATATGATATATATACACACACACACACACATATACATACATACACAACATTTAGATATAAATGATTATATTATATTTCATATATGTATTACTTAATTTATACATTTTTGACGTACTCATATATATATATATATATATACATATATATATTTTGTATATACAAAATTCATGTGTAAAAATATGTCTATTATATATTCTATATGTAATACATATTTTATGTGTTTTATTTTTGACTAGATATTAATATAAGATTAATATAAAATGTCATATGGTTTAATATTACACATTTATATAAATACAACATTTTTTTTACAAATTGTGTTTTAAATGTTATATATATATATATATATATATATATATTAGTTTTTTTGAGATTTTATACATTTTACACACACACACAAAACTACTATTTTTTTATAAATTTGTAAAATGAATAATTTTGTGTACACACAAACACGAATACTAAACAAACATACTCAATTCATTTTAATTTTTTTATACATTTACATTTTAATATCAGATTAACAAACTGTAATATAATATTTCATATTATACATTTGTAGAAATATAAATAATGTGTACAAATTTATTACATTTTGTGTTTATTATATTTTATATACGTATTTATATTTGAATTATGTTTTATACATTTTATTTTTGACTTTAATAAGATTAATGTAAATTGTCATTTCATATTATACATTTGTAGAAATATAAAAAAAGTGTAAAAATGTGTAAAACTATGTTTTATTATATTGTATTTTTGACATACATTTTACAGACAAAATAAATAAAATGCGTGTGCACGTATACACGCGTATATCACTTTAAAATAAGACTAATATAAATTGTAATATTTAATATGATTTGTATAAATCTAAATGTTTTAAAATATATTTATTATAAAATATATAAAATATATTTTTTTGTTTATATTATATACTATATTTGACTTCATTTTAATATGAGATTAATGCAAATAGTCACATAATATTTAATATACATTTGTATAAGTATAAAAAAATGTTTATTATATTATATTTTACATACGTATTATGTTATACTTTTTTTTGACTTAATATACATTTTTACACACACATGCAAAATTAATATTTTTTATACAAGTATAAATAAATAAAGTTTATATGCGAGTATATGTAAACTTGTAAACTTAAAAATAAATATAAGCAATAAGAGCAATAAATTCCTGTTACTGTTAAAAAAAAAAACAAAAAAAAAACAATTCTCTTCCTAATTAAATACATTTTTAAAAAAGTTTGTGTTTTTAAAGATTCACTTTAAGTGAACATTAGATGATGATAAAAATTAAATCTAAAAGTGAAAATAGGAGAAACTAGTATGCAAAACATTCACAAAAAAAAAAAACAAAAAAAAAAAACGACAGTTTTTAAACTATATAGTTATCAAATATAGTCTGATTACCTTAAAAATCTAAATAAAGGAATAAAATCTCTGATTTTAACAGACTCACTGTACACTGTTTTGAAAAGAGAAAAAAAGTTTTGCAAGGGGGGGAAAAAAAAAAGTTGAAAGGTTGATTCGTTTTTTTTTTTTTCCTCGTTGTGGTTGAGTGATTCTGTAGCAGTCTACATCTGACATTAAAACACCTACATCACTCAAGCGCTAATGTCAAATAATGTGAAGCAAGTGAGTAAACGCCCTGATTAAGGCAGAGACTTACTTGACTGCTAGCATAGTTGGAGTCTCCCCAGAGGATGACGCCCGCTACACCCAACGCCACGCTCTCGCCGATGGTTGACACCAGATCCATCTGCGCACAGACAGAAAGAATCATCGGTTGAGAAAGCACAACAGGTGTTTTAGATAACGCTTCATGCGTCACTGAACACAGATATGGAAAAATTGATCCAAATAACGGCATCAGCAAACACTGAGCTTCTTGTGAGCGTGCGTTAATAGTTGGTCTGTGCGCGCATTTGTTAATCGTTCTCTCGTTTGTATATTTGTGACAAATGACAGCGGTGACGAACAACAAAGACTTTATTCTTCTGTTTCTTGACCACACACTTCGTCTTCAGGCTTTTCATTACATTTGCGACAATCAGTCGTTCACTCTTTGGCTTTTGTTGAACTGCTTCACCTCTCCATCCACACAAACGTCGTCAATTCCTGCGCCAATCTAAACTTTTCGGCTTGATAAATGAATGACGCACTTCTCTATGAAAGACATAATGTGTGTCAAATCACAGAAAGTAGTTTTATTTTACTGGGCCAAGGTTTCGCAATTTTAAATGTGTACAATGCTATTATTATTATTATTATTATTATTATTATTGACAACAGTAATAGTAGTAGTAGTAGTAGTAGTAGTTACAATAAAAATAATAATTGCTAATTATAATAAAATTATATCTATTAGGAAAATAATGACAATAATATTAACAGTATCAATATTTATTATTATTATTATTATTATTATTATTATTATTTAAATGCTAATTGTTCATTATTATAAAAGCAGTATTAAATAATAAAAATCTGATATAATAATAATAATAATAATATTAATAATAATAATAATAATAATAATAATAATAAATGGTATTATTATAAAAGTAGCATTAAACAAAAATCTGATTTTATAATAATAATAATAATAATAATAATAATAATAATAATAATAATAATAATAAATTATATTATTATAAAAGTAGTATTAAATAATACAAATCTGATTTGATAATAATAATAATAATAATAATACATTAATGGTAGTGATACTTAATAATAATCCATCTTTAATTAATGATGGTAAATTAATGAGCTTTAATGCTAATTATGGATTTCTTATAAAATATAATATATAACAGCAACAATAATAGTTTTTGAATTTAATAATACAGAACAATAAATAAATTAAAAAACAAATGATTAAAATACAATTTATTATTATTATAAAAATATAATACATTAAAATATTAATATTTAATAACAACAACAACAACAATTTATTATTATTATCATTAAACATTACTTATAAGAACATTAATAGACAACAATAATCATAAATATTAATCGTAGTATTACAACAGCAATAATATTAATGGTATTAATATTTAATCATCATAATATTTAATGATGTTGAATTAATGAGCATTAATAAATGATAATTATGAATTATGAATGTATGATAAAATATAAATTATAACAGCAATAATAATAATAATGATTAGTATTAATGTTTAATTTATTTATTTACTACAATAATAAAAAGGCTAATCATTATTATAATAGGATAATAATAATAATAATAATAATAACAACAACACATATTAAAAGTATTCATATTTAATAGCAGCTACCGTAGTAGTAGTAGTAGTAATTAGGGATGCACCGAAATGAAAATTCTTGGCCGAAACCGAAAACCAAAAAAGAGGAAACCTAGGCCGAAAACCAAAACACCGAATGAAATTATGCCAATTATTAGTACCATTGCATTTGTGGCTATGACTGTGTACTAACCTTACTAAAATCAAGGCATTGCAATTGCATAAATTAATATTAAAGTTTCAAAGAATAAGTCGTTGAGGTTGAGCTTGTCGTCTGCCGGACATTTGAGAAAGATTTGAGAGAGTGTATTTAAATAGGGCCAATGCATAAATTAAAATTGTCAAATTTAAAAAATATCTAGCAGAAATATGGCTACAATCTGAGAGTCACATATATAGTAGCCTAAGGGGCCGTTCATATATCGCGTCTTTTGCGCGCTCAAGTTCATTATTTCGAATGTAGATGCGCGGCAGCCGCGCTCATAACGGAAGTCACGCGGTCGCGACGCGCTCGTTTTTTTTCAGGCGCGTCCGCGCCGCATCGAGATGAAAACATCTCAGAATACTGCAAGAGCACCGCGGGTCACGTGACAAGATTCAACCAATTAGCTTAATCCTTTCCCGTAACAACATTGAAAGCTCAGCCAAGATGGAGAAACAGCTGATCATAGCTGTACATTTTTAAATAAATTTAGTAGCAGAGCTACAGCAAGTGATTTTTAGTGCTGGAAATTGTCCTTTGATGAAACTTCCGCGTCTTCATTGAGAGTGTGGGTCATGGTTGCTTAGCAACGGCAGACGCCACGGGAGCACAAGCTACAGAGCGCTTTGGAAAGGAGGAAAAATCGACGCGCCTAGCGTTTTCCACGCGTTTTTAGGCGCGATATGTGAACGCCCCCTAGAGTGTACTTTTCATTGTTTTCACTCCGTGGTCCGTCTCAACCTCACACCGCAGACATGTTGCTTCAGACAAGCACGTGCAGGCCGCGGTTTCTGTTTGCGTCATCACAACATACTGTTTCGGCCGTGTTGTTTCGGTGATAAAAATCTTTCGGCCGAAAATTTTCGGTGGCTGAATATTCGGTGCATCCCTAGTAGTAATAATAATAATAATAAATTGTTGTTATTATTATATTATTTTTATAATATAACATAAAACTATTTATTATATATATATAATTACAAATATTAACAGCATTAACATTCAATAATAATAATAATTCTTATTATTCTTAAATTATTATTGTTAAATAACATTTGTTTATTTTAAGAAAATGATCAATTATACATAACAATAACCATGAGTATTATTAGTATTAATATTAAATAGCAATAATATTTATGGTATTCATATTTAATAAAAATCTGAATCTTAAATTAATGATGGTGAATTAATGAGAATTAATAAATGCTAACTATGAATTATTAATTTGTTATAATTATAACATTATAACATTATAATATTTATTTATTATACTATTACATTATAATATTATATTAATTTATATACAATTATAACAGCAACAATAATATTAGTAGTAGTAAAAATATATACAATAATTAAAATGATCATTATTATAATAAAAAGTATTAAGTATTAACAATTAAGTATTATATACTTCAAAAACTATGATATTCATTATATCACAAAAATTTTAGTTAAAACGAAAAAATACAAATAACAAAACCTCAAAACAGTCTTCCACAAATAAAGTGTACAGTATATATCGAAACATTTTTCACTGATTCTGGTTTGCTGATTTGCGTTTACAATCACACTGCCAGCCGTTTTATTTTCATGTAATCAAACAAAATATATCCCAGTGCTGTGGTGATTTGTTGAACTTACAGCGTCGTAAACTGTATTGGGTTTCATTTGTGTTAAGTGCAATTAGTGTGAAGCTTTTACAGCACAGTTTATTCAGACGTGAAGTTCCTGCACTGTCTTACATAATGCTGTCCATGTGACTCACTCAGACTCCAATGTCTCAAGAAACGTTTTTCCACAAGGAGTTTGTTCAAGCTCAAGTGTGGCGTTTCTCTCAGAGACGTGCTGGAAAAGCGGCTTGGCTTGTATTTTTATATCTGGCAGAGCTCAGACTCTCCACACACGTCTGCTGAACCCCAAACGCCAAACCTCAGTCGTTCCCTTACAAACGCAAACACTCGCTCACACACGTCACACATGCTGACAATCTGGAGAACAAACACAATTAACATCTACACTCAAACACAGATACGGCCAGTAGGCGTTATGTGATCTTCAGCCTCCAGACAGACCAGAATTACTCAACAGACTACAAGGAGGGGTTTTACAGACGTCACAGACGCGTCATGTGACCTCCTGAGATGTTCGTATGTACCGTTAGTTAAAGGAGAAGTGCACTTCCAAAACAACAATTCACAAATAATGTACTCACCCCCTTGTCATCCAAGATGTTCATGTCTTTCTGTCTTCAGTCGTAAAGAAATTATGGTTTTTGAGGAAAACATTTCAGGATTTTTCTCCATATAATGGACTTCATTGGTGCCCCTGATTTTGAACTTCCGAAATGTAGTTTAAATGCAGCTTCAGAAGGCTCTAAATGATCCCAGCTGAGGAAGAAGGGTCTTATCTAGCGAAACGATCGGTCATTTTTTTCGAAAAATAAAAATTTGTATACTTGTTAAGCACAAAAGCTCGTGTAGCACAGGCTCTGGGATGCACGTCCACAACGTACTATTGAATCATGTCGAAAAGTCACATGGATCTACAGACCCAGTGTTTACAAAGCGAACGCGCAAAGACTAAGAAAGTGCAAGTAAGTCAAACGCTGTTTACAAACAAAAAGGTACAATGTGTCGGACGATTCTGAAGTTGTAGGAGAAAATAAGATGGAGTTTTTCACCATACTCTACCTTTTTGAGCTGGAGTACACAGACGATGAACTTAGCCGTGATTTGTAGTAGTGATGGGAAGTTCGGATCATTTTACCGACTCGGACCTTTGAGTCTCGTTCAGCAAAATTAACAAATCTTTTTTTGAGTCATTTCGTTAATTTTAGCAAAATCAGCGTCACGTGACAGCCCCATAAGATGAACGAACGACTCGAAAAACCCGAAGACTCAAAACAGGTGAACTAATTCCAGTACAGAAACTAATAGGATGTTGTGCATGCACGACTAAACGAATCACTCCCCGAGACGACTTGTTCTTTCGCGAGCCACATTAAAGATTCGTTCAAAACGAACAAATCGTTCAAGAACGACCCGTGGACGCGCATGCGAGAGCCTGTGCTACACAAGCTTTTGTGCTTAAAAAGTATACAAATTTTTATTTTTCGAAAAAAATAACCGATTGTTTCGCTAGATAAGACTCTTCTTCCTCGTCTGGGATCGTTTAGAGTCCTTTAAAGTAGGGTTGCACGATAAATCGCGACAATTTCGCAATCGATATAAAAAAAGCTGCGATATTCATATGCGCATCTTGTCAGTGATACACGGTTCTGTGATCAATAGTAAATCACCATCCGGAGGCCAGAGGGCGCTCTCGCGCGGAAACTCCAAATACGCCCCGAAGAAGAATCCAGGAAATAACGATCGCTGCAGCTGAGTAAACAGAAGATTTAACTGCTTTCATTGATTTAACGTGACTAATAAACACACAACTACGACAATGTGGTTTATCTGACTTCTTATTATAATTTTCATTATAATACAGTATATAATAATGCAGTGCTATTCGACATTGCTTTTATTCCTGCTTAGAATGCTATAAAATATTTTGTGTGCCTTATTCTGTGTAAGAAGCCACATCGTCTCACAGAAGGATTTATTTCAATCACTCGACTGAAGTTATGAAGTGAGTTTTAAGTAAAAACATGTTATTAAATGTGGTATTTACATGTGCTTTCAGATTTAGCAGCATTTACGCCGTAGTTCACCGAGAAGCTACGCAAGCAACTTTATTATCGCAGCGTGATTTGATAATATCGATGTATAATATCGACGATATCGTCTGTGTGGTTTTGCCTGAGATGAACAAATATGGAAAATATGATTGAATATGATTGAAGCTTAATCAATGTTTTCTTTAAAAATCGACAAAATAAAACATTGAGAAATATTTATAAAATAATAATATAAATGAATAAAAAAATAATATAATAAAGGTTTTGTTTTTAAATGTCTACTTGGCTGTTTGGAGCATAAATATAAATAATGTGAAATACATATAAATTATATCAATATTAAATTTGATATTTTTTTTGATTATTATTTTTTACATTTAATATTAAGGTATATTATAATAAATTATATAATACATTTGTTTTCATATATGTGTGTTGTATTTGAAATATTTGTCGTTTTATCTTAAAATACATAATAGTTAGCATTAATAATATTGAATATTAATAATTCACATTTATGATTATGTATAATTAATACTTTGTGTCATATGTTGTGTCATATTGTGTCAATATTATTATTATTATCATTATTATTATTATTATTATTATTATTAAATATTAATACTTTTAATATATATTATTAGTATTAATATACTTATCATAATTAGCATTTTAATTATTGTATTAAATTCACCATCATTAAATTAAACATTATGATTATTATTAAATATTAATACCATTAATATTATTTTTATTATTGAATGATTAAGATTTTTCTATCATTTATAAGTGTCATTTTTAATAATAGTAATAATAATTTATTATTATTACTGTTATTTAATATTAATACTTTTAGTATAGTAATAATTCACATTTTAATTATTACATTGAATATGAAATATTATTTAACTGATATTAATATTTATGTATAATTAATATTTTTTATGCTGAATAAGTAATTTAATTATAATAATAGTTATATAAACATTAATAATACATTATATAAATATTAATTTTTGGTTTTGTGTGTCTGTGTTGTATTCAAAGTATTTGCGTATGATTTCTGTTTTCAAGTATTTTTATTTGTTAATATTAATATATATTAATATAATATTTACATAAATTATGTAAGTAATAACATTCATATTATTATAAATTATAATTTAACACACACACACAATTACATTTATATCAATATTTAATATTTATCAAATTTAATATTTATATAATTTATACACCTATTATTTTAATATACATTAATATTAAATCACTTTTTTTCCCTCATTTGACATTACTCAATGTATTTCACTTTATTTTTATTTATGCTCCAATCAGCCAAGTAGACATTTAAAAACTGCAGTATAAAAATATATCTTCTACACTGTTTTTTCACTCAATTAGTAAAAAACAAAACCTTTATTATATTGTTTTCTATTCATTTATATTATTGTTTTATAAATATTTCTCAATGTTTTATTTTATTGAGTTTTTTTTTTTTTTTTTAAAGAAAACACTGATCAAGCTTCAATCATATTTTCCATATTTGTTCATCTCAGGTCAGGACTCGGAGTTGACCTGAATACCAACCTTCAACTGCTCGGCTCATTAAGCACTAGGTTCTTTTTAAATGTTTGTTGGTAAACATCATCAGATGCCTGTCCAGTGAACCACAGGGCCTAATGTGTCATCCGAGCTGCTGACGGGATGACTGATTGTGGTATTTACTCTACTGAGCTGACGAGACTTGATGAGAAACACAGATGAGTCTTTGTCTCTGGAACGCTGAGAAGATTCTGCATGTGCGCTTGCTATATTTAGGACATGTCACAACATATATCAGCCTGGTTAAAATCTCTACACCTACATCCTGTTGAGAAAATTGCTCAACGCCAAGAAAAACACCATGACAGTGCACTGCTGAAATACGAACACCTCAGAAACAGCTGAAGCTTCCTCAAACAGTCACACAAGCCAACAGACCATCACAAAGATCAGACAAATGTAGCTTAAGTTTTGGATTTTGCCTCTGTAGGACCCGCATCTGATATTTTTAGTGGACAAAGATCTGGGCTGGCGTCCAAAAGGTTGTACATTTGAATTCAGCAAAAACTGATCTCAGGTTGCTTACCTAAGAAACCTTCAGTAAATGTCTCTTTAGATTAAAACATCAACAAAACGACTATTGACTAGATTGTATGAGCAATTCAAATAAGGCTGCATAATATATTAGTATATCGGTTATTGACCAATAAGTGTCCTTTTATATTAAAACTTCAATAAAATGATTTTTTGAGCAATTCTAGTAAGGCTGCATAATATATTAGTTTATCGGTTATTGACCAATAAGTGTCCTTTTATATTAAAACTTCAATAAAATGATTTTATGAGCAATTCTAGTAAGGCTGCATAATATATTAGTATATCGGTTAACCATATTGGTTATCGGCCAATAAGTGTCCTTTTAGAAAACGTCAACTAAATGGTTTTAAAATCCTAAATTTATAGTGGACTTCAGAGGGTAATCAATGGGTTGAAGGCCCAGATCGCAGTTTCACTGCAACTTCAAAGGGCTCTACACGATCCTAGCCAAGGAATAAGGGTCTTATCTAGCAAAACGATTGATCATTTTCTAAAAGAGAATAAAATTTATATACTTTTTAACCAGAAATGCTCATCTTGCACTAGGTCACCCGTGGTTAGTTCTTCGTCAGTGTACTTTGGTTCAAAAAGGTAGTGTAAGGTGAAAAATACTCTGTTTTATTTTCTCCAACTTCAAAATCATCCAACATCATTGCTTTAACTTTTTTTTTGTAAAGGCTGTTTGACTTTCTTTGCACGTTCGCTTTGTAAACACTGGGTCGGTACTCCTGCCAATGTCACGCATGACCTTTCCAACTCGATTACTTAAGGAGTGAAGTCCAGCTAGTGCAAGATGAGCATTTGTGGTTCAAGTACATATAAATGTTAATTGTTTTTAAAAAATGTATTCCTCGGGCTGGGATTGTGTAGAGCCATTTGAAGCTGCATTAAAATTGCAATTTGGACTTTCAACCCGTTGATCCCCGTTGGTCCTATATGGAGGAAAAACCTGCAATGTTTTCCTTAAAAACCTTCATTTCTTTTCGAATGAAGAAAGAAAGACGTAAACATCTTGGATGAAAGGTCATCTAAATGATGAAGGCACACCTACTTAAGGCTCAGGTCAACTTCAACAAACAAATGCCCACACCGGTCCAGACTCTTTTTGAGGAAAATCAAACACTGTCACTGCCAATACAAGTGTCACCGTACGAAAATCTCACCTCGGTCAGCAGCAAAAGTTCAGGAGGGTTCCCGTTAGAAGCTGAAGGATTGTTTTGGTAAGTGGGCCGCGTGTAGACAAACACAGGCCTGGCTGACCCGTTCCCAACAGACGCCAACCTCATGCCCTCCTTGACCCGATTCCGTACGAACTGACGTCCAGCCGGCTGGTCCTTCAGCACTTTTGCCATGTATATGGAAGGATACAGAGCTGTGCTCTCCGTCCACAGCCACTGCAGTTCGTTGTTCCTTTTCACCTCCACATCCGGACAGTGTCCCGTGTAGTTCTTATTTGAGTAATTGTGATTGTAACAATCAGGAAAGAGGTAGAAACCCCAAAGCTGCTGGGGTCGTAAGCCCTTGGCCATTCGGAGAGTCTCCAACATGAATTTACGCGCAGAAAGCTCAAAGTCTTGCTGGGCCACTTTGGCCACCTGATCTTGAGGCCACTTTGGGTTTTTCTTAGCGACTAACTGTCGCGAACGATCACGGTAAATGTCTTTAGGGCCCCAGTTACGTATCCAGAGGGGCCGCCACTCTTCCCAGTCGATCACAGCGAGTCCTTTCACCGCCACATCTCTTATGTACTTCTTGAGCCCGTCCGGCATCCGTTCTAGGTGTTGCGTGAGACTGGCGATCTGCGGTAGGCCGCCATTGACTGGAGTGCCGCCCGGCTCAAAATAAGGGTACAAACCTAAACGGTTGTGATAGAAGATGGTGAGATTTTGCTTGGTGAAGCCCTCGTTTGGTGACGCTACTATTTGGAATTGATCCAGCTGGAAGATGACTTCATGTCGAGGTCTACAGTCTTCTGTTGGGGCGTTCCACGCCAAGAGCAAAGGCTTGCCAGAATACAGCGGCCATCTAGTATTTTTTAACTGCTGTGCTTTTAAACAGGTCCAAAAGAGCATTAAAAACAAGAGTCGCAGCCAGGAGACCCTCAGTCGGGTCGCCCCAAATAGACAGGTGATGTTTCTCATTTCAGACCTAAGAATAAAGAAAACCACTACAATTAATACAAGTCACTTTGAGTGTTATAAAGCATGTTAAAACTTAACGTTTGGTTCACGGTTACATTATACACTACCAGTCAAAAGCTTTTGAACAGAAATTTTTTTTATTTTTTTTTAAAGACATTTCTTCTGCTCACCAAGCCTACATTTATTTGATCCAAAGTACAGCAAAAACAGCAATATTTTGAAATACGTTTACCATTTAAAATAACTGTTTTCTATTTTAATATATTTTAAAATGTCATTTATTCCTGTGATTTCAAAGCTGAATTTTCAACATCTTGGCCTTCAGAAATCATTCTATAATTCTGATTTGCTGCTCAAAAAAACCTTAAAATAAATAAATAAATAACTCTAAGCTGAATCCAAGCTTTTGAATGGTATTGTGTATGTTACAAAAGCTTTTTATTTCGGATAAATGCAGATCTTTGGATCTTTCTATTCATCAAAGAATTCTGAAAGAAAAAAAAAAAGTACTCAACTGTTTTAAATATTGATGATAATAATAATAATAAAAATGTTGCTTGAACAGCAATATTAGAATCAGCATATTAGAAATGATTTCCGAAGGATCATGTGACACTGAAGACTGGAGAAATAATGCTGACAAGTCAGCTTTGATCACAGGAACAAATTACATTTTAAAATATATTCAAATAGAAAACAGTTTTTTAAAATAGTAAAAATATTTCAGAATATAACTATTTTTGCTGTACTTTGAATCAAATAAATGCAAGCTTGTTGAGCAGAGGAGATTTCTTTAAAAAAAAAAACATTAAAAATCTTACTGTTCAAAAACGTTTGACTGGTAGTGTACATATCTGAATTTTGCACAATTTTATCATAAGAACTTACTGTACATAAAAAAAACGAACCTATGACTTTGGTTTTATTAGTCCATTGCAGAGTTACAAGTTTAAAACTAAAAAATGTTTGGTAGGAACTTCTGAAAAAGGGAAGGAAGGACGAAAATATGACTTTCTTTTTAATACAAACAACCAGTTGCAAAATCATATCTTCCGGCAGCATTAAAATAGTCACGATTAATGCATTGTCACATCAGCAATATACTCACGCAAATAAAAGAGACCACTCACATTCAGACATTCACCAAACTTTTGTCAAATGCTTCTAAAATATGTTTTCACAGTACATCGCTAGGAATCGAACCCATGACCTTGGTATTATTAAAACGCTGCTCCGACATTCGAAATAGAACAAAAGAATCAAAACAATAAGCACTAAAATATTAAACATTCCACAGAACGTTTAAACTAATGTGGAACGTTTCAAACAAGCGATTTAGTTCATCGTTCAGTGTTGTATGTAGCAAACCCGCTTCCGATTTACATCTAAGAACAGTTACACAAACTAACTGTAATCTGTTGAAGGAAACACTGACCTATATAGATCGAACTGAACCCGTTCAGCACACCGGTCCGATTACTAATAAACTACCAAACAGCGTCCTCCCATCCATCCAGCGGATGCCAGCACCTCATAATTATAAGTCCCAATCGCTATTTCAAAACAAAACAGCGTATTATCATTGTTTCAACGCATTTGAAACATCCATTTGCGTTTAGCGAGTTTCGTTGGTGCCCAGCTGGCTCATCTGGATCCGTGATTAAATGCTTACGGATCTCGGCCCTCAGATTGATAAATGTTTCTGTGGATGAAGGGGTGCGAGTTCGTACAAATGACGCGATTTTCTCTTCTGTAACGTTATATTTTAAGACCACTCGATGTAATTCGATATAAGATAGTAGATTAAGTTCATATAAAGTGCTAAAGTCATATTTTGGGAGTAGAAGCAGAGTAGTGCTTTTTAATGTGCCCTACGTCCCCCCTACACGACGAGTTGGTTTAGTCCGGATTTCTCCGCTGGGGATAAAGAAGCGTTTCTACTGAACCGAGCTGAGAGACCTGCAGGAGTCCAGAGCCATTATACACATATCACATTTCACTCCGAAATCATTCAGAGAATGAATTTTTCTCTTTCTGCCTTTTCCTTTCGTTGCTCTGTTTATTATTTTCCACTTTATGAGGGAAAACTACAGTCTGACTTAAGACGCTGACTAGCAAAAAGTACTGAGGTAATATTACTGTTGTTTGTGAACGCGGTACTAGTAGCCTACCATGTTTCTTTTAGACATGTATCACGTTAATACCAAGTTTTTGAACACAAACCATCGTAATACGATGGTACTTTTTGAATTACATTATCATTAACTCTTAATTGAGTTTATTGAAGGACTCAGGAAATGCTTAAATTAAAGCCAGTTAGCTTTGAAAGTGCTCAAAACTTTTTAGAGCTCAGATTTAAAACGTTAACTTATAAAACATTGCGCAACATAGCCCGTTGGCATTAACCTTTGACAGACAGGAAGTTCCTGTGGCATTGGGGACCATCCTGTGTGCTGACGCTGATCTGAAACTGATGATGTATTTGTGAATGAATTTTAGCACCTCATAACATCCCGCCATCGTCTGTGCGCAAACACTTTTCACCATGAGCAACCGATTAACTCGCTTGCTCTTTACGGATGCTAATGTTTGCTAATGTCCTGAGAACAAAAGCTCATTCAGCCTCAAACTATGAATGCCTATAGGACGCCTACAGAACATAAAGGCCTCCCGGAAAGACCTCATTTCCATGTGTTACAGTGAAGATGGGTGTAATGACAAGTTGCGGTCAGTGCTATAGGAGTTCTGAGGTCTCCATTAGTGGAAAACCACCCACAGCTGCAGGGCAAAGAGGTCACCTTTGATGTCGCCGTTTAAGTGTAGATGTCACAAAACATCCCAAATGGAATTGAGACAGTTTTCAATACTTCATCTAGAATTGAAAATATGCATTGTTGAGTAGTTTGAGTGCATTTGTCCCTCAAATGACAAATGCGGTGTGTATGTTTGCTTCTGTCCGCAGCAGGGGGTCGACATTCCAGACGAGTCCCCGCTCCGGGCAGAATACTTCAATCCTAAAACACATCTTGTACTAATAAAGGACTGTAAGAGCCAACAGACTCTTACAGCTTCTTATAAACAGAGGACAGATCGTACAGCTGCAAGCTATTTTCACCACTAATGTCTAATTACAAGAGGTAAAAACATGAAAAAACTCTCCATCTGACGTTGACAGGTGTTTATTCCTTAATGTTTAAATTTGTTCTCTCACATCTTCGGAAGTGTCGCAGCCGCTGTTTGTATCATTAATTAAAACTAGAAATAAAAAATGCAAAAAAAAAATAAAAATATTTCTTTGAATTGAAATAAATGAAATGTTAGAAGAAATAAATCTAATATCAAAATTGTATTTTATTTACATTAGTTGAAAAAGAACATTTTCACATTTTACTTACTAAAATGACTAAAACGGAATTAAAAATGAATAAAAAAAAAATGAAAATGAACGTTAAAACGGCTAAAACACATTAAATTGCTAACTTGAAATTAAAATTAAAAATGTAAAATATTAATAAATACTATGATATAATGGTATATTATGTAATGGTATATTAATTAATATAGTAATAATATTTATTGTTATAGTACACAATGAAAGTGAATGGGGACTAGAGATGCTAAGGGTCTGAAAACGACTTAAAAAGTAGTCCATGTAACTTGTGCACCATATTTTAAGTCTTCTGAAGATTAAATGTCAAAAAAAAGTCACGTTTTGTTTAGTTTAAGTACTAAAATTAATAAAACTGACCAAAAATTAATAAAAACTAAATAAATATTTGAAAAATGAAAATTAATTAAAACTAAAATTACTAACTTTAAATAAAATTCAAATTCAAAATATTAATAAATACTATGAGAATATAGTAATGGTACCAAAATAACACTGGTCATGGCTTAAAGTAACAGTTCACTCAAAAACGGAACTGGACGATATTTTTTTTATAGTATACAATGAAAGTGAATGGGGACTGGAGATGTTAAGGTCCAAAAAACAACTTAAAAAGTAGTCCATTGCAACTTGTGCACTATATTTCAAGTCTTCTGAAGCCATTTGATAGCTTAAATGTCACTGATGTTAAAATAACACAATTCACCCAAAAACTGAACCGGGCGATATTACTTTTGGCATAGTATACAATGAAAGTGAATGGGGACTGGAGATGATGAGGTCTAGAAACTATGTAAAAAGTAGTCCATTGAAACTTGTGCATGATATTTCAAGTCTTCTGAAGCCATATGACACCTTAAATGTCATTGATGTTAAACTTTACGCAAAATGTTGGAAAAATACCCAAACGCATTTGGGATTTCACAACTATGGCGAAGGGAAATACTATCAATGAATGACTTAAATTTAGTAGGACCTCGAAAGACTATAGATATATAGAGCAGGAGCCATATGGACTACTTTTATAGTATTTTTGTAATTTTTTTTTACCTTTCACACCTCGAAAACATTAGTCCCCATTCACTTCCATAATAAGGAATAGAGCAGCCTGGACAGTCTACTGAACACTTCCTTTTGCATTCTATGAAAAAAGACAATCGTATGTTTTTGGAATGACATGAAGGTAAGTAAATGATAACAGAATTTTAATTTTTAATATATTTGTACACATACCATGTTTTTTTTATATTGTCCATATTTTGCCATGTTAATATTTAACATAATTTTCATCAGAAAACTTTTCAAATGAACACTTTCTTTCTTACGCCACTTCAAATGAAAGCTTCTACTCACTGTGTTGAAAGGTTGTCTCTCTCCCAGCAGACAGACGTCCTCAGTTGTCTCTATATGTAGATGTACACCTGCTTCGGCTCGCCTGTTACTGAATGCACAGCTGCTTTAAGAGAGACTCAGAGTTTTGATCTGGGAGAAACCACACCCCTGTACCTCCTACACATTCCTGCCCGTCTCACCCACACGTCACCAGCCCCGGGAGCCTGGCCAGACTTTTTGATCTTACCGTGATTGAGGATTGGATTTGAGTGGTTTAGTCTGATCTCAGATCAGCCCCTGCGGGAGACCCCTTGCAGCTCCCAGTTCTGGTTGCCACGGTGATGCTCAAGACTCCCACCTCTGAACAGAACTTAAGGTATTATAGACTAATAAATCAATGCGAATGTGATGAAACTGGAGATGGTGGCACAGATAAAGGTGAGAGTGCTAATTAAAAAGTTTTATAGCTAAAGAAATGAATAGTACCAAAATAAAATATAGTAGTATGTGGCACTGGTAACACTGAGGTGATGAATTAATTCCCAGGGCATATAAATACTGATAAAAATATGTTCCTTTAATGCAATGCAGGTGCATAAAGTGTCTGATAAATGGAAAAAACAAACAAACAAACAAAACACTTATCTTACGTGAAGCCGTCGGTACCTCTTTAACATTATAAGCCTGAATTATTAAAGCAAAAACTTCATTCATCCACACCAGTAGGTGTCAGTATATAATGTCTAAAGTCACATATATATTTGTTTAGGAACACAGATCCTTCTAAACAGAGAGTAAATCTTACAGCTTTGAACGATTGTCACTGTGAATGTCCAATTACGTGAGTTAAAAATGTGAATAAATAAGTAAATAAATAAATAGTCCTTAATGTTTGTATTTTCTCTCTCACATCTTTGGAATTGTCATTGTCACTGTTGTTAAACTAAACTAAACTAGTAAATAATATTTACATTTATTAAAATAGAAAATAAATAGAATATACAAACTTTATTTCAGTCAGTTGTCAAGATTTCTAATTTTCATTTAGTTTAAGATGAAATATTAAAATGACTAAAACTGAAAAAAACCTAAAAACTAAATAGACATTTATTTAAAAAAAAAAAAACAATTAAAACACAACAAAATTACTAAAACTATCAAATTAAAACAGAAAATATAACAATAAAACACTATTAACTACATGAGAACAAAGTTTGAAGTTGGCTTGAGAAAGCCTAGACCGAAAGTTTGAAGCAGTTGTAAACGCTTATAGTTTAAAAATTTGGAAAAATAGTTTAGAGAGATGTTGCTAACATGTCGCTAGTATGTTGTTAGCATAATTTTAACATGATTAGCATGTTGTTAGCATGTTTCTAGTATGATTAGCATTTTCTAGTATGTTGTTAGCATAATTAAAATGTTGCTAGCATGTTTCTGGCATGACTAGCATGTTGTTAACATGTTTCTAACATGATCAACATATTGTTAGCATGTTTTTGGAATGATTAACATGTTTTAACGTGATTTAACATGTTACTAACATAAATGAAAAACATATCCAGCTAAAACCCAAGTAAAACCAGCTGATTGAGTAAAAAACAAAAACAAAAAAAAAACAAAAAACAAAACAGCTGATTCTCCTGCTGTAAAAAAAAACAAAACAAAAAAACCTGTTAAAACCAGCCTAAGCAGATTGGCTGGTCTTAGCTTGTTTTAACTGGTCTCCCAGGCTGACCAGCTAAGGGAGTGGCCAAAACCCCTGTAAAACTAGCCTGCTGACCAGCTAAAACCAGGCTGAAGCAAAAAAGCAAAAAAAGAAAAGAAAAGAAAAGAAAAAGTTAACATGTTAAAACCAGCTCATACAGAAAAGAATCAACAAAAACCTGTTTTAAAAAAGGCTGAGTTAGCAACAATCCAGTTAAAAACAGCTGATTTTAACAAAACTGCTAGAAACCGGCTAAAACCAGCCAATTTAGTTAAAACAGCTTAAAATAGATAAAACTAGCTTATTCAGTACAGAATCAGCTAAAAAAATTAAAAAAAAAAACGATTTAGCAAAAACAAAACAAAACTGCTAAAACCAGCTGATTTTAACAAAAACAGACAGAAACCACTTAAAACCAGCTGATTTAGCAAAAAGCTAGCTAAAGACCAGCTGATTTAGTAAAAAAAAAAAAACAACTTAAAACCAGCTGATTTTAACAAAAACCTCTAGAAACCAGCTAATTTTAACAAAAACAGCTACAAATATGGCTAAACCCAGCAGATTTGTCGCTGTTTTTGTTTAAATTAGCTGGTTTCTAGCGGTTTTTTTTTGTTGTTGTTAAAATCAGCTGGTTTTAGCAGTTTTTATTTTGTTTTGTTTTTGCTAAATCAGTTTTTAAACTGTTTTTAGCTGATTCTTTACTGAATAAGCTGGTTTTAACTGGTTTTAAGCTGTTTTAACTAAATCAGCTGGTGTTAGCTGATATTGTTAAAATGTTTATTTTATTTTTATTTTTTTTACATAAATCGGCTGGTTTTAGCTGGTTTCTAGTGGTTTTTGTTAAAATCAGCTGGTTTTAACTGGCTTATTGGTAAATCAGCCTTTTTTAAACAGGTTCTTCCTGATTCTTTTCTGAATAAGCTGATTTTAACTGGTTTTAGCTTTTGTTAGCTAGCATAAAAACAGCTAAAACCAGCCAATTTTAACAATACCAGCTAACACCAGTAAAAACCAGTTAAAACCAGCTTATTCAGTAAAGAATCTGCTAAAAAAAAAAAGTTTAAAAACTGATTTAGCAAAAAGCCAGCTAAACAAAAACCAGCTAAAACCAGCTGATTTTAACAAAAACCGCTAGAAACCAGTTACAACCAGCTGATTTAGTAAAAAGCCAGCTAAAAAACATCTAAAACCAGCTAGAAACCAGTTCAAACCAGCTGATTTCACAAAAAGCTCACTTAAACCCAGCTGATTTTGACAAAAACAGCTAGAAACCATTTAATACCATAAATCCAGTCATTTTATGAGGAATTAACGCAATCTGGAATTTTATGTGAGGGCGAAAGATTTCGCCATGCAGATTTCGCAACAATTTCATTTTGGTCACACCTTTGCAGAAACAAAAAGCTGTTTGTTCTTAGTACATTGCTATTGACAAAATACTTTTTTTGGACATCTTTGACTGTTGTGCTTGTGTCTCGCACATAACAGCAACTTCGTAGTTCAACTTTTAAAAAGTCTTGACACTTTGCATAAATGTAGCCCAACAATCGCCTTATGTTTTTTGCAGGCAGTTTAAACAATGACATCAGTGGAGTCCGAAAGGCTTGTGTAGAGTGATGAAACCCTGAGTAAAAATCAATCAGCTCTGTCTTCACTAATCAGAAGATCGATAACCGACCTCCTATTTCTGAGCGAAGCCATCATCGTGTTTGACGAAGCCAGTAAACACAGCTGAACTGCTCTCCATGCCATTCTCCTGTTTCCTCTCCTCTGCTGACTCAGGAGTGGCTTGGGTTTGCGGAGAAAGCAAAGAACAGAGACCTGTAAGTAAAAACAAGAGAGAGATTGAATCCTTAAAACCCACAAGCTCAGCAATAACATGGAGCTTTATTGAAAAATGGATCGGAAGACACTGAAATCTGATTATAAGCACACAAGCTGTTCTGACAGAAACTTATCTATATCTAGGATGGCCTAAGAGTGGGGACATTTTCAACAAATTTTAATTTCTATGTGAACTAATCCTTTAAAGTCACGCACACTTTCACTGACCGGTTTCCTGCGTCAGCGAATTGGATGAGTACGAATAATTCCCCTTGATCAGCCTGTTCCTCTCCCAGGGCCCATGACTCTGTTGGTCAGGACAGTCACTGTTCGGAAGGGAAGGAAGGTCAGTGCCACCAGCAGGACGTGGACCCCTGGCACAGCAAGAATCACGCTGCTGTGCGTCAATAGCCCGGAGAACGTTCACGGTACCCAAGGACACATCATTGAAAAGGGCTGTGTGAGTTTTTCTAAACAATCCCATTATGAAAAAAAGAGGCATTTGGGGGATGTTTGTTTTCTATGCTACAAACTCACCATAAAGCAAAATTTATAGGCTTTAGGAACATTTACGGCACAACTGAGAGTTTGGAACATTCCAGTTCGCATGGCTGAATATTTGAGATACATAAACGCTGTTGCCTAATGAGCCTGAGGTTTCAATTATTGAGGATCATCTGAAAGCAATTAAGTAGAGCCCAGGATCAGCTCTGCACACACTCTCAGTGACTATGTACTAGAGTACTGCATACTATTTAGGGGTTCAAACACATAGTGCTGAAACCCCATTGTAATTGTCAGAATGGCCAAGGATCTGCAATCTCAGTAACTGACTGGGCAGACCAAACCATAACTCGTAGAGACTTGAAACTTGGAGGGATGGTAGTACTCACACTGTCTACAACAGGGGTGCTCAACCCTGTTACTGGAGATCTACCTTCCTGCAGAGTTCAGCTCCAACCCTGATCAAACACACCTGAACCAACTAGTGTTTTGCAAACTAGTCCAAAGTTTGTCATCTGATCAGAACCAAACCAGTGCAGGAAGATTCTCTGGAGAGTGAATATCAATAATTGTCAAAAAAAAGTTGAAGTTACGACTCTCCGTCGCAAAGCGACACCAAAACGTTCGAAAGGGGCAGGGCCACCTTTACCTAAACGGCTATAACTTTTGAATGGAATGAGATATCTCGACCAAACTCAGAACATGTATGTAACAGCTGAATCTGAGGTCCCACGAAAAAAGTTGCGGAGCTTGGCCACTTGGTGGCGCTATAAGATGGCAAAAACCTCAAAAAAGGCCATAACTAAGTAATCGTTTGTTTGTGTAAAAATTTGTGTGCACGGTCTTGGTCCAAAGCGCCGCAAGTGTCTAGAAGAACATTTGAGTATCTCAAAAAACATGGCCACCATAGGCCGATTAAATTTGAGCACCTATTAGACAAGGTTAACCGAGTTCAATCAGAATGAAACTCGGTGGGCCGAAACTTGAAGGAAATTGGCCACCGGGGGCAATGTAGCATTTTTCAAGGGCGTAAAATTATTGTATATTGCACAAGTTTTCACATGTATGCACAATATTCATATCATACGATATACCTCCTCATTTCAACCAACTTCGCCTCTAGAACCACTGCTGTCAATCAAACCGTCAAAATGTAAAAAATTACTTTTGCGAACAAGTCCTAGGTTTTTTGCCTGATCGGAACCAAACCAGTGCAGAAATGTTCTCTGGACAATTCGTAACAGTTTTAACTTGCTAATGCCCCACTGAGGGTTGAGTTTATGGGTGCAGCTTCATGCTTGCTTTTTTATTACAAATTGTAAATGTTCTTATGCATCACATTGTACAAATATGTACAAAATTCGTACCTATTCTCGTCAGAACCGTTTGGCACACTGCACAGTGTAGGCTATACTGTATGCAATAACCCAGCAGGCACTGGACGTCAGTATAAAGTCAGGTTGACATTGGACCAGATGTTGCATTTTGGTTGAGAATGAAAATCAGGTTGACGTCAATATGACGTTGACTTAATGTTGGATTTTGGTTACGCAACCTACAAGTTGACGTTGGCATTGGACACTGAATTTTGGTCCCCTGATGTCGCAACCAAAATTAACCAAATATCAACGTTTTATACCTTTCAATAAAAGTGTAGTACTCTCAGCTTCACTGAATACACTGTACTATGCTTCAATCCATTTCCTTCAAAATCTATGCAGAAAAAGGCAAAAACTAAAATTTGAGGGGGAAAAACACAAACAGGCATTCTTTTTATAAATAGCATACTGCACACAATAAACATGCTATAAAACAGCATGAGTAGTATGTTAGTATTCCATTTCAAACATATTGTATAACACACAAGTACAGTGCACCGAAACATTGGTCTGTTATTTAATGCAAATCTAACCTGGAAGCCACTACTAGATACTCTCTGCTAATGCTAAATGCAGCTGCACAGCTGAGATGGATGGAAGCTTCCATCTAATTCCATCCTAGTCAGTGCGTATGTGGGAGGGTTTGATTGCAGATTTGGGATATGAAATTGTTTCAAATGCACTGAAGTAGTTTGAGTAATTCATATGATGGAGATTACAAGTCTCCAGGCACAGCAACTAAAAGGCATCACAGCTCATTCTTGGCCTCTCCAAGGAAATTATTGCTAATCTTCAGAAAACCAAGTGGGAATAGACGTCCCAATTAGGAATATGGGTGCGTGTAAGACTGTAGTTCCTTAAAGATGGAATCATGGATATGGAATGTAGATCCAATTCAGCATGTCATAAAAAATAGATTAATGAGATCTTTATATTTTCTGAAGAAAATGTTGTTCAGGGGAAAAAAGCTAAACATGTTATTTGCTTGCTAAAGTGTCCTTAGTGGATATTAGCACAACACTATGCGGTAACTAGCTTGTTCTGAGTGGCTGCTAGTTGGCTGTTCTGGCCAGAGATAATAAATCCCACCCAAGTCTCCATGATGGGAATTATTCACTCATTTTATCCTCTGTAAGACAATTATACAGCTCCAGCCAGCAACTATGAAATATTTTCTACTTATCAGATTGTGTTTTATTAATGTCTGTATACCATCTAGCCTTAACCCAAATGGTGGTGGAAGACTTACACCACAAAATGTAATATTTAAGGCTCCTTTACAAGAATAACTAGCCTGTAGACCTAAGAGAAACAAGCATGCACACATCTTTAGAATTTTGAACTTACATTTTTTGCGTAGCTCTATATAGCTGTTGAAGAGTTATTAGCTGTTGGATTTACATATTATACAGCGGTTGAAAGTCATCATGTGCATTGTAATGTTCGAAGTGGATATCATAACAAATGTCAGCAGACCGGAAAGAACGGTTCATTCATAAATTCGTACGACGTTCGCGCTGTGGAAATACAAACGGAGGACAGAAGACAACGACCGCAGCGCTAAAAAGGGGCGGAGCTACACACGGTCTATATTAGCATCCACGTCAACGCAAGCTAAAGCGGTGTTTACTATAAACGCGTACGTTCTTCAAACCAAGATGGATTCTGATTAGCTGTGAGTGTTTTTATGATTCATGAGCTGGACACAGTAGATTTTAAAAGTGATTCCAAATATATCGTTCCTCTGTTATCATTATAGTTGTGAGCTTCCTCATTCATAAGGAACGCAAGTTACCATTATCATTCTTGTCTTGAACAGGTCTTTAGTTTAAATGGTTTGTTCAAATCACTCATCTGATGAGATTGATTTAGCAGTAATCCTATAAATTCAGCTTCCCTCAAGTCCAAATGATTTTCCTACGTTTCTGCCAGTGCCTTTGTTCAGTTCAGTGATTTGCATTGCTGGAAAACAGTCTTCATAATGATAAAAGTTTCCTATAGCAGAAGATAGCATGCTCTTTTGTTTGTGGATGGAACATGAAGGAAAGGAAACAAAGATTGAGTTCAGTCCTGTGGAAAGAACAATAGAGTTCAGCTAGAGGACAGGGGGGGAAAAAACAGACTGCAGGAGGAAAAGACAGGCGACTGGCGGAGAGATAAAATAGCTTGAAGTGTTTGAACTTGTCCTATTGGCTGTTGTGGAAGGAACGTAATTAAACTAATCACTGAGAACAAAATAAATATTGGTTTCAGGACCATAAAACAACATTAACTCACCTTTAGCCCCATTTACTGACAGCATACAGGAACAGTTCACCCAATGTATTCATTGTTAGGCTATCAAAGATGTAGACGAGTTTGTTTCTTGATTAGAACAGATTTGGAGAAATTCAGCATTACATCACTCGCTCGCCAATGGATTGTCTGCAGTGAGTGGGTGCCGTCAGAATGAGAGTCCAAACAGCTGATAAAAACATCACAGTAATTCAGAAGACTACAGTCAAAATGCATTTTGTGTATGAAGAAATAAAAAAACACTGATGTGCATTTATATGTGGTATTTTCTTTAATGCCATCTGGTCATTTTAACTGTAATAAATAAAGACTGCCACAACAGTGAGAGGGGGCGGGGCTTCTCACAGTGACTGGCAGCACCGTGTCGGTCAGTGCCTCAGCCGTCCAATCAAGGAGCGGCAGCAATTCCATCATCCAATCAGCATACAAACAAATCACAGCATAGTAAACAGCCATTGATTCTTTCCTACTGGCTGAAAAGAAAGCAGAATCAGGTCTATAGGAACTACATGCAAAAATCAGGCTGTAGTTTTACTCAATTTTGTACTAACCCTAACTGCGTTACCTCTACGAACATCGCGTCCTAACGATCTGCGAAGCTCTGCTTGTTACACAATGCCCTTCAATTTATGCATTCAAATCCAACCTGATCTTTCCAAAGTCTTCTTTGAAATTCTAAACGGAACGTTCTAGAAGGTCCTCCAGAGTCCTTCACGATGTGCTCCTGATAAAAGTCAAACATCGCTAAATATTCTCTATTTCTATGGCCACATACAAACAAACATACACTCATATACAAACCACACTTAGTGTCTTGGCCGTACAGCCCATAATAGTCTTCATGTGGATGATTACGAGAAAACGAAAAGAGTCAGGACATCATTGTCAGGCCGCAGCCTCTTCTCAGTCACACAGCCGGAGCATCTCACGGCTCGTTTGCCAGGATTCCACATACACGCATCAAGCCCTCCCAAACACAAGGGGGCGCTACACAGCAAGCGTGTCCGGGATCCAGCGGGCGGGAGGAAAATTGAGGGGGGACGGATACTTCGCAGGAGGTCAACGACAGCATCAAACTTCACAGATGACGACCGGAAAATCGACGTGGATACAAGGGTGATCCAACTTGATGATTCCCTATGAAAAAATTCGCAATAAAATGTTCGTTATCATTATTCGTAATGATAAAAGTTAAGATAATAAAACCTTTAGTTAAAGATAAAAATCACGCAGCGAATGTTTGCAAAACACTCCCATGCTGACTAACCTGAGGTATGAGATTCTTGTGGATTCGTTTTAGTTTGGCTTTCTTGCGGCCGTTTTTCGTTACTACCGTTTCCTCGTAAAACTCGTGGGCGAGGTCGCCGTCCTCATCGAAGTACAAAGAGCTTCAAAACATGAATACAAGTAAAAAAAACAATGCAAAGTTTAATACATTTTACAAGTCTAATGGTCCGTTCACACCAAGAACGATAATCGTTATTATAAATTGCGTGCTGCGGTTTTGTCATCTGCCAATTTAAATGTTCTTAAAAGAAGGACTGATTCTGATTGGTTGTCAATGTTTTTATTGTTTATCAGTTGGGGGAAAAAACTTGTTCTGAAAGAGATTTCAGCAGAATTGTTGCTCTGTGACATTATCGTTATAATTACTTGTAAAAGTGGAACAAATGTGATAACTTTTAGCTATAGTTATAGCTCTGAAAGGCCTTAAGGAAAAAAATATATATTTTTTGCATTCCACTGCACAGACTTTCCATAGTTTTTCTACGTAAACACCAGTTAAAACATAAAAATTTGTAATAAAAATTAAAGATTTTGAGACAAATATTCTATTTTCCCATATAAATAGTACCCGACAATGGCATTACAACACTAGGTGTGTTTCCATTACAGATTTGCGCAAAACTTTTGCAATATTTTATAAACGTTGATAAAAAACACTATAGTGAAATGACAGCATTTCCATTAATCAATGTTGAGTCATTAAAACTGTCGTTAAAACTATATAATTATCTCATCAAAACGACATATTTTCTTGTAATAACAAGATGTTGTCGTTAAAACGTCTTTTCTCGCAATAAGATGCTGTCGATAAAAGAGTTATCTCATTAAAACAACATATTTTCTCGTTAAAACGACATCTTTTCTTGTAATAACGAGATGCTGTCGTTAAAACGACAATTATCTCATTAGAACTACATTTTCTTGTTAAAACTACATTTTTTCTCGTAATGAGATGTCGTCAAAACGGCATCTTTTCTCGTTAAAACAACATATTTTCTTGTAATATGAGATATGTCGTTAAAACATCTTTTCTCATAATAACGAGATGCTCTGTTGTTAAAACAACAACTTTTCTCGTAAAAACGAGATGCATTACATGTGATGCGTTTCCATTACAGATTTGCGCAAAACCTTTACGATATTTTGAAGAGACATAGACGTATCTTTAGCAAAGCAGTGCGGAGAACCGGGACTCTCTGCAATATGTGGGAGGTTTCGCAACATTGACGCATCTCCATTGGCTGCATCTTCAGTTCACGCAATTTATAATGGAAAAATAATGGGTAATGGAAACGCAGCTACTGTGTATTCTACAAAAAAAAAAAATATATATATATAAACTGTATTTTTTATTTGATTGTTTTGCATAAATGTTTAACATAACTTTTTTATGTCAAAAAACAGATTAAATAATACACAGTTACAACTTAAAAATGTATAATTAATTTATATTTGTATGTAATAATTTATATTTAAACATGCATTTGCTATCATTTTCTTTGTGCGTTATGCATGCTTAATTACTAGGTTGCTTCATTTTTATTTTTAAAGAAAATATGTAATAAAAATGAAAGATTTGGAAACATATATTCAATTTTCCCATATTATTTATTATTTGATGGTTCTGCAGAAACTTTTTTTTTTTTTTTTAATGAAAAAGCAGATTAAATAATAATTAAAAATGCGTTGCGCATATCAGTTGTCAGATACTTAAACAAAAATTGGTTGACCTCTAATAATTTTTTTTTTTGCATTTTCTTAATTAGTTTAAAGATTAGCTATCTTAATTACGTTTTAAACATTTACACATACAGTCAGCCGCTCATTATTGCAAAATAAAACCTGACCACTCTGCCAAGGTTTATTTTGCAATAATGTATCATAGTATGTGTACTTTGTCCTTTACTTAACACTAAAGGTTCAGTTACCTCAATGACAATGAACAGTTTGAAAACATTACTTTCAAAATCTGCAGTGAAATTCAAGAATGTGTGTTTTTCCAGATCATCTGTTTCTCAGTGTACCTGGCAGAGTGGTCCAGTTATGCTGTCTGAAATCAAGTCACATGATTGAAGCTGTGGTTATATTTACCTCCTCCTGGTAAACACGAAAGGCGTCGCGTTTCGGATGCTCCGCACCCGGGCCAGGCTCTGCTCTTGGCCGTCTTTGGCAGGTTCATCTCCACCACCTGAACCTGAGAACGGCCAGTAGCCTTTACCTTTAGACCCGCTGCCACCCATCATGGGCTGCAGAACATTCTCCTCCTGCTCACCTCACACTCAGGACGGCTGTACAGCTCTGGAGGAAGAAGAAATGGACTGTTATTAATCTCATACTGTTAAATATTGACATATTTGAACAGTCATGATGAAATATGGCTACTTTTTATGACATGGGAAACCTGGGATCTCTGCTTTCCCACTCAAACACTTCACTAAAGGGAAATCCATTTTAAGTTGTTTTTTCATTCTTAAAATGTTAAATTTGACATAATATTTTATGTAACAACATTTTTTTTCCTCAGCATTAGCATGTAGCATTTTAAAACATGACAGATTGTGTTTGACAGCCATATAATTTAGCAAAAACAAGATTTCAACTGATTATTTTTCATTAATTAAACTTGCATATAAGCACTGTTACAAAATAATCACACTGCGCCGAATTATTTTATTTTTTAATAGACTAAATTGATTTAGCTTTCATGCTAATACGGCTAACATCATCATTATGTCCTACAACGTTTATAACATAACATTATTCATGTTTATAATGATGACACTTACTTGAATGAAGTCTCCTGGTGTTAAATGAAGCAGAACAGCGGAAATAACACAAATTAACAACGGTCTGAACAGATTTATTGAGTGTGGTAAGTCACTCACAAACGAAACGCTGCAAATCACACAGTGAATCAAGACACGCTCAGCCGCTCCTGCTAAAACCGGAAATTACATGGGAGCGCCTCAGTGAGGAGAATGGATAGAATAAAAGTTCTGGAGTTTTATAGAATAAAAGTGTTTATTTTATTTTTATTTCCAGTCATATTTATTTATTTTGTCATGTCGTTTCATTTTATTGTCGCTTGATTTTTATTTTCTTAAGGTTTTATTTAACCAGAATGAAAGATTCTGACACAATTTATTTTTCCATATGATAAGCACCCAAACAGCAGAATTAAAAGGTATCCTACAAAGATATTCATTTAATATACTGTCCACAATTTTGTTTTTATTATATATATATATATATTAAATGATCCAAATATTATATTATAAGTAAAACTAATTCAGAATGGTTCACAATAAATGTTTAATCCAAAATAATTCTTTCCTTAATTACATTACACTGTCAAATATTCAACAGCAGACATTTTTCAAAAATAATAAATAAATAAATAAATAAAAAATTTAAAAAAAGACTTGAAAACTAAATGGTTTCTCTTTCCATTTATGTAACGGTTTTACTTTCTACGGTGATGCATTACTGTCACATTATTTTTTCCACTTAATGATGTCGTAATAACGAAATGTTGTCATTTTAACATCTTTTCTGGTTAAAACTATGCTATATCATTAAAACGACAGCTTTTTTGGCTAAAATGACATTTTCTCGTAATGATGAGATGTTATGAAGTTAAAACGACGTTCTGTTAAAACGACATCTTTTAACAAGACGTTATGTCATTAAAACATCTTTTCGCATAATAACGAGATGCTGTCATTAAATTGATATAAATATCTTGTTAAAACGTCATCTTTTGTCGTAATAATTAGATGTTATGTCAATAAAACAACACCTTTTCTCGTAATAACAAGATGTTATGTAATTAAAACAATATAATTATCTCATTAAAACGACATCTTCTCTTGTAATAACAAGATGTTATGCCATTAAAACGATATAATTCTCGTTAAAATTTTCTCGAAATGAGATGTGTCGTTAAAACGATATTAGTATCTCGTTAAAACGACATCTTTTCTCATAATAATGAGGTGTTATGTCATTAAAACGATATAATTATATTGTTAAAACAGCTTTTCTCATAATAACAAGATGTAAACGATATAATTCTCGTTAAAATTACATCTTTTCTCGAAATACTGAGATGTTATGTCATTAAAACATCTTTTCTCGTAATAACAGGATATGTCATTAAAACGATATAATTATATTGTTAAAACATCTTTTCTCGTAATAATGAGATGTTGTGTCATTAAAATGATGTAATTACCTTGTTAAAACGACATCTTTGCTCATTAAAACGCCGTCCTTTCTCGTAGTAACGCGGTGTCTTCAAATTCTTCGTAATTCTTGTTAAAATGACATCTTTTCTCGAAATAACAAGATGTTATGTAGTTAAAACTATATAATTATCTTGTAATAACAAGATGCTCTGTCGTTAAAACGACATCTTAAACGACATGACAAAATGTTTATTAATCAGGTTGTTTATCCAGCTGTTTATTAGGATCAGGAGAAAAGATAACATCCTGTGATTACGACATATTTAAGTGAAAGAAATAATATGTGTGTGGCAGCACAGCATTACTGAAACTTTCCATGCCTAAAGTTGCATCATTATTATTTAATGTAATTAATTACATTTATATTTTTATTGTAAATTTAATGCTTCTTGCACACAAGAAAAACAGTCATTTTAAAGGGGAAAAATATTTTAATTTCACTCAATTTAATTGACAATGAATATCCAATATATACATGGGTGTTTCAATATCTCACAAGTACTGCATCACTAAATGGTGTTATTTTAATACAGACGTTAAAAATAATCATTTTTTCTATTACAAGTTTAAATGTTGCTCAAAATACTCTTTAATCTGCACTGATATATGCATTCACCACAGACCAATAATCTGCGGTTCACACTGGAAAGACGTCACTCCACAACTGGATCTACAGCTACGACCGCAGCATTTCTTCCAGTGTAACGTCACACTCCTCTCATGCTCACCAGTCACGCTTAAACACACGCTACTCCTCACTCTCACTGCATTTCCCTTTCGCTTACGACCCTTCTCATGTCCACAGCAGGACAGAGGGTTCTCCCACACACTCTTTGGATTCAGACAGTAACAAGCTGTGTACGAGCATCCTTGCATCCATTTCCTTTCGTTTCTGAGGTATAGGAAGCAGCTTGTTTCAACCCGGCGTGCTGAAGTTCTTCAGAGCCTCATTCATCTTGTCTCTGGCCAGAGCGTAGCGCCGCACGATCTGCCTCACGTGGTCCTCTTCCTCTCGCTGCAGGATGCGCAGGAAGTTCTGGAGTTCGGGAAAACTGAACGCATCCCACTGCCAGAAGAAACAACAGTATATATAGCTTTAAACGATTAGTTCACTCCAGAATAAAAATTTCCTGATGATTTACTCACTCTTATGTCATCAAAGATGTTCATGTCTTTCTTTCTTTAGTCGAAAAGAAATTAAAGTTTTTGAGGAAAACATTCCAGGTTTTTTTTTTCCATATAGTGGACTTAAAAGGGGATGTGGGACATCTTTCTTGCTAAAATTACATCTTTTCTGGTAATAATGAGGTGCTGTCTCATTAAAATGACAGCTCTCGTTAAGCATCTTTTCTCGTAATAACAAGACGTTATGTCAATTAAAACAACATAATTATCTTTTTAAAACAATAGGGCTGTCAAACGATTAATCGCAATTAATCGCATATAATAAAAGTTTGAGTCTGTAAAGAGATTTACAGTTTACAGATTATATTTATATATATATATACACATATAAATACAAATATTTTGTACATAACATTACGAGATGTTATGTTGTTAAAACAGCCTCTTTTTCTCGTTAAAATGTCATTTTCTCATTAAAACGAGATGCTATATCATTAAAACTACTTTTTCTTGTTAAAACGACATTTTCTCGTAATGAGATGTTGTTGTTAAACGATATTCTCGTTAAATTGACGTCTTGTATAGTTAAATTACTTTTTTGTCATAATAACAAGATGTTGTCATTAAAACTACATCTTTTCTTGTTAAAATGACATCTTTTCTCATAATGAGATGTTGCCATTAAACGATATTCTCATTAAATCCACATCTTTTATAGTTAAATCACTTTTTTCTCGTAATAAGATGTTATGTCGTTAAAACTACAACTTTTTTGTAATAACAAGATGTTATGTCGTTAAAACGACATCTTTTTCCTCGATAAACGACATCTCTCCTAATAACGAAATGCTGTCATTAAAACGACATCTTTTTCTTGTTAAAATGACAACTTTTCTCGTAATAACGAGATGTCGGTAAAACAGCATTTTTTGTAATAATGAGATGTTATGTCGTTAAAACATCTTTTTCTGGTTAAATCAACATCTTTTATAGTTAAATCACTTTTTTCCCGTAATAAGATGTTGTCATTAAAACTCCATTTTTTCTTGTTAAAATGACAACTTTTCTTGTAATGAGAGATATCGTCGTTAAACGATAATTCTTGTTAAATCAACATCTTTTCTCATAATAATGAGATGTCATAATTATCTCGTTAAAACATCTTTTTCTCGCTAAAAACGACATCTTTTCTCGTAATGAGATGTTTTGTCGTTAAGCGATATTCTTGTTAAATTGACACCTTTTCTAGTTAAATTGAATTTTTTCTCATAACGTGACGGTTGTCTTTAAAATGACATAATTATCTTGTTGAAACAACAGCTTTTCTCGTAATAAGATGTTATGCCGTTAAAACATCTTTTCTTGTAAAAAGACGTTATGTCGTTAAAACATCTTTTTTTTAAATAAGATGTTATGTCATTAAAACGACATCTTTTTCTTGTTAAAAGGACAACTTTTAAGCGATATTCTCATTAAATTGACGTCTTTTCTAGTTAAATTTGATTTTTTTCCTCATAATAACGAGAGGGTTGTTGTTAAAATGACATTTTTTTCTTGTAATAAGATGTTATGTCACTAAACCGACATCTTTTTCCGTAATAACAAGATGTTATGTCATTAATACAACATCTTTTTCTCATTAAACGACATCTTTTCTCATAATAACGAAATGTCATGTCATTAAAATGACTTAATTTCTCTTGTTAAAAAGATAACTTTTCTCGTAATGAGATGTTGCATCATTAAATGATATAATTCTTATTAAATCAACATCTTTCCTAGTTAAAGGACACCTCTTCTCGTAATAACGAGACGTTGTTAAAAAAAGGACATCTTTTCTTGTAATATCAAGATGTTATGTTGTTAAAACAACATTGGGTTGAAGGTCCAAATTGCAGTTTCACTGCAGCTTCAAAGGGCTCTACACGATCCCAGCTGAGGAATAAGGGTCTTATTTAGTAAAACAACTGGTCATTTTCTTAAAAAAAAAAAATAAATAAATAATAATAATAATAATAATTGACTTTAACCTCAAAAATACTTTTTTTTAACTACAAATGCTTGTCTTGAACTAGCTGGACTTTACGAATTACGTAACCACATTGGAAAAGTCACATGCGGTTAGTTCTTCATCTGTTTACTTCGAAAAAGGTAGGGTAGGGCAAAAAACTCCTTCTCATTCTCTCCTCCAACTTTAAAACCCTTAAGACCATTGTTTCACTAGATAAGACCCTTATTTCTTAGCTGGGATCGTGTAGAGCCCAAGCTGCATTTAAACTGCAATTTGGACTTTCAACCCATTGGTCACCACTGAAGTCCACTATATGGAGAAAAATCCTTAATCCTTAATTTCTTTTCAACTGAAGAAAGACAGACATGAACATCTTGGATGACATGGGGGTGAGTAAATGATCAGGAATGATCCAGTCAAAAAGTTGTCTACTCACATTAACTTCCCCCGTTTCATTCTCCTTAAGAACTAAACTGAGGACCTTCTCGTTGGGTCCAGCACACAGACGCAGGAAAAGTGGACGTTCATCATCTGCTAACTTCCGTAAGTACACTAAAAAGCGAAAGACGACATGAATTGTATTATTTGTTTACAACGTATTCATTGTTTATTATAAATATCAATGTAGAGAATGAACAGTCTCCACACCTTGATTCTGTCGCTCGCTGCGTTCAAACAGTGAGAACTTGGCCGGATTGTCCACCACGGTGAATTTCTTCAGCAGTGCTTCGATGACCTCTCTGGCCCGTGTGCTGGAGCTGATGTGCAGGTGTTTGACCGTGTCTCTCGGTAGGTAGAATGAGGTGCGGTGCTTCAGTGCTTTGTCTTCCCGACAACCGCCGTCCCGTCCCGGGGAGGAGCAGGAGGACGTGGATCGTGGAGGAGGGATAGACACGGGCCGGGCCAGCTTAAACTGGACCTTTATGAAGCCAGTGTAAGATCCATCACGGTTCTGATGGGGAGGAACAGAAAACATTAATGCAAGCACCAGAAATAAACATATTTATATGCAGTTGAGGTCAAACGTTTGTGTAGTACCGACCTGAACAAGATATTTCACATAAAAGACGTTTACATATAATCCACAACAGAAAATAATAGTTGAATTTATAAAAATGACCCCATTTAAAAGTTTACATACACTTGATTCTTAATACTGTGCTGTTACCGGAATGATCCACAGCTGTGTTTTTTTGTTTAGTTGTTCATGAGTCTGCTCTTTGTTCTGTTCTTCAGAAAAATCCTTCAGGTCCGCCAAATTCTTTGGTTTTTTAGCATTTTTGTGTATTTGAACCTTTTTCAACAATGACTGTATGATTTCGAAACCAACTTTTCACACTGAGGACAACTGAGGGACTCATATGCAACTATTACAGAAGGTTCAAACACTCACTGATGCTTCAGAAGGAAATACGATGCATTAAGAGCTGGGGGTGAAAACTTGTGAATCAGGGTAACTTTAACTTATTTTGTCTTCTGGGAAACATGAACGTATCTTCTGTAGCTTCTGAAGAGCAGTACTAAATGAAAAAAAATATAATATTTAGGCAAAACAAGAAAAATTTACACATCTTCCTTCTGTTCAAAAGTTTTCACCCCCGCTTTAAATGCATTGTGTTTCTTTCTGAAGCATCAGTGAGCGTTTGAACCTTCTGTAATGGTTGCATACGAGTCCCTCAGTTGTCCTCAATGTGAAAAGATGGATCTCAAAATCATACAGTGATTGTTGGAAAGGGTTCAAATACACAAAAATGCTGAAAAACCAAAGAATTTGTGGGACCTGAAGGATTTTTCTGAAGAACAGCACGTAGTTTAACTGTTCTGGACAAACAAGGGACTCATGAACAACTATCATTAAACAAAAAACCACCAAACACAGTTGTGGATCATTCAGGTAACAACACAGTATTAAGAATCAAGCATATGTAAACTCTTGAATGGGTCATCTTTATAAATTCAGCTATTATTTTCTCTTGTGGTCTGTATGTAAATGTCTCTTATGTAAAATATCTTATTCAGATCAGTGCTAAATAAAAAAAACAAAAAAAAAACATGAATTTTGTATGATCCCTCTTATTTTGATAAAATAATTAATTTGCAGAATCTGCAGACAACTGCAGAAACTTTTGACCTCAGCTATATATATAATAAGATTATATACCCGCACACTGTATGTAATAGATAGATAGATAGATAGATAATCAAGACTGACAAGTTTCCTTACCAGAACCATGAAGAGGTTACTGTTGACCTGAGCATTGTATTCTTTCACTTTCTGTTGTATTTCACTGACGGACAGCTCCTGTTTCCTACAGTCCACTGGCTCGTCCTGTAGGACAGAGGACAGGACAGTGTGATACATCACATGACCACAAGAGGGCGGCAAAGAAACTTTACGAGACAAGGGTGCCCAACCCTGTTCCTGGAGATCTACCTTCCTGCAGAATTTAGTTCCAACCCTGATCAAACACACCCATCTGTAATTATCAAGTGCTCCTTCAGATCCTAATTAGTTGTTTCAGGTGTGTTTGATCAGGGTTGGAGCTGAACTCTGCAGGAAGGTAGATCTCCAGTAACAGGGTTGAGCACCCCTGCTTTAAGAGATAGCTGACATAGTCCTCAGATTATACAGCAAACAGAGAAGATGTGAGAGAACTTGATTGTTTGTCCTAAACACTGATATTTATGGGTTTACAAACCAATAAGGAACGGCTTTAGATGAACTTTGACAAAAAAAAGTCTGACTTTTATGAAAACAGATTGAACAACCATAGCTGATTGTGTTTGTAAAGCAGAATAATCGCAGTCTGAGGCAAAAAGTGGGTTTGAAATAGTCTTTCAGATGCAGCTGGATGCCTTTACCCACAACCCTCCCTCATCCAGAAATAGCAGACAGGAAGTGGAAACACACAGACACACACGCATTGTTCCACACTCACTCATACACACACTTACATTCACGTCAACCCTAAATGCTTGTGAATGTGTCTAAAGAATGTCGAATTTCCAGTCAGTCCATTACTTGTAAAACTAAAACACACACATATAAAATCTTCCTAAGTTGTGCGGAAAAAAATGTTTTGTACTTATTAGTGCTGTGAAAAGTAACCTATAGATTGAAATAAAAAATTAAGTAGTAATTAAATATGTAATTTAAAAAATATATATATAATAAACACATAATACATATTGCAAAACACTGTTTTTATCTAAAAATTACAGGCTATTTTTTTACAAATAATTTATATTTATAAATTACAAATGCTAACACCACCAATAAAGGTATAAACATGTATATAACATGTTTCAGTGATGTCACATAAATAAAAATAATGCTAGTCCACTTTAATCTTTGAATACATTTGATGACTTCATGAATAGTAATGAAGGCTTAATTAAGATTCAAGTCTTCATATTGATTATGTGCTATAAAGAAACATGAACAGACTGCGGCGATGCTTAATCACCTTAAGAGCGACTCAACATGACATCATCTAAAAAGGAAACCCCCCCACGCGCGCGCACACATACACACACAAATAAGGAAGTCTAAAATATTATATAAAGTACAACAAACATTTTAAAATAATGAATAATTTGACTAAAACAACGGATTACGCTTTTAAATAATTATATACATTATTGAAAATCATTATCGAGTTCGCTAGTAGATGTAAGCATCATTTAAAAATAAACACGCAGGCGCATTGTTGGCACAGCGAACCGAAGATTTCCGGTAACTTAGTTCGGTTTCTCCCTTTCAAACTGGAGTACAAACTCGCAAAGCCGCCCAAGAACGCCAAAATAATACACACTAATGTTTAAAGTTGTATTGTGTTTGACCATTGGCCACTGTCTTACTTTCTCTTTGCGTTTTTTGGTCTTTCTGAGTGACGTGCGCGCCGTGTAGAACTGCTCGAAGTCGTGCTCGAGCTCGGAGTCGCTCTGGCTGCAGTATCCGCTGCTCGCGCTGCTGCCCCACGTCATGTCGAACCACTCGCAGTCCGTCATTATTACGCCGAAATCAACCGGACCGGGCCTCTGTAAGAGTTTCCGCTGTGTCTGAGGAGGATGATGTGGCTGTCTGACCGACCTCGTGTAACCGGGATGCAACCGTTAGGCGTGATTCGAAAACCCACCCTTCCCTTCCGCTGGGCTCCGCCCCTCGGATTGAATTTACAGCACGCAGGCTCCTCCCCCTATTCTGTCCTGACCCTCCCCCCGAGACCCCGCAGAACAATGGAATATAGATGGCTGTTTAAAACAGAGGAAATATTTTGTAACCAATAAAATATAGTTATATCTAGATATAATTATTATAAAAAATATGTAATATATGTTATATATTAAAGTATATAATGTATTTTAAATAGTTTGTTTAAATAGTAAATAATAGTATTAACATTTTAAATAATAACAACAACAACAACAATAATAAATATTATACAGTTTTGCTATACATATATACAATTTGCTGATCTGTATACAATTTATATTATAATTGTAATAATATATTCATAACTGTCAAATTACATGTAGTAACATGTTATAAATATTAATATTATATTCATTTATTTATATTCTATTTATATTTTATGTATTTACATTATTATTTATTTATAATTATATTATATATATTAATAATCAAAATTATCATTATATTCGATTAGCATATTAGCATATCCGATTATATATATATATATATATATATATATATACACACACACACAATTTGTGTATATTAATAATAACAATAATAATAATAATAATAATAATAATTATTATTATTATAGTAGCAATTTGCTAATCTGCATACAATTAGATAATAATTAAATTACATAATATTACATAAAAATTATTAAATAAAAAATTACATACAGTAACTTAATATTTTACATAATTTTGTATACCAAACATTTAGTATGAAAAAAAAGAAAAGCCATGCAAAAAACAATGTACATCACTACAGTGGGCAAATAAAAATATAATTATATCTACATAATTATGCATTAATTATGAAAATAATTACATAGTAATATTTGTTATATTTGTCAAATAATTTGTTAAATAACAGTATAAATGTATTTAAATAGGTTTATACAGTTTTGTATATAAAGGTATTATTTAATAATAATAATAATAATAATAATAAATAAAAAGAAACAAATTATACTTATATATTGTTATTCATATTCTTCTTCTTCTTATTACATCTAATATTATCAACATTAGAATATTATCTAAAATTTAAATAGTACATTTATAACATTAAATAATAGTATAAATGTATTTTATGTATATAATAGGTATATTTATTATCAATAATAACAATAAATAAAGTATACTTATAAAATAATAAATAACATACTTATATAATAATAATAATAATATTAATAAATAACTAAATGATACTTACATAATAATAATAAAAATAACAATAATAGTAAAAAAAAAAAAATAATAATAATAATTATTATTATATCTAACATTTGGTAAGACAAAAAAGCTGAGCAACAAACAAACAATATAAATCACTACAGCTTAAAAATAAAATACATATAATTAAATCTGTATCATAAAATTAACCTACATATAATTCTATAACAATTAAATAAAAAATGACGTATGTTTGTTATATGTAAAAATACAACATTTACATTAAATATTACTTTTATTATTGTAAATAACAGTATATAGCATACAAACATATATTGAATAAATATAAGAAATATTTATTTTAGATTTTAATATGCAATATTGCCATTTGGTATGGCAGAAAAATACAAACTACAAACAACATCACTACAGTGGACAAACAGAAGGTTTAAGGAGAATATATACATACATCATGACAACATATATAAATATTTCATATATCCTGTGCCCATCTGCATAAAACATGCTGCTAGGAAAGTCTTATGTGTATTTAAAAGGATTAAAAGTATAAGAAAGAGCGTCACGCAAATGTTGCATGGCCAAATGAGATTTTAAGATGATTTGCACATTTGTCATTAAGTAAGAGCTCCATTGTGACGCACCATTGACTTGATCTGATTAGTTCATTCACACAGCTGTCAGTCAGTCAGTCCTCCACCCTCCCCCATATCACTCTCACATCAGCACTCAACAATCACTCACTTACACTGAAAATCGATGCAGATCCCTCCTTCCTGTCATTATAACCTCGATTATGATGTAAATAAGAATTAGAAACCAAAACCTCATGCAACTCCAATAAATTCCACATTTTCAGAAAGCTTAAAAAATCATGAATTCAAAGACATCATGTTTTATTTGCATGTTAAATGTTAAAAAGCGAGCAGCTGCTTTATTGTGTCTCTGCCGTGTTGTCGTAAATTGCACGCGTCACAGCGTGTTTAGGACGGTAATAAACCCACACCGATGGCATATGGTGCGCTGAGAAACTGATCTACGTCTAGTGACAGATGACAGGGTGGAACAATTTAATTACGTTTAAATGTAACGCATGCGCACGTCTCTGATTTGCATGTCATTTACTGCTTCGTAGTTCGCTCACCACATTAGTGTCCGTCTCGATCGTGTCCTCGCAGTAGTTTAGCTGTTCGCCAATGCCGTCGCAGTTCAAGCTGCAGTCCAGTTGAATGAAGGGTTGACAGCGGTAGTGACAAGTGTAATTACAGTCTGAAAAGACACAAATGGTCATTTGCAAACCGAAACCACATATACATAGAAATCAAGCTGTTTTGAGGAATGTTGGTAACTGGACGGTTGATGGTATTTAAGTCAACCGTTTAGTTACCAACATTATAAAATAGCTTCTTTTGTGTTCGACAGATGACAGAAACTCAAACCGGTTTGAAACTTGAGGGTGAGTAAAATGACAGCATTTTAATTTTTAGGTGACTGTCCCTTTAAGACAGTTCTCCATTCACAGAGCTACAGTTTATGAGATCAAAAGTCTATTTTGGTGGCACAAAATGAATTCATGACAGAGAGCTCCAGCTTTACTAGTTCAGAAGGGCCTGATTCATTATGAATGAAATGCAATACAGCGCCGCCTGCTGGTCATGCTGATGTAAGTTATGGGTTATTTGATGAATAAGTCATTCATCTATGGTCTGTTTTGACTGACCCACTTTTCCTCAAGGCCTCGCGAAGCCTAAAAACAAAGCTGCTTATGATCGTTTTTAATATTTGATCATCTATTATGATGTTTTGAGCAAATAGAGAAAGAGAAAAACAGAAGAAAATGTGGGTAGTACTTGCAAAACTCACTGTTACAACATTTCTTAATGCAGTTAAGCATTTATTTTAATGTGGCAAAATGATTAATCCCAATTAATCGTACCCAAAATAGACGTTTTTGTTTACATAATATATGTGTATATATGTGTTGTGTATATTTGTGTGTATATATATATATATATATATATATATATATTATTTTTTTTTTTAAAAATATTTACATGCAATTACATGTAAATATTAGTGCTGACCAACGATTAATCGTAATTAACTGCATCCAAAATAAAAGTTTTTGTGTACATAATATATGTTTGTGTGTGCTGTGAAAACACATTTGAGGTGAATATTGCACGTTCGTGGCAAACAAATTGCAAATTTCACATCATTCGCGTTGCCCGGACCGAATGACTTTTGTTATTAATTTGCTATATTTTCTGACTTACTGTCTGAAAATAAACTAATGTCATTATTGATTAATTTGCTGTTTCATTTGCTCTTAAATTTCTTAAAGGGATAGTTCAGACAAATATGAAAATTCTGTCATTAATTACTCACCCTCATGTTGTTCCAAACCCGTAAAACCTTCGTTCATCTTCAGAACACAAATTAAGATATTTTTTATGAAATCCAAGGGTGCAAAGAAAACAAAAATAACACATGGGTCGTGGTTCGCTTGTTTAAATTCTGTTAACTTGACACAGCGTCTTAAACTTGTCAATCATGTGCGAGGCGCTGAGAAAATATGGAAGGCCAAATGGTTCAAAAACGTGAATTTTAACACATCAACAACATGTAAAATATCCATATTAAATGCGTATTTCACGTGTTAAATGCTTGTTATTTATGCATGAAAAATCAACGCATTAAATACGTGCAAACAACATGTATTTAACGTGTGAAATATCTGTGAAATGTTGTTGACGTGTTCAAATTCACGTTTCTGAACCATTTGGCCTTCCATACAAAAGACGCAAGTGTTACAGTTGTACACGTCCTGTAACGGGGAGTGAAAGACGAGAGGCGAGCGGATCCAAATGCGAGCTTTTATTTAATGGACGAGGCAAAGACATGGTCAGACAGGCAGGGTCAAACAGGAGCAAACAGGAATATCACAGGAGAGACGTAGGGAATAATCCAAAAACACGAGCGAGAGTCAGGTAGGCAGGCGGCGAGCAGTCGAGACGAGAAGGGCCAGGCGAGGGGACTAAACACTGGGAACTAGGAACTCGGGAACAAGGAAACTAGGGAACGCTAACAATAGAACACAAGAACAACTCACAATACTCCGTGGTTTGCAAGGGGAAAGACCGGGGCTTTTATAGCGCCGCTGATTGGTCGCGGATGAAGTGCAATGGCTGATGGGGAATGTAGTCCGGGGTGTAGTACAACAGTCAGAGTGTGATGATGGGGTGAGAGTGACATCTGGTGGTGAGCGGACAGCGGGACACCGACCAGATTCGTGACAGGTCCATACAGCGCCCACTACACATGAGGTAGTATGTTTTTAATAGGAAAGTATTAACAGAATCGAAAAAAACTTACAATTACGATGGTTTGAGGTTCTTAATTTCAGTTTCTATTTTATTTTGATTAATCATCCAGACCTAGTGTTTATTTGCTTATTTGGCTGTTATGTAGTTGCTATGTTTTACTTATGTTTTATGTTTTTGACTTACTGTCTGTAAATAAACTAAAGCCATTATTGATTGATTTACTGTTTGGTTACCTCTTAAATTTCTTAAAGGGATAGTTCACACAAAAAAGAAAAAAATTTGTATACTTTTTAAGCACAAAAGCTTGTATAGCACAGGTTCTGGGATGCGCGTTCACGACGTACTATTGAATCACGTCGAAAGGTCACGCGGAACGTAGGTGAAACCACAGACCCAGTGTTTACAAAGCGAACGCGCAAAGACTAAGAAAGCGCAAGTAAGTCAAACCCTGTTTGTCGGACGATTCTGAAGTTGTAGGAGAAAATAAGATGGAGTTTTTCGCCATACTCTACCTTTTTGAGCCGGAGTACACAGACGATGAACTTAGACGTGATTCGTAGTAGTGATGGGAAGTTCGGATCATTTTACCGACTCGGACCTTTGAGTCTCGTTTAGCAAAATTAACAAATCTTTTTTCGAGTCATTTCGTAAATATTATTTAGAGCCCTACATTTCGGAAGTTCAAAATCGGGGCACCAATGAAGTCCATTATATGAAGAAAAATCCTGAAATGTTTTCCTCAAAAACCATAATTTCTTCACGACTGAAGACAGAAAGACATGAACATCTTGGATGACAAGGGGGTGAGTAGATTATTTGTAAATTGTTGTTTTGGCAGTGGACTTATCCTTTAACACGTGAAATATTTGTTAAATGCATGCTTAATATGGATATTTTACGTGTTGTTGACGTGTTAAAATTCACGTTTTTGTACCATTTGGCCTTCCATACAAAAGACGCAAGCACAACAGTCGTACACATCCATACAGCGCCGACTACACACAAGGTAGTATGTTTTTATAGGAAAGTATTAACAGGATTGAAAAACTGAAATAACTGACATGGGAAAATTACGTTGGTTCGAGGTTCTGAATTTCAGTTTCGATAATATTTCGATTAATCATCCAAACCTAGTATTTATTTGCTATGTTTTGTGACTTACTGTCTGTAGATAAACTAACGTCTAAGCTCTCGGATTTCATCAAACAAATCTTAATTTGTGTTTCGAAGATGAACGAAGGTCTTCTGGGTTTGGAACGACATGAGGGTGAGTAATTAATGACAGAATTTTCATTTTTGGGTGAACTAACCCTTTAACAATCGTCCATGTATTTACAATACACTCCCACACAATCTCTGTCCAACATAAGTCGCTGTCTAAACTGTTCATTTCCCTGTCTAAACATCCTTTTCCTATGGGGTTATGCTCTCTGAGGACCAGCTTGTCTTGACAGTAACATTTACACAGCAGAAGACAAATATCACTGTGGAAATGCTTTCGATTATCTCCTAACGACTCACGTGTGCAGCGGAGGCTCTGGCGGTACAGGCCCCAGATGAACTCCCCGCAGAGGTCACACCAGCTCAGCTGCGTCTGGCTGCAGGGCTGGAAGTCGTGTCCCCGTCCCGGTTGACACGTCGGCCAGTCGGGGTCCTCCAGACGCACGCGCTCGCCCACCATCCGCACCACCTTCTCCTTGCTCCATCGGTCCAAAGTGGGTGGAGGAGGGCCGCTAGGGGGCGCTAACTCGATGCGGTCATTGGGAGTCAAGTCCTGCAATTCAATGAGTTCACATTTTGCCATCTTGGGAATGCTGGAGGCTGGAAAGCATGGCTCAGTAGGTCATTGGAGATGAGTTATAACTTCAGACCACATCAGAGCGATCCCGTTTACTCCAAACCAGGCCGACAGACTTCGAGTCTGGTTGTGATGTGTTTGCATATCCGGGCTCAGAACAAACATGGATCACTTTATCAAATCCTGCAGTCTTAATACAAAAGAGATGATGTGTTTTTGATGAGTTTTCAGAAAGATGTCTTCTTAAGTCAGTTTTCAGCAGCATCTGGCTCAATCTGAGGACAAACAACAGAGATTAGATTAGATTATACTGTGCTTCTGTATGATCACAGCAAATGTGGACAGTTATAATCTCTCAAAAAATATTTTATATTAAATATTCTATATAATTTTGTGTGGGTGAGTGTTGTAAACATGTGATTAAGAAATTTAAGAGGAAATTAAAGAGCAAATTAATGAATAATGTCATTAGTTTTTTTTATGGACAGTAAGTCAGAAAACACAGCAAAGAAATATGTGAATGCATACATAAAAAAATAATAATCAAATAAAATAAAATGTTATTTCATTTGATTAATTTTATATAAAATAAAATCATAATAATTAGATGTTAAAATACATGCAGTTGATTTTATATAAATATGTGAGATATTTATAATATTTAAAATTATATATATATATATATATATATAATTCTATTTTTTTATGAGAGATCCATGATATTTGCATTTGTAAAAATATTTACTACAAAATATTTAGTCTGTGCATGGTAAAGGAAAATATTTTTATCAGTATTAAAATATTTATAATAATAAATTTTTGAATGATTATTTTTATATTTTATATTAAAAGTAAATATTTTCATATAAATATTTATAATATTTAATACTATTATTATATGTTATATAATATAATTACATTATTAATTAAATATTTTTTGTATATTATATTTTTAATAAAAGAAAGAAATGTTTAAAAATATTTCATCTGTACAAGGTAAAGGATAATACTGTATCTGTATTAAAATATTTATAATAATAAATAACATTATAAATGACATTTTTGAATGATGTGTTATTAAATTAACAGTCTGTATAAGGTAAAAGTAAATATTTTTATATGTATTAAATATTTGTTATTTTTATTATAATTATTATGTTAGAATTACATTATAAATTAAATCTAATTTTATATTATATTTTTAAGAAAAGAGAGACCTTTAATATTTGTTTAGCAGAATTAAATATTTAGTCTGTATAAGGTAAAGAAAGAAAAAAAGATTTTCACGTATAATAAATATTATAATATTTTACATTTTTAAATATGTTATTAATAATATTTGTAAATGTTATAAATGTACACATATATTACTTACTATAAACACACACACACACACACACAAACATTGTAATTACATGTTTAGCTTTTTTGTATTTTGTATATTTTAATAAAAGAGCACAATTACGTTTAATCTTAAAAATTTTATATTATATAATTATTATATAATTATTATAATATTTATAATATTTATTATTTTTATATGTTATAATTACAATATAAAGAATCGTAGATTTTTTTTATTTTATTTATAATTTTTCTTATTTTCTTTGGATATTATATATATATATATATATATATATATATATAAATTTTTATTTGTTGAACAGAGTGAAATATTTAGTCTGTATGGGTTGAAAGCTTATTTAAACATCCGACAGAAGGTCTACAGACGGAAATATATGTGGATTTAACATTCCAGCGGGTTTGTGCAAACTAATCTGTCCTTTGCAAAACCACTTGACAACATCTATCTGGAGGCTGATCAGTATGCGAGAGGAGCAAAATTGCACTCAAGGGTGTTTTGGACCATTTTTGTTGTAGGGCACCTCTTTTGGCTACTGTCCTAATCCAGAGAACAGGCTGAACAACCAACCAGAACAGAAAGAGACGTAAAACTGGGTCACAAAAGCATAGCAAATAAATAACACATAAAATAGACAAATGTAGTGAAGAACAAATAAACAAATGCGTCAATAAATGCGCCAATAAAATCTAAAAATGCATGGTTAAAAATAATAACTAAATCAGTAAATGAATTTAGTTATTAATTAATTTAATTCAAATGAATAAATTAATTAACAGAATAAAAATGAGAGGTTAAAATGTGACTTTAATGCATAAATAAACTAATAAATCAAAAGAATAGAATAATGCATAAATACTAAAAATACTAAATAAATACAACAAAGCTAAAAAGTGATTAACAAAGAAGAAAACAGACAAATAAACAGATATAATGAATTAATCTCTCACAGATTAGATTAGCAACTCGACGTCATTGACAAACGCCTACAAACTTTAGAAACTACGTCTGTTTTTTGTCAGTTAAAGTCAGATTATAGTTCACTCGTGTTTAAACCTTCTGTAAAAAGACGTTTAAGAAGTCAAACCTACCTTAAACCAAAACAAAACACTTTTAGTGGTCAGCAGAACCTGTCAGACTGACAGTAAACGCGTCAGTTTTCTCAAATCCGCTTTTAGCTTCTTAAATTAAACGTAATCTGCGCGCACGCCGCGTGTTTGGGAGCAGATAACGCAAGTGATTGCGTAAAACTGAGACAACGTCTTTCATTCCTCTCAAACTAAAGTGAAAACGATCTTTCTCCTGCAGCGAGATGCTTCCTCAAATGTTTCCCCGTGAATCACAGTCGCAGCTCGAAACCGGACGATGTTTCTCCTCCGAACGCGCACCTTGTCCAGCGCGTTTGTGCGCATGCGCAGTGCACTCAGATTAACGCTTAATCCGGCGCGAACTGTCCTAGTTAGAGCGAAGGCACAGCGGACATCATTTCCTGAAACATTTGGTGGACCCTCGGGTCTTATACTGCGAACCCCCGCCTGTGGCTCTATTTACAATGACCCTGTTTAAAATTAAACTCGTTCTTAAAGGGACAGAGCAGGCAAAGATGATTCACTCTCACATCATTATTTCCTCTGAGGAACAAAAACAAGAGTCTTAACGCAGCAACTATTTTAAGCCACATGATCGTGTTGTGTAAGGAGCAGACTTTAACTTTAATTCGTTTTTGATAATATTTTGCTACAGAGTTAGGAAAATAACCTTTAGAAACTTGCCTTTAGTGCAACTTAGCAGAACAGTTCCCATTTTCCCATGTGAAACTGTCAATGCAGTGGCTACATGGAAATCTAGTGCACTTAACTTGCTGCACTCTAGGAGTTGGCAGACGTCCATGGCTTGATGTAACTCTTATTCTCTCTTCTGATAGCGGATGTCTTCTATCATCAGGAAGGGAGGCCTGGAGACCCACAGGAGGAGATAAGGAGGCTTCTGTCCTCCGTTCAGTCTGGATGAGGGCCAGCGGGTCACAGGACACAGGAATTCACGTCAGTAATTAGTCGTGAATGTCTGATTTTGTTGCGGTCACTGCATTCTGCAGTCATTTCGCTGAACAAACTCTGCAGTTGTCATCGACTCTAACTATGTTAGGGGCAAATTTGCAATATTTTGATTCAGGACAATATCCAATGTGCAGTTAATTTAATCTTTAATTAAGAACTGTTTCATCGGTATATGCATGAGTCAATGAGACTATTTTATTTTATTTTATTTTATATTTATTGATTTTATTTTTTATTTTTTTGGTATTGATAAAATATATTTATATTGTTTCACAGTGACATTTTGGATATATTACTAAAAAGTACCAAAATAGTTTCCTTATAACTTCAGTCAAACCTTTTTTTTTTAAAGTAAATTATAACTTCATAAAGTTTCAAACATATTTTTTAAAGGTAAAAATGTCACTGACCCCTGTATTTATGGACGGGGAAAATCTAAACATAACTAAAATATTTAATATGAAATAAAAAATATATAATAAAATATATCATTTGAATTTATTGTAGTGAAAATAAAAGATTAAACATCATGAATCAATATGTATTTATTTATTTATTTATTTATTCATGAAATATATTTAATATTTGTAATAAAATTATAATAACAATTAATTAATACAATATGTAATAAAATATATATTATACTATATAAAATATACAATAAAATATCTCATTTTAATTTATAGTAGTGACATTAAGCAATTATTAAACATTATAAGTCAATGATAATGTGTTTTATTTTATTGTATTTTATTTTATTTTAGTGTTCATAAAATCTATTTATATTGTTTCATACTTTAAGAATACCATGAGTATATGCAACATTTTTTTAAGTAAACTATTACTTTATAATGTTTTTAAACATAATTTTTAAAGGTAAAAATGTCATTGTATTTATGGACAGAAAAAAAAAATCTAAAAATAATAAAATATGTAATATAATATAAAATATATAATAAAATGTGTCATTTTTATTTATAGTAGTGAAAATAAGCAATTATTAAACATCATGAGTTAATGACAATATGTATTTTATTTTATTTTATTTTTGTATTCATAAAATATATTTAAATTGTTTCATACTGAAATTTTGGATGAATAGCTAATAAGTATTAAATCCTTTCCTTAAATCTTGAGTATACACAACATAAAAAAAGTACATTATTACTTCATAAAATGTCAAATAAAAATAAATAAAATATATAATATAATATTAAATATTTAATAAAGCATATTATTTTAATTTATAGTAGTGAAAATAAGCATTTATTAAACATCATAAGTCAATGACAATATGTATTTAATTTTTGTATTCATAAAATATATTTATATTGTTTCACGCTGAATTTTTTTTCAAAAAAGTAAGTTATTACTTTATAAAGTTAAACATATTTTTTAAGGTAAAAAACATTGACCCATGTATTTATGAACATTGAAAAAATACATTAGTAAAATACATTTATATGTATATATATATATATATATATATATATATATATATATATATTTAAAACTAAAATAACATTTCTCTCTCTCTAAAATCTAAAAATAAATGAATAAATAAGTAAAAATACATAAACTATTCTCTCAAAATACAATTTCACTGTATACTGCACTTGCACAAGTCTGATAATCATCTGCACCACAAAAGTGAACTGTGAAGGATTTAATTATTTGCAGAATCTGAAAAAAATCTTGTGTGATCCCTGCAGGTCAAATGATGGAAAGACATGCAAGTAAACATCAAATCCCACGTCAGCATGAGCAGAGGAATTTCCAGAACAGAGGCAATCTGGAAGAAATTATTGACAATTATCACCAAAATAAAAGTCATTACTACCTTTACGAGGAGAAAACAGACCTTGGTGCAAACAAGGTTAAATTCTTAAGTCATTTTAGGTGTTTTAATTTATTTCAATTTTTAGCGATAACGATTAGCAATTATTAAACATCATATGTATATTTTGTGATAAATCTGTCATAATCAGATTAGATTTTGCTTGAACGGATGGGACCTTTATTTTGATAAGCGGGTTTCGTAACCGGAAACCTTCAATGAATCCGAGTTCCTGGTTGAGAATGCAAACAGCTCAAATGGGTTTGTTCTGCACTTTGATTGTGTATGTTTGTAAATGAGCGGTATTGTGTACATTTGAGATACAGTCAGTAGTAAAAGAATATGAGCGTCCATCACGAGTCGGAGCCGAAGCTGTACCGCTACAGCAGGACGGTGTGCGGCGTCTTTACTCATGTGCTGTGCGCGCTGTTCACCGGCTTCATCACTGTACTCACCAAACCTGGATCCAGTGAGTAGTAAAACACCTCATGAAGAGCACAAATCAAACATTTTTAGTTTTAAAATTTTCCCCCTGTTTATTAATACATGGGTTAGTAATGTTTTTCAAAATAAGTTTTTTAAAAGTGTATTTACGTATTTTTTGTATTGTATATTTATTTTTAGAGAACATGTATTTTTATTTTATGTTATTTTACTGTACATATATATATATATATATATGTGTGTGTGTTTGTGTATAATTTAATGGTTATATGCACAAAAGACTAATGACATAAATCTAAATGCAAGCAAAACTAGCATATAATAATACATTACAACAAATATTTAATATATATTTTGTAATATAATTAAAATATTAATATCATAAATTCTCTCTTAATTATATATATCGTCATCATAATAATATGATCATTAATAACTATTAATGATAAAATACATTTTTATTTAAATAAAAGTGGTTTAAAAATAAATATACTTTATATTATGAACTACATCAGTCTATATTATGAACTAAAATACAATTTTAATATTTCCATTTATTTGTATGTTTATATATGTATGCTTTACTATGTATATTTATTTTGTGTGTGTGCGTATATATATATATATATATATATATATATATAGTATACTAATAGTAATAATAAATGAATCATTTGAAATTATACAATACTCACATTTTCAAATGTCTGTAAACTGTTTTTGATAATACACAAATTACTAATCATATAATAATAATTAATGTTTAATATATAAAAATAAAATAATTAACTCCAAACAATATAATAACGTCGAATGTATGAATGAATTAATAAATAAATAAATAAATATTAATTTTGGGTAAGAAGCTCATAATACATCTTTATGTCAGTGTTGTTATTTAAAAAAAACAAAAAAAACAACTAAAACTATTAAAACTCATTTTTAGTCATTAAAACAAAGCTTAAAAACATTAGATGAAAAACATAAACTTACAGGAAACTTAGAAATGTTACATTAGAAACTAACTTAAGTACGTTTATAGTACTAAAATGACTAAAACTTATGAAATAAAAAGAAATACAAATAAAGTAAGCTAAAAGTAAAATTTAAATAAATACTATAATCATGTATAATAAACACTACTAAAAATAACACTGTTGTGAAGTTTGTGAAGTTTGTGAACTATTTTTAGCTGTACAAAACACAAAATTGGTGTGTCTTATCATAATATTTGAATGTATTATCTTAATAATGAACACACTGGTTTGTATAGTGCAGACAGTTTTACCGTTTACTGCACGTTGTTGTTCTTCTCTTTATTTCCTATAGCGGCCAATGAACCGGAAGTCTCGCCCATAGACTTACCCATAGACCCATAGACCCATAGACTTTAGCGTTGAAGAACAAGGTGGATAATAAATAGCGTAATACTAAAATAACCGTTTTGTGTGTTTGTTCACAGGTCTGTTCTCATGGCATCCGTTCCTGATGACTCTCGCTGTGAGTTTGACACAAAACTGTCTAGTTAAATAAAGTTTTTTAATCACACAAAATCACCTGAGTTTGTGTTTTTCTCAGTTCTCCTTCTTCATGACGGAAGCCGTTCTTCTATTCAACCCCTACTCGTCTCCCGTCAAGAAGTTGAAGCACAAAACTAAAGGTCGCTTACACTGGATCCTGCAGGGTTTGTGCGTTTGCTGCGCGACCGCGGGTCTGGCCGCCATCTTCTACAACAAAAACCTCAACGAAAAGCCGCACTTCACCACATGGCACGGGTTGATAGGAGTTTTAACCGTCGCTGTCGTCGCGCTGCAGTCGCTCGGAGGACTCCCGCTCCTCTATCCCAAACTAGCCAAAGGCTGGTCGCTGGCTAAACTGAAGCGCTACCACGCCACGTCCGGTTTACTCACGTACCTGTTGGGCAGTTTGAGCTTGTTTCTCGGACTGTGTTCGGCGTGGTTCAGCAGCAACGTGAGCGGGTACGGCTGGTACCTGGCCGTCCTCTGTCCCGTTCTGTGCGCTTTGGTCGTTATGAGTCAGGTAACGAACGCTTACATGGCGCGAAAACGAATGCAGTACTGAAACAGACGTTCAGGGTTTATTTGAAATCTTACAGACGTTGTGAACTTTATTAACACGACCAGAATTACAAGTTGCTGAGCTAATTTTATTGTCAGTTATGTAAATGTCATTTGCAACTGTTGTACCTAAAAACTAAAAACAAGTATTTTTATAAAATTTTATATTCTTAAATGCATTTCATCAGTGTTAATGGCATATTTATGGTGCAAATATCTTTGGAAATGACTAAAGGCAACTAATTTTTCTCAAATGCGAAGATCAAAGTTTATAATTGTGCCAGTCTGATCATTTTATGTTCAATGAAACATTTGCAGATCATAAAAGAAAACATCTATGCCAACAAATGTTTCCTGAATGTTGAGACTGTAATTTTTGTTCAGATGTTGCACAAAATATTTTTCTGTTGAATTAAACAATTGCAGATCATGAGATTTATGCATTTTCACTTAGATCGAACGTGTTTATATTATTAAAATAAAGTGTTTCATAATGCAAGAGATCAGTTTTTGTTTAAATGTTGCACAAAAACCTTTTTAATTAAACAATTTTAGATCATATGAAGTGTTTTATTTAAAAACGTACATTTATATTATTATACACAAATTAAAATATCTTAATATATACATTTTTGTTACAATGTTGACTATCACTTTTCTGTTCAAGCTATGTTCTTTACTTGAACATATTAATTTTATACATAAATTCTTAAAATGTATTTAATTGTAAGCAACAATTAATTCCTATTTTATCTTTTATATATGATTTCTAAGTTGCTAAGTTTGTACTTTTCACATTTTACAATTTCTGCATAAACGCATATTTATTATTAATTAAACTTTTTTAATATAAAAACGTAAACTTGCGGAAAGTTACTTTGAAAATTACAATATTGCATTAAAAATAACTAATTTCGTTACTTTTTGTCACTTGTCACATTTCTGGTAACATCAAGACAGGGTGCAGGTATTTGCACAATGAGTCCCAATTTTTCGCACATAAATAAATACGACCTCATGTTATGTCAATCATGTTTACACGCTGCCTCTGAATCTTTTCTCCGTCGTAAATTCAGATCAGGTTCAATTTTCTGCCTTTTTTTTTTGCATCCCTAGCAAGCATTTTGAGGTGTTTTGACAATTCTGAACCACGTGACGTTCTATGTGTGACGAATTTTAACAAAATTCTCCTACAAAATTTTTGCACGTTAAAGAATAAAAACGACCTCACATTGTGTCAATCATGTTTACACACTGCCTCGGAAACTTCCGTCCGTCATAAAAAAAATTGAATAGGGTTAAATTTTCTGCATTTTTCACATTCGTAGCAAGCATTTTGAGACATGTTTTGACAATTATGAGCCAAATTCTTGTCTGAAATTTTGGCACGTTAAAAAATAAATAGGACCTCACGTTGTGTCAATCACGTTTACACACTGACTCGGAAACTTTTATCCATCATAAAAAAAAATTCGGATCGGCTTCAATTTTCAGAATTTTTTGCACCCGTAGCAAGTGTGTTGAGAGATTTTTTGACAATTCAGATCCATGTGACGTTGTATGTGACGAATTTTAACAAAATTCTCGTAGGAAATGTTTGCATGTTAAAAATTAAAAACGACCTCACGTTGTGTGGATCACGTTTACACACTGCCTCCAAACTTTCGCCCGTCATGAAAACATTCGGATGAGGTTCTGCATTTTTTTTACATCCGTAGCAAGCATTTTGAGAGGTGTTTTGACAATTCTGAGTGTGACAAATTTTGATAAATATGAAAAACTCAAGCCAACATTTCAGACTCAGTGTGCAAGGACCTTAAATGGGAAAAAGTAACTGGAGTTACTTTTTTGAAAAAGTAACTCAGATGTTTTCTTGTGAATTAAAAAGTATTGTTTTACTTTACTAGTTACTTGTTAAAAGTAATCAGATTACGTAACTTGCATTACTTGTAATGAAAAAAACAAAACACATTTTCAGAGTCAAGCTGAAATTGTTATTCTGAATACAGGAGGAGTCAGATTTATTTATGTTAAAACAATATTTAATAAATACAATGTCATTTGAATGTACTCCTCCCCATGCTGGGGACATGAGATGACATGTGGACACTTCCCGGGACAGCGCCTGTATGTGATCACGCGAGTTTGCGAGGTCCCGACTGCTGAATCGCTCACAGATCGTGGTCTTGAACTCACCTATGGGGAAAAAACCCTGCGTCTCTCTTTGATAGAGGGATTTTTCTCCTTCTTAAAAAAAGGTTGAAAACGTATAAAAATAAAAAAAGAATGAAAATGAATTATTCTTCAGCATTATAAATAAATATTTCTGGTACATTTGTACATAGTTAAAAGAGAAAAACAAAACTAATACATAGGTATGCCGTAAGATGTTACAAAAACAAAGATTCAAATAACAACAACAACAACAAAAAAGATATAATCACATATCAAATGCACACCATTGTGTTTATATAACAGCGTCTGCAGACTCAGGCCAAAGATCACGATGTGGGTATCTGCCAATCAGAAAGCAGACGGTGGGAGGAGTCAAAATAAAGAGCTCTAATAGGCACAGAGAATGAACAGTGTTATTGGCTGAGGGATTTGTCAGTCACAGGTCAACCAGCGCGCGAACGAATCAACATGAACACAAACGTTTAACACATCGTAATTCTTCGAAACGGCCGAACGAACACTTTGGTCATGACTGTGGCCCCAACACGGATGAAACTGAACGAGCGCGCAGATGATCCGAAGCGCAAATTTCGTAAAAACAACGGCTAGTAGGGTCGCATAACAGTCTACACATTCGTAAGATGATCCCCATGGAGAACAACGGATGATTTTGTTTGCTACGCAATTGAACGAGAACACAGATCCATTTGTCTGCTTTAAGGCTAATATCAAACTAAACGCACTAAACTTACGTCCCTCCACCAAATTTTAAAGGCTAACATGAAAATACATTCGAGTTTTTAAGGTTTACCTTGTTTTTTTTCTCAAAGGAAAGCAAAAAGGTCTCGGCGGTGTTAACGCTAGGCATGGCTTCTGTCGTTCTACGATTCGATTGTTACGAATTCCCCCGTTGCCCAGTCTGCGATTTAAAACGAATATGAATATTCATGTAGGACCACCGTTTACAAAAGTAATAGTAGTACTTACAATTATAATAAAAAAGGTCACATATGTTTTTTTTTTTTCGTTTATCATTCCAGGTGATGCTACAAGGTCTAGCAAACGGCTAAGTATCTCTAAAGTCATCTCTTACGAATGCAAACAGTCTGCAAAGACAATCACATTTAAGTTCGGTTCGGTATTCTCTCCGAGGGAATTCGTCAGGTCCGTGTCCAGGCCCTCGGGAGGGAGATACGACTAGGGCTCTTCACGTTAGCCCTGTGCTCTGGTCCCTTACGGTAAAGAAAAATATATATCGCTTTTCTTAACTCCATGCATATTCAGCATTTGGATTTATAGAATTTCAGCTCCTTCCAATCGGATTCTTCCATTTGGAACAACGGAATCCAAGGCAGCCAATCACTGGCCCATTACCTCTATGACATCGTCATCCGAGCTGCTCCCGCCATTTTCCGCAAGTGAAGGGTGCGTGTCGGGGCGGTTGAATGCTGCCCCTAGTAGGCTGGAGGAAGAGAGGAAATTGGAGGCAGTGGAGGCAGGGGTTGGCGTAGAGGACAAGCCTCTATGTAGGGAACCCGGGAATAGCGGCTGGGAAAATGGTACCGGGAAGCCGGAGAGCATGCTCGCCATGCTGGGGTTCATAAGGAAGGGTGGGAGCGAGGAGGAAGTGGAGGACGATGATGAAGAGGGCACCGAGGATGAAGAAGAGGCCAGCATTCCAGCATGGGAGGAGGATGTGGTGTTGGTCGAGCAGGTCGAGGAAAGAGTGCTGTTGGACACGCCAAGTCCGAGCGGGTCAGTGGGGAACATGGCATGTAGGTCACCCAGAGCCTGACCGGCTTGTTGTAGGAGGTGCGACCTGCTTCCAAGAGGAGGGGGAGTCATGTGTCCCAGTGCGCCCAACAAGGCAGGGTTCAGCCCCATGGGTTGGAACCCAAATCCGGTGTTTAAAGGAAACCCCGGGTAACTCCCGGCTGCACCGGTTGACGCTGAGGTCCGTTTGACGCTAGGTGGTTTGGATGTCCGACTTTCCAAAAGCTTCCGCTTCAAACTTTGAACATCCATAGACGACGCAATGTCATTGCTGAGCTGCCGGTGTTGATCGGGGACGCGAACTGGGTTCTGCATGGGTCTGTCTGCTCCCGAGGGTTCGGGTGTTCCTGAAGATGGCAAGTTCTCTCCCACTGGAACTGGGTCCTTACTCTGGAATTCTCTGAGCAGCTTGGGGCTGTCTTGGGGTGAAGGGCGAGGCGGAGCCTCAGGGGTTAAACGTTTCGCCTCCTGAGGAGATGCGCGTCCGTTACTGACAGAATGCAAGGGAGGACCCGATTCCTCTGTGAGAGAGAAAGAGATTTTATTAGTTTATGGTGGTGAAGACTACCGAGTTACTGAAAGATCATAGGGCCAAACCCTAGTAAAGGGTTGATCCATTAACAATCAAAACTTTGGCCTTAATCAAGGTAGAAGTCTGTAGACCCATGGGACTATCGCGGGATACTATGCCACAGAGTGTGGGCACAGGACAAGTTCTTAATTAATGAGTATGGGGAAGGCAGGGTAGGAAACAATTTCAGGTGAAGTTTTCGATATTCTTAATTCACCGATTTGGTCCTGGAGGGCCGGAGTCCTGCAGAGTTTAGCTCCAACCCGAATTAAACACAAAGGTATACTTGAAACTTCCAGGCAGATGTGTTGAGGCAAGTTGAAGCTAAACTCTGCAGGACGCCGGCCCTCCAGAATCAAGTTTGGTGACACCTGCTCTTAAAGTTTTTTTTGACTGTAGAAATGACCGAAGTGCCTTCCTTTTGCCTCTACCTCTATCTGTGAGCTTTTAATGGCAGGAATGGGACAAAATATACAGGACAAATTCTTGCGGGAATGGGACTAAAACATCCATCCTACGCAGACCTCTAGATCAGGGGTGCCCAAACTCATTCCTTGAGGGCAAGTGTCCTGCAGAGTTTAGCTCCAACTTGTCTGAACACACTTGTTAGTAAGTTTTTAGTATGCTTAGTAAGAGCTTGATTACCTGGTTCAGGTGTGTCTAACTGGGGTTGGAGCTAAACTCTGCAGGACACCAGCCCTCCAGGCACCCCTGCTGTAGACCATGTGAAATAGAGGCCCAAAAGGACAGTCTTTAGGGGCTTTCACCCCACATATTTCTAAGAACTTAGTTCTTGGGACTAGCCAGCAGGGTGGTTCCTAAAGAACCAATTTCCCACTTCAGGCCATTTTCTGGTTGCATTTGCAACGGGAGCAGAAACTCCGAAGCGTCCGACAGTGATGTCTTTATGCACGGCATTTAAAAACTGGTAAATGGAGGACGCCATGATCTGAACTGTTTTTTTTTTTTTGTTGTGTTGTAGGTTTCGAGGTAATGGAGATGGAATGTAAAGCACAACTGACATGAATGAAAAAGCAAAAAGTTGGGCTAAGAGACTACATTTTCTATGACAACTTGCAGTGTATATCATCCCCCTAAACAGAGTTCCTAGAACTAAATATGTTAATCTGGACCACAAAACCAGTCATAAGGGACAATTTTTTTTGAAATTGAGATTTATACATCATATGAAAGCTGAATAAATAAGCTTCCCATTGATGCATGGTTTGTCAATATTATAGGCAATATTTGGCCGAGATTCAGCTATTTAAAAATCTGGAATCTGAGGGGGCAAAAAAAATCTAAATATTGAGAAAAATCACCTTCAAAGTTGTCCAAATTAAGTTATTAGCAATGCATATTACTAATCAAAAATTAAGTTCTGATATATTTATGGTAGAAAATTGACAAAATATCTTCATTTAATATCGTAATGATTTTTGGCATAAAAGAAAAATTGATAATATGTATACAATGTATTTTTGACGATTGCTACAAATAAACCAGTGCTATTTATGACTGGTTTTGTGGTCCAGGGTCACATATGTTTCTAGTTTCTGTGGTGCAAACACGCCAAAAAGGGTAATTTTGCCAATAGCTCTAGGAACTCCAGTGCGAAAACTGCTTTTGAAGCAACAGAGCTTTTATCTTTGGAAAAACAATAGAAAAAGTATTGCATAGCATATCCTCAAGAACAAAGACAATGGTACCATTGCCATTTGATTTCTTATGTTTCACCATCTTCAAGTGTCAGTCAAAGGCATGCCTTTTGAAATTCTGAAGTAGGAATATCCCACATCCGACTTTGAAATGCAATAAAAGTCTATAAATTGCAGTAATTTTTGCCTTAAGCTTACACCAGAAGAACTGCTAATTGACAAATAAGCAAATTAGCACACCTCTTGAAGCTGTGGCTCCTCCTTCGGGTGGTCTTGGCTTTCCAGAGCGGATGGCAAATATCCTCCCATCATTGGTCCTGATGTATGTGCCTTCAGCGCAAACGACATAATATGAAGTGAATACACCTTACCGACACCCAGTGAACTCAAATACTCAGATTTTTGAAAATGAGTTACCTTTGGATCCTCTGATAACGTGGATACTCTCTCCTGCACCGATCCGGGCTTGGACATCCGTGCTGCTGTTGGAACCTGGGATCACGATATCTGCAAAGCAAAGACATGAAACCATGAAGAAACAAACTTGGAGACCTGAAAATGCACCAGGTAGTAGCATGCACTACAAGTGAACTGTCTGTACCAGTGGTGGTGACGACGCGCTGCACGTAAACGCCGGCCTTCTGCAGGTAGTTGACCGGAAATCCCGCGCTTGAACTGGGAACGCTCATGGGTACCTGTCGGGGCATCATGGGAATGGGTGTGGACTGAACTGGCCTCACGCTTGCAACCGGTTTCTCTTCTAAATGAGGAGGCGGCCGCCTGAACGAAAGGTTTGGATGGATGAGCATTTTAAATCAGTCTCAAAACAAAGGCACTACATTGAGGGGACTCACCAGTTCCTCTGGCTGAAGGCGGGGATATTGGTGAGTCTCTGGTCACTAGCTGGGTAGTAATGTGCGTAAGAGGGCCGCTGATACGGCACAGACGCCCGCTTCTCGTCTTCGTAGCTTTTCTTGGCTGCTCTCTTTTCCGCTTTGGTCAATTTCAAATCCTTGCGGTCCATCAAGAGAGACTCGTGATGGAACGGTTGCTGGTGTGGAAAATGGACATATATTAGCACAGGCAACTGAACGACCTAGAAAGGAACATTAGCATTTAATACTTCATCTTATTAATATTCATAAATTGAACCGTCACCATTGTAGGATTTTAAAATTTGTCTGAAATATTACAATTTATAAGTGTTTACTAGTATGAAATTCAGATAAAAATTAGGTTATGCGATTGAATTCTCCAGGAAGGTTATGAAGAAACATAAGCATTACCTAATTAATATTTATGACCTCACACCATAGTAGGATTTATATTTTTTTCCAGAATAGCTTAATTTGGATGCTAAATATCTTATGTATAAATACAGACAGATATTATGTTGCATGAGTCATGACTGGATGTTTCAGTAAGGTTATGAAGAAAAGTAAGATTAACCTAATTAATATTCATGAGCTCACACCAGCAGGATTATATCATAATTTTTTCAGAATATCTTAATGTGTGATACAGATAGAGTTTCAGTTAAAAAGAAACATATATTAATATTCATGAGCTAACACCCTTATTAATTTTGATAGAAAAGTTTGATTTGGACACTAAATAGCTGATGTATAATACATATAGAGATATTTATATAAATGACTGGATGAGATTAACCTAATTAATATTCATGAGCTCGCACCAGTAGGATTCATAATTTTGTCAGAATAGCTTGATTTGGACATTAAATAGCTGATGTGTAATACAGATAAACATGTTATGTTACATGCTTGGATGTTTCGGTTATAAAGAAATGTAAACTCAACCCAATTAATATTCATGAGATAACACCAATAATAATTTTGCTAGAACAGCTTGATTTGGAGACTAAATACATGGTGTATAATACAGATAGATATTTGTTACATGACTAGATGTTACAGTAAGGTTATGAAAAAAACATATGATAAACCTAAGTAATATTAATGATTTCACACCAGTCGGATTCATAATTTTGTCAGAATAGCTTGATATGGACACTAAATAGCTTTTGTCTAAGATACACAAGAAAGTTAGACCTAATTAATATTCATGAGGTAACACCTTGAATAATTTTGCTAGAATAACTTGATTTGAGAATACAGATAGAGATATGTTACATGACTGGATGTTCCCGTAAGGTTATGAAAAAACAACAAGTCTCAGCCTAATTAATATTAATGAGCTCACACCAGTAGGATTCGTAATTTTGCAAGAATAACTTGATTTGGACACTAATTGGCTGACATATAATGCAGATAGAGATATTATATTACATGACTGGATGTTCCAATAAGGTTACGAAGAAACATAAGCTCAGACTAATTAATATTCATAAGCCACTAGACACTACAGGAAGACTAAAGAGCCAAGTTGGTACAACCTAATTAATATTCATAAGCCAAGTCTACACTGTACAAGGATTCAGAATTTTTACATTTGGAAAAGTAACATTTGTTGCAGAAATGGTTCAAGTTTTCAAAGAAATGTCAAAAATGATTTAATATTCATAAGCTGAGCCTACACCATAGCAGGAAGCATCCACAGCATCAAAATGATGCTTGAATGATGCTGAATTGTACAAGAGTAGCTAGTCTTGATTACAGACAGAAAGAAATTAAATTACTGGATGCTCCAGAAACGTTATAGTGTATAGGTATGTAAACAAACTAATTAATATTCATAAGCTAAGCCTAAATCATAGTAGGATTCAGAGTTAGAGCAGAATTTTTGGATATGGAAAATACTTTAAAAAAAAAGTTAATGAAACAACACTGCTTAATTAATATTCATGAGCTAAGCTTTTAAATAATTCAGAATTTTGCGGAATAGAATTTACTCTTCCAGAATTTTGTTTGGAATAGTAACATTTTAAAACTGAAAGAGTAATTACCTTGGTTAAGAGGTGTGGATATAACAGGCAGGCTTGTTTAATGACGATTTCCATCTCCTCACTAGGGATCAGCGCTGTTTGGCTGGCATCAGGCTCCTCCTCTACAAAGTGCAACAGCGACTCCACTTCCTTCCGTGTGAAGGTGAGGACAGGGTTCAAATCATCCACGACTCGATCTGATCAATGAAAAGTCATAACGTCAGAACTGCTTTCGCACGAAGACACACAAAAAACCCACCCAGACCTCCTTTCTTACCAGACATGCCCTGCTTGGACACCTGCCGGTCGTAGATCTTCTTCTCCAGTGTGAAGTCACACACCAGTCTATAGATGTGGCAAGGCTTGCGCTGGCCGTAGCGATACACACGACACACGGCCTGAGCGTCGTGACACGGATTCCACGACGCATCAAAAACCACTACACGATTTGCGCCGATCAGATTCACCCCCAAACAACCAGCCCTGCAAATACAGTCACCTGTTAGTCCAGACCTCATCATTTTGTCAATATTTGTGGCATATTTTTGCGCAAGATCACCTGGTGGACAGCAGGAAGACCCAGGCTTGGGTGTTCGCCGGATCGTTAAACTGGTTGATGAGTCTTTCTCTCTCTGAAGCCGACGTGCTCCCATCCAACCCTGCACACAAGACAAAAACGCAGTGAATTTACAAAGAACAAATACCCCAAACCACAACAAACCTCAGGCAGAGTTGATCTATAGGATGCAGAAATTAAAATGAGTAATAAATATGGGTTTAAAATGGGTCTGTAGAAAAAACAAAACAAAAACAATCAGGGACAAAAAAGTGGAAAAATAAATAAATAAAAAATAAAATAAATAAAAGGCACACATATTGTGACAAATATTATGACAAATTTATGAAAATATATTTTGAGATGTATTGCTAAAATACTTCAATAGTTTTATATAATATGCATTTCCAGAATTTTTAACATTTTAAACACTTAAAAAAACAACAACAAAAAAAAAACACACACTTAAATTGTCATTTAAAAGTTATAATAACCACACTTACCATTTCTTTCATGCAGTATAAAAAAGTCTTAAAATATATAGATGCTAAAATATTATAATAGTTAACAATTCTATATATTTTTATAAATTCAATTCAAAAATTCAAAATAAATTCAAATGCTTAAATTCTAACTATTAAAGATTGCATGAATATTACTATTATTATTGTTATTATTAAAGTTATAGGACACTTACACTTATTTATCTCACACAGTATAAATGAGGTTTTTAAAAATATCTGCCTTTTTATTTTTCAAATATATTTAAATTTATTCAGTATTATTATTATGAATTTCCAATATTTTTAAAGGTTAAAATTTAAAATCACAATTAAATTATCATTTAAAAATTATAATAACCACACTTACAATTTAGTTCATACAGTATAAAAAAAAAAGTCTTAAAATATATAGCCGCTAAAATATTATAATAGTATTTTTTTTTTTTATATTTAGATATATTAAACATTGTAATTTAACCACAAAGAAGTAAACAAAAAGTTAAATTATAACTATTAAAAGTTACATGAATATTACTACTATAATTATTATTATTATTTTTTTTTTTTTTATTAAAATTACAGGACACTTATCACTCTAATTATTTTCTCACAAAGAATAAATAAGGTTTTTATAGCTGCTTTTTTGTTTTTCAAATATATTCGAATTTAATTATTATTATTATTATTATTATAACCAACCACAAATAAGTTAAAAATGCTTCAATTATATTTGTATTACTGTTTTATCTATATTCTTTTATTAATTTATATTGATCAGTTTTAGTTTATTTTGGGGTATTTTGTGCTAAACTAAATGAAAATTAGAACCATAACATTCAATAATAATAATAAACACAACCAACACGTAAACTTAAATATTAAATAAACATTAATTTGTAAACAAATATTTATTATTGTTTACTTTTCCTATTGTTTACATAAATTTAAACAACAATATTCAAAAACAAACTACCTAAATTTAAATATTAAATAAACAATAATTTGTAAGCAAAAATGTATTAGTTTATTTATTTAATAATATTACTGAATATTTATTACCCTTTATGTATGGTTATTATTAAATATTTCTTTTATTACCATCATTATTCTTAGTATTATTATTGTTATTATCATTATTAAATATTTTGGTTTACATTTCTTATTGACAAAATGAAAATTAGAAATGTAGCCGAAATAAAATAAGCTGCGGTTTTAAATATTTTATTTGATTTCAGTTAATATTTATTTCAAGTAATGAACATTTATTTTTTTATGATTTTAGTTAATAACAACAACCCTGGTCCTTGGCATCAGAGAGTGTTTGAAAACTCACTGTAGTAATTGATGTTTCGGACCCAGGTTGGCGTCCCGGTTTCTGTCTGGATCGGCATGGGCCTCCGACTCAGGAAATCCTCCATAACCGTGAGCGTTGATAAACTCTGACTGCAAGAATCACACACAGATAAATAAGGCAGCGTAACTGTTGATGTAAACGTAAAACAACAGCATGACTGACAGCTCAGGATGCTTAAGAAGAGATTACAGAAAAGCCAAACATCTGTATACCGTCACACATAAAAACCGCAAACATTTCCCACCTGAAAACAAGCATTTTATCTCCTCGTTTGACACTCTCATCAATCAGGTGGAAGAGCAGAACCATCTTGGCCGAGTTCTCCAGAACCCCCGTCTGGTAGTTGGTCATGATGTCTTTTGCCTGAAACAAATGCATTCGAAAATGATTCAAAATGTACAGAAATTAATATTAATAATAATAATGATAATAATAATAATAATAATAATAATAATAATATCAACTCATTCCAAGTTGTGAAGTTTTACCCATTCATATGTGATGACTTGGTTGGCCTTCTCCTGTAAGGGGTTCAGGGGTCCCATAGCAGCCATCTTGCTGTTGGCCGGGTCGGACGACTTGCCCTTTATTCCCGGTGCGGAGCAGCGGGTCCCGCTGGTGGAGTTGAGGTCATCCAGGTCAAGATCTTGCTCGTTGGCCAGATTTTCCTTCTGCAGAGCTTCGTACAAAACGTCCGGATGATTCCAGATCTACGGGACGCACAGAAAGGAAAGTTTATAAGCACATCGACTACTATATAACAGCAGGTGTGTATGTGGGGTGTAAAATACCTTGCAGCAAACACAGAAGGCTTTAAGCGGGTTGAGTCCGAGCCATCCGCTGTTTCCTGCCTCCCTGAAGCGGTTCATGAACTCTGTATAAAGCGCCCTCTGCAGGCGAGACAGTCGTACCAGGATCACATGCTCCTCTTTCGCCGGCAGCTGATTTCGGAGAACATCATGACCTCGCCTGGACAGGTAGAAAACAGTTCAGCTTAATTTTTTGGTCCGAAATAAATGTTCCAACTCAGTGCACAAAAACAGCAAGTATATTTGCCTCTCAAGAAAAAATATTTCTCTTATATAATAATAAATATGTAATTAAATAATAAATTTAAACAATTATATTCAATAAATGAACTAAAACCTAAACTTAAATACTGAATTAACATTAATTTGTAAACAAAACTAAACACTTAATAATTGTATTAAAGTTAAATGTAAAACATTTATTATTGTTAATTTATTGATTTGATTTGACTGATCTTTTGCATGTTTGTTATTAAATATTTGTTATTTTATTATCATCATTATTCGTACTAGTATTGTTGTTATCATTATGAAATATTTCTTGTTTACATTTCTTATTGCTTACATAAGTTTACACAATAATATTCAATAATAATAAAAACAACCAAAACAAACTTAAGTATTAAATAAACAATTTGTAAACAAACTAAATATATAATAATTGAAATAAAGTTCATGAGTCACTCCAGTTATGATTAAACATTTATTGCTGATTATTTATTTAATAATATTATTGAATATTTATTATTTTTGTTCATTATTAAATGTTATTTTATTATCATTATTATTTGTACTATTCGTTTTATTATTATCAATATGAATTATTTCTTGTTTACATAAATTTAAACAATAATATTCAATAATAATAAAAACAACCAAAACATAAACTTAAATATTGAATAGACAACTATTTGATAACTATATTTAATAATAATAATAATAATAACAATAAATGTAATATTTAAAATAATAATAATAATAACAATAATAATAAAACCAACTATTTATTAATAAATGTATGTAAACAATAATACATCTGAAAATTCTGATAAATATGCAATTCAATGTGTCATATTACAAATGTAATAAATAAATAAATCCATAATAAATGTAAAAAATTATACACATTTAATAATAATAATAATAATAATAATAAATATTTAACAGTAAATATATGTAAACAATAATAAAAAGCTAAATAGTACAAGTATAATTTGTAAACATTAAAAATAAATAACAGTAGTAGTAATAATAATATATTTTAAATGTTCATAATAATAATAACAAATTATTAATAACTATGAGAACAATAGTATGCAAATAATAAATATTATCAGTACTATTAATTATGATACAAATTAGTAAATAATACATTTACAACTAATGTAAACAATAATAATACTATGAAAAATGACGATAATAAAATAACAAATATTTAATAATAAATGCATGTAAACAATAATAACAAAAACCTAAATAGTAAATTCATGATTTGTACACATTAAAAATAAATAGTAGTAGTAGTACATTTTCAATGATAATATTAAAAAAATTATTATTAATAGCTATATGAAAACAATATGTAAATAAATATTTATTAGCAGTATTACAAATTATGATAAAAATGAGTAAATACATTTGCAATTAATCTAAACAATAATAATACTATGAAAAACGATGAAATATTTAATAATAAGCATGTAAAAGATAATAAATATTTAATAATCTTATTAAATAAATACTTATGCATAACTGTACTGATTTATGAACTTTAATACAATTATTTTTACTTAAATTTGAACATAAATTATACTAATATGCATTAATATATTAATACAAATACATAACATTTTATTAACAATAAGTAGTAAGTAAATACAACAAATATTTCATTAGAAATTTAATATTAATTTATGTTATATTGTACTTGGTCTCTTTTCAAATAAATTAAAATTAAATAATAAATATTTCCTAACAATTACTCACCTCTGCACAAAGCCCTCCAGCAGACTGTGCAGGACGTGACTCCTGTATCTCATGAGCTGGACGTCCTGCGGTGTGCTGTCTATACACTGTCCGTTGAGAATGGGCCGCTCGAACATGTTACTAAACTCCTGCCGCGTACCGAGGAAATCAGGCCTGACGAAATCCACCATGCACCAGTACTCGATCAGGTTGTTTTGCAGCGGGTATCCGGTCAGAACCACTCGCCGCCGAGACCGGATGTTCTTCAGGGCCTGCGAGGTGCTGGCGTGGCAGTTTTTGATACGGTGGCCCTCGTCACAAATGACGACATCCGGCCCGGGTCGCGACAGCGCTCTTTCAATCCCTAAAGACGACACATGAAATCTCATTATAGGCCAAAATCAGAGTAAACAAGATTTTTTCACCTGTAAATATCCAACAGACCTTTCATAAGCTCCTGCTGACGGTCCTCCTCATCCAGGTCAATGATTACAGGTCCTGCGGGTTTCTTGGACTTCCTCTTGCGGCCGGTCACAAAGCTCTTTTTGAGAGACAGTAGGCGGTACATCTCGTACCCCATTAGCAGCACCCCGCCGTCACGAGTCCAGTCCTCCACCACCTTGGCCCGGGCCACCGTGGTTCTGGTTCAAGCAAGAAATACATTTACATTTCGGCAGATGCTACCAGACACTTAACGAGTGCAAGTAAGTGGTTCATACTTGTGCTCATCATTGAGGATGTGAACCTTAAAGGTTCGAGGTAAAACCTGGGCTGGATCTGTGTCGGGGGGAAGGGACTCAGCAGCAGGCAGCCAGAGATTAAACTCAGCCAGCCAATTCTGTAGTGTATTCACCTGAAGACAAGACAGACAATCTCTCAGACAAAAGGACATACATAATCCCAGGCGGTCTTTGGTTCTTGGACACTCACAGGTACAATGGCGAGGACAGTTTTGGCTCCAGTGTGCCGCAGCAGGACGTCGATAAAGGAGATGACCTGTAGGGTTTTGCCCAGGCCCATACTGTGAGCCAGAATACAGCCAAAGCCACTGCTGCTCTTATAGCGCTCCAGAGACTCCACCAGGTTGTCATACAGGAAACGAATACCACCAATCTGAAAGTAGAAGAAGAGACAAATAAGTTCCATGTCCAAGTGAAATTAAATAATGTTCATTTTAAGGAAGAAGTTAGCGTACCTGATGTGGTTTAACGGCACGGGCGAGCTGCGGGGCGAGGAACAGGTCCTCCTCGTCTCCAGGGTGGTTGATATTGACCAGCACCCTTCCTTGGGCGTCTGGTAGATTGAGGCTGTCGTTCACATGAGAACCGCTGCTCTCCTCTGTGCCGGGGGTGATGGAGCGATCTTCGTTGTTGTCTTCCTCACTGCTGATCCGCAGGGCGTCTTCATCGCCTGAACTCAACTCGATCACATCTGGAGAAACATAAATGTACATCGAAACATCTTAACCACATATCTAGATATCTGAACTATATATCTATAATTTGTGTGTGTGTGTGTATATATATATATATATATATATATATATATGTGTCCCTGGATCACAAAACCAGTCGTAAAGGTCATTTTTAATTTGTGTGTGTGTGTGTATATATATATATATATGTGTGTGTGTGTGTGTGTGTGTGTGTGTGTCCCTGGATCACAAAACCAGTCAAGGGTCATTTTTCAAAATTAAGATTTATACATCATATGAAAGCTTTTAAATAAGCTTGCTAGGATAGGACAATATTTCGAGATACAACTACTTAAAATCAGGAATCTGAGGGTGCAAAAAAAAAAAAAATATATATATACATGAATTTGTGTGTTTACATAATTACACACAGTACACACACATATATTAGGCAAACTCAAACTATATTACATAACATTTTATGTATTTATAATAAGTGTATGTAAATATTACGTTTTCACAAAAATATGTATATCATTCTTAACATTTTAATATTTGCAAATATTTGTTTCTGCGATTATTAAATATTTATTATAATACATTTTAAATTATTACAATATATGTATTTGAAATCAATTAATGTTTACTAAAATATGCAAGTATTTTATATCATAAATTATGAATTGTATATATTTAAATTTATTATTAAACATCTATTATAATACATTTTAAAATAATATGTAAATAATTGTTTAATAAAATAAAAAAGAAAAATATGGCTAGTTTAAGGCTTATAAGATAAAATATATAATTGAACAATACTAAAAATATATGTAAATAAATAAAAAAAAAATTCTGGTGACACATTACAATAAGGTTCATTAGTTAATATGAACAAAGAATGAACAATACTTCTACAGCATTTATTAATCTTAGTTAATGTACACTTTCAGCATGTACTAATGTGTTATTAAAATCAGTTGTATTTGTTAACATTAATAACTGTAATAAATGTAAATAGTGTAATAAACGTATTGTTTATTGTTCATTCATGTTCAGTTAACACATGAACCAATATTAACAAATGACACCTTATTGTAGAGTGTTACTGAAATATTTGTAACCCTGGATCATAAAACCAGTCTCAAGTAGCATGGGTATATTTGTAGCAATAGCCAAAAATACATTGCATGTTGTATTGTAGGAAAATTATAAATTTTTCTTTTATGCCAAAAATCATTAGGATATACAAGATCAGGTTCCATGAAGATATTTTGTAAATGTCCTACCGTAAATATATCAAAACTTAATTTTTGATTAGTAATATACATTGCATAAGAACTTCTTTTTTTGCACCCTCACATTCCAGATTTTCAAATAGTTGTATCTGGGCCAAATACTGTCCTATCCTAACAAACCATACATCAATGGAATGCTTATTTATTCAGCTTAATTAAAAAATGTACCCTTATGACTGGTTTTGTGGTCCAGGGTCACTTTTTATAAAAATATTTTTAATGTAATTACAAATAAAAACAATGTACATAACATTAACAATACTCTACTATTACTAATACTTGACTTTACCATCTCTGCGGGCAGGCAGCTGAGGGGGCGGAGCTTCTTTAGCCTCGCCCTCGTCTCCGCTGCTGTCCAGACAGATCACTTCCTGTTTGGGACCTGGCACTGCAGTGGATAGATCTGACAACGGCGACACAACGCAACAAATTAACTAATTATAATACTAAAACTAATACAATTCTGCAGAGGAGCAGCGGGCGGCAGAGGCAAGTCTCACCTGCGTGAAGGGGGAAGTCTTTCCGCTGCTGTTCGAGACGTCGCCGTCGCTCGAGCTCCTCCTGCTGGGCAGCTTTGGTTCCCGCTTCCAGCTGGTGCTCCTTAAGGACCTTCCTGCGAGTCGGATGGGAGAAATGCAATTAGCAGGGAGATAAATGATTGTAATTATGGGTGCGACATGATCAACAAACATGCAGGGCAAGTTTTGGCCCATATGAGGGTTTAGTGTGGGCGAATCTACTCAGATTATGAACAAAACAGAACCCAGCAGAGGCTGTTGCGTGATGCTTATTTCATTAAAAAGACAGGATTTAATAGGGAAATTGATTTTTGACAATATCTTATGAACTTTACAGACAAACCAGCTATGAGCTCTGAGGTTGCTCATTGATGCTATGTGGTTTTGTTGAGAGAGAAAAAAAAAAAAAAAAATTTTATTAGTTGCATGCATTATTTTAAGTACATTTTGTCTCCTGAGCAGCAAATCAACATATCAGAATGATTTCTAAAGGATCATGTGACACTAAAGACTGGAGTAATGATGCTGAAAATTCAGCTTTGGGAAAATTCATCACAGGAGAAAAAAAAAAAATTACACTTTAATATTTACAAAGGAAAACACTTAAATTGTATAATATTTGCATGCATATGTGTGTTTTGCAATACTGGAGTTGAATTTTGCAGTTAAATGATCAGATTGAGAATCACAAACATCTTTTGTGTTACTTGCAAGCATTTTTGAAATACTTTTCTAAAATGTTGTGTTTAAAACAAAGAATAAACTCAAAGTAAACTTAAAATAAAGAATATATAATTAAATATGCACTCATTTGCTTAAATTTTCCAGAATGCTGGATGACGCCAGGTTCCAATTTCTTGTTTCATTTTGTTGACATATTAGAGTTGAAGATTTTTGTAGAAGGGATTTTGGATATCTTGTTTCATCACTCCATAATTCACAAAATACTGTCAACAGCCACAAAAATAAACTTTTTCGCTATTTTTTAGGAAAAAAATGTTGTAAAAAACCAAACAACTGATATATGAACAAACCCTACAGTAAAATCCTTCAGAATATAGATGGGAATGAATCTGTAAGTTTTGGTGCATGTAAGTGCTGCTGAAGTGGAGAAAAAACTTTTTTTTTAACAACTTTAAAATGTATGTAATGTATGTTGCAATTGGAAACACTCCAAAGTGTATCTTGAATATTTTCTTTACCCTAGTCTAAAACAATGCGTTACGAAAGGCCAAATAACCCAAAAAATCAAAACAGAAAAAAAACAAATAATGCTTTTGCCTAAAAATAAATTGTTTCTACAGATACATGCAACAACTTTAAATGAATGGTTTTATATTTCACCATTGTTTTTAATTCAGTTAAGTCATTCACAGTGGTTCATGGGATTATAGTTCTTTCCCTCATTAAAGCTGTTAAGTACACAGTCTTTATTTTTTTTTCTTTACTGCATTATTACTTTATTGCTTCAAAGCAAAGTTTGTAATGTTGTGATTCACCTCACAGCTGGTTGCTTTGGTTCATGGCTTATAATAATGCTTTAACAAAAAAACATTCTGAAAAATAAAGAAAACTTTGGAATTGACACCACTAAAAAAGTGGGCGGAAACTAACGCATAGTTAATAAACCAAGCTCAGTACCGGATGTTCCTCCTCAAGTGAGCAGGTTTAGAGGTTTTGGACTTCTTCTTCTTGGTGTTGCTGTTGGCAGACGCATTGCTGCGGCTGTCCGGGCTGGATGGGGGTTGAGAGCCGGGCCGTGATGACGTCCGTGAGGTGGACGAGGGCTGGGAGGGTGGCCGGGAAGTGGGTTGGGATGAGGGTTCAGGGCTGGAGTCTCTAGACATCGGTGAGGTAGGTGCCGGGCTGGTTGGATCTCTTTGATCCTCTGCCTCCAGGCTCTCAAGCTGGTCTGTTGAGAGGAAATACCAAGTGATCAATAATTGATTCACAGACTAAAAGCCGAGCGCACACATTAGTGATGATGACTGACAGAATCCCAATGCTTTTAACCTCACATAAATGTTTTGTTCAAACTCAAACAGAAAAGCTGGTACAAACTACAAAATGTGCTCACCGCCTGCGTCTTCCTCATCATCCCCATCGTTCTCCCCATCCTCTTCCTCCTCCATCTCCTCTTCCTCCTCGCTGTTAAGGCTGGGCTCCAGGTCGCTCCCTGAGATCGCCTCTTCTGACATGGCGTCCCCTGGGTCTCCAAGAGCATTACTTACACATCTTCGTTCAAACCACCTGAAGAACGAACAGTGGACAAAAAGTTTGGGGTTGGTAAGTTGGTATGTTTTTTTTTTTTTTTTGGAGAAAATTTATTTTTATTCAGCATTAAACTGATCAAAAGTGACAGTAAAGAGATTTATACATTTACTAAAGATTTATATTTCGAACAAATGCTTTTTCATTTAACTTTCTATTAATGAAAAGAATCTTGAAATAAAAACGCATCACAGTTTTCACAAAAATATGAAACAGCACAACTGTTTTCAACATTAATTCTTGAACAGCAAATCAACATATTAGAATTATTTCTGAAGGATTATGTGACACTGAAGACTGGAGTAATGATGCTAAAAATTCATCTTTTATTAATCGGGAAAATTCATCACATGAATAAATAATATTTTATAAAGTATATTACAATAGAAAACGTTTAAATTGTGATAATGTACTGTATTTTTGATCAAATTAATGCAGCCTCAGTGAGTGTAAGAGACTTCTTTAAAAAAATCTATAAATAATAGTATAAATAATATATTTCAACATTTAGATATCACCACCATCTGGCAACAGAAATATTATCTTTCTACACTGTATATTTTTTCAAAACTTATTAACTGCTTTGTCAATAAATAAATAAAAAATGCTTTTGACATTAACTTACAAATTCTAATTTCAATTATTTTCTAGAATTAAATTCTAGACAGAATTTTGATAAAATATTGTGCATGTAAATGTACAAGAGTAAAACGTTACTTTAAGTCGGGCACAAAAAATTTGCTACATATATTTATGTTTTATTACATACTTGGTTTTCTTTACAACATTATTTTTTCACTCATATTATTTAATATTTTCTTTGAAGAAAAGAAAAGCGAACATGCAGTAAATAAAATAAACAAGCTAGAAATTATACAGCTATGAAGTAATTCCACAAAATCATAAACATGCTTTTGCTGGAAAATGATGACATATTTGTGACCCTGGATGACAAAAACCAGTGGTAAGTACCACAGGTATATTTGTAGCAATAGCCAACAATACATTGTATGGGTCAAAATGATCTTTTTTTTTTTTATTTTATGCCAAGAATCATTAGGACATTAAATAAAGATCATGTTCCATGAAGGTAGTTTGCAAATGTTCTACTGTAAATATATCAAAACTTAATTTTGATTAGTAATATACATTGCTAAGAACTTAATTTGGACAACTTTAAAGGCGATTTTATCAATATTTAGATGTTTTTGCACACTCCAGATTTATAAATAGTTGCAATTCAGCCACATACTGTCCTCTCCTATCAAAACATACATCAACTGAAAGCTTATTCAGATTTCAGATGATGTATGAATCTCTATTTAAAAAAACTGACCTTTACAACTGATTTTGTGGACCAGTGTCACATTTGGCAAAACATCTTCACAAATGTATTTTTTAATCATTTGACAAAAATCTATGCATATATAGCAAACTACAAAACATTATCAAATCCTCAAAATATGCACCAACAATGTATAAGAAATGGTATACATAAAAATGGACATACAAGATCAATGTAAGTACTTAACAAAGAACTGGCCCCAAACATGTGGATCAGCCATTGACAGAATAAAATAAAATAATAATAATAAAATAAAAACCTACTTTTAAGCAAAAGAATCAAGGCAAAAAAGTTACTACAAAACTGACCACCACAAAGTTAACACAGAATTCAGTGTTGTGTAATTCACTTTAAACTAGGTGATTCTCAGCTGTAATCAAACATGGGAGTAATAATACTGCAAAAACTGCTGTTCAGCAATAGCAGAACAAAGAGCAAGCAAAGAACTCCAATCATAAAAAGTCCAAAGAGAAGAAACAGAAAGAACTAGAAGAAGAAAAAAATAGTAGAGGGAGGAGAGGGAGCGAGAGATTCAGGCTTCTTACATAAGCGTGGGTTACATAAGAGAAAGCAGCGAGTGTTTGGCAGGCAGCGAGCGGTGTGAATGTAGGCCACGCTGCCCGTGACACACTGACACATTCACACAGTACAGCACAGCCTGTTCCAAAACACACACTCATCCGCCCCACCCCACACCTTCACACGGCACCTGCCTCATCCAGCGTCCGCTTATTTATTTTGGACAGACGGAAACTTTAAGCGAGATTTCCGTCCGTCTTCATAAACTTGTATTATTTTTCAGTCTCCCGTGAAACACAAAAGGAAGGAACTGTGTCGTGAAAGTGAGTGAGGTTATATGCTGTCAAGCACCAAAATGACAGAAAATGTAAATGAAAGAGTCATAAAAGTGGCCTACATGACTCAAGCCTTCAGACATTTTTATAATGTGTTTTCTGTATGTGATATATTTGATTTATAACATATATAGCACTATTAGACAATATTACAAACATATATATGTGCTGTCAAACGATTAACCGGAATTAATCGCATCCAAAATAAAAGTTTTTGTTAACATAATGTGTGTGTGTACTGCGTGCAATTATTTTGCACGCATGCATGTGTATGTTGAAGAAAAAAAATGTTTATATATTTAAAATATTTATATGTAATATCAATTATATGGATATAAATAAATACATGTACATTTTTTAAAAATATATTCTGTATGTGTGTGTATTTATATTTACATCATAAATACTCACAGTATACACACATAGGCTATATTACATAAACAAAAACTTATTTTGGATGCGATTAATCATTTGACAGCAACGGGTCAAAATTATTGATTTTTCTTCTATGCCAAAAATTATTAGGATGTGTTCCATGATATCTTGTAAATTTCCCACCGTAAATGTATCAAAACTTAATTTCTGATTAGTAATATGCATTGCTAAGAACTTCATTTGGACAACTTTAAAGGCGATTTTCTCAATATTTATTATTGAAGACTTATTAGAAGTCTTCAGCTTCTACATCATTCGAACTACTTTATGATATATTTTCTGTATAAGTGTCATTTATAATATACACAGAACTTTATAATAAAATATTAAAATGATAAAGTATACAAAATAAAATATTAGTATTTATTTATATTTATAAGTTATATAAATTTAGATAGATATACATGCATACACAGATATACATGCATATTTTATATAAAAGATATAACTGCTCAACATTTATACATTTTTATATAAATATATTATATAAATATTATATATTTTTAAAATCTTTTTTACAGCTGTATTTTTATATATTACTTTTAAATAGTTGCATATGGTTTTAATTTATGTACAATATTTTTATTTTATATATTGTTTTACACAGACAATTTCTTTTGTTTTTAAAATATTTTTACATATAATATATATATATATATTTTTTTTTTTTGTACATGCACTATATATACTCGTGACAAAATTATACAAATAAATATTATATATATGACAGAAAGTCGTACGGTTTGGCATGTAAGGACAGTAAATGATGCCAGATCTGTCTTTTTTTGGATGAGCTATTGCTTTAAGGTCAATCTCCCCATTGTTTTCCAACAAAAACAGTATAAATCAATGACTTTCAATCAAAGCAGATGCTGAATCCACTTGGAAACCATTCAAATCTATTAATCAGCTTCAGGTGTGTGTGTAATAAAATGTAAACCATTACTCCATTATAAACCCACTGACCTCGACTCTACATTGTGACTTACATAGAAAACCAGAAGAGAAACATATTAAACTTCATCAAAGCTCAACTTCTCCAATATGACACAGATTGTGTATAAAATGAAACTGAAGCTCAGGTAGATGAATCTGCACCTGCGCTCACCACAAACCCGCTGCCATCAAACAAAAACACAAATCCCCATCAAATGTCACTACACCAGACGTATATCATAGTACTTTTGTATCAGATATCATAAAAAAGTGTTTTAAGCGCTTTTGTAGACTGAAGTGAATGAGGTACATTTACATAACTGTACTGGCTGACCAGCAGCGCTGCTAAAACATGAACAACCAGCCGGAAAACTCACCTTACATCCACGATACGACCGCCAACCCGCTTTAGATGCACACATACAGATGTTTTGTACTGTCTTATATGCGTTTTGTATAAAACACATGATTATTTGACACCTACCGAGCGCGCTAGCTGTTAGCGCGTTAGCACGGGAGCGCGATGCTCTCTTTTGTTGACGTTAGCTTCCGCGCTAACTGTGCTCGAATATAACTAATAAACCACACTGGCGCCGCTTAAACAAACGTGTGTGCTGGTAAATCGGCGTCTTACCTTTTTACACCCTTATTGGGATCCCTCGGCTGCGCTGTGAGTCATTCAATTATTAATATTAATTTTCGGAATACTCTCTGATTCTTTTATTTTATCTATCAATTGTGCCGAGCACCGACCTCAAACGCCCCCCGAGGCGCACAGACTCAGTCTAAAGGTTCCGCTCTTCTTACGGTCCGGGGGGCTGAATGTCACTGAGTGTTTCATAATCACTCAGTGTTGCATAAAAGTAAATACAACAAGGTGGCGTGTTGTATAAATGCCTGGAATAATCCAGAGAGATGACTTACAAAAGGAAGTTCAAGACAAGACTGACAAGACAGCAGGCCTACGTTCTTTCAATTAGAAAGCCTTACTTCCTTACTTTCATTTTTTTTTGTCATTTTTTTCATCTTTATAGCATGCGTACATTTTGATGTTTTAGGTACTACCGCATAAGTATAAAATAATATATGGAATGTGACATGTTTTATATGTATAATAGGCTATTATACATGCAGTATTATATAACTTATTATATAAATAAAAATACATTTCATGATAGGCTGTTATATTTTATAAAGCACCAATGTTTATGAAAATATTCAAACTAGATTATACATTTTAAAATAAGCATGTTGTTATAAATAGTATAATATTGTTTAGTAATATGTAATGTAATAATACATACTTTCGTTACAAATATTTGATTGTACTTGTACATTTGAGTACGTATCGGTTTAATTTGTTTATATATATTTAAATACTGAATAAAAAATATTCTTAGTTTTATCTGGCATTAAAATAAAATGATTTTTCATGATTTATTGGATGTTATATAATTTATTATATAATTAAAAGCAGTTTATAGCATGTTATAAAACAGCAAAGTTCAAGAAAATGTTATGTAAATACCCCATCTAGATACTTTTACTTTTACTTTTTACTTGATTATAAATATTGTTATATAATTATATAGAAAGTAATAATATATGCTTTGATTAATGCATCATCATTTTTTTTCTTCACAAATTTTCTTTTTGTAGTTAGACTGTATTATTGCAATATTACATCATTTTGTAATTCATAATATAATGTACTTTCATTAATCAGCATACTTGGTATACAAAGCCTTTAACATTTACATTTTAGCATCTTTATATTTTATTAAAATATTTTAATAAAATGTTAAAATATAGTATCTAATATACAGTAAATGTAATATTATAACAAATTAAAATTATTTAAAAATAAAAAATATATTTAAAGTGCATGGTATTGATGTTATGTAACTTATTACATAATTAGTCAGCATTTTATGGCATGTTATAAAACAGCGGTGCTTTTAAAAAGCTTTCTTACAGTGTAAAGCACAAGAATAATCCAACTAGAAAACCTTTAAAATGTAAAAAGTAAAGAAAAAATACCTGTATCATGCCTTTATAATTAGCCTATTTTAATGTATTATTACTATTATTATTATTATTAATAGTAGTAGTAGTAGTAGTAGTAGTATATTAAAATATACACATAGTATTATGTATTATATTAAATGTCTTAATTTTAAAACTGAATTTTACTTACGCACTGAAGTAGTCAGTATCTATAAATCACTCGTTGAAATGTATTTCAACAAAACGTTACGTAAAGTGATATTTACGCATACATAATATCCCACATAACGGTTTATTTGGAGATTTAGGACAACCACATACAGGTACACCAAAAAGCATTACGCGAATAAATCAACTGTTACGAAACCTGTTTTATCATGTCACTCTTTGCTTTAAACTTCAAAGCAGCAAAGCGCCATCCAGCGCGTTTTCACTGCCCAACGTCATGACGCACGGCGCAGCGGAATGACGTCAACAACAGTCGACGGCGCTGCTCTTTATTGTGTTTACCAGCCGTCCAGATCGTCCAAAGATACCTCAAATATGTAGTAGGAAATGATTGATGTTAGTTCTTTATAATATTATGGAGTGGTCGATGATTTAGAGAAATTTTAGGGAGACTGATTTCAGCGAAAATGAACAAAGGTTGGCTGGAGTTAGAAAGTGACCCGGGTGAGTCTCTAAATAAACATTTATTCATATAATACCATTGTATATTCGCCAATAATCATGTTATTGTTCGTAAAATATGCTGTAAGTTAACATGTCATCTCGCAATATAGTAGTTCCGTGTAGTATCGCTATTTATAGTTGAACTAAATGCGTATGAAAAGTCAACGCACTTATATTAACTACTAGTTCTCATAATATAATACTTCATCTCATAGTTTGTTTTCTGATATGTCGTTCTCTTTCAGGGTTGTTCACACTCCTGGTGGAGGACTTTGGTGAGTTTGTTTTATGTTTTTATGGTGTCGTGTAAATATGAGTGATGTTGGTTGAAAGTGATGGAAATATACATAGTATTACATGAATATGCCAAAATGAATACATGTGGGAAGAGTGATGTATATTGCTTATGTTTGGACGCAGGTGTGAAGGGTGTTCAGGTGGAGGAGATCTATGATCTTCAGAGCAAATGTCAAAGGTGGATTAATCAGACATTTTTTACTTTTTTTAGTCATTTTAACTAATATTAATTTGTTAACAATATTAATATTTAAAAAATGTATATCGTTTTATTTTGAGTTTTGTATACATACAAACATATATTAATATCATTAAAATCAATGTGTATTTAATTTTTAAGCCGTACACTTCTATTTCTAAAATAATAATAAAATATTTTTAATTAAAAAATTTTTTTTATATAATTTAAATAATTATACATTTTGTTTTTAACATATTTCACTTTTAATTTGTTTTTTAGAATTTTCTTTCATCTGTCTATCTATCTTATCTATCTATCCATCTGTCTATCTCTTTTTGCCACTGTAAGCTCTATATTGCTATTTATAAAATAATAATTATTAAAATAATATTAATTGTGTACCGTGTAACCGTTTATTTAAATATTAATTTTAATATATCTCTTTATTAGATTTACGAAGTAATATTAATTTAATTGTCAATTCTAAAATAATTTGTTTTTGTTAACATGTCACCTTTAATTTGTTCTTATAATTCTTTCTTTTTTTCTTTAATATTTTCACACATTTTTGCCATTTTAAGCTGTGTATTTATATTTATAAAGAAATTAATAAAATAATATTAAAGTAACAATTTGTTTAAACATTAATTTGGATATATATGTTTGGCAATTTTAAGTTTGTATATTTTGTATTATATTTACAAAGTAATATTAATTTTCTAATAATTGAAATTTTAATTGTAAATTACTTCGTTTTTTGCTAACATATTTCACTTTTAATTAGTTTTTATAAATGTATTTTATCTATATATAAATGTGTAATATTTTGTCAGTTTACGTTTATGCCATTTTAAGCTGTAAATCTCTATTTATGAAATATTTATAATATTTATAAAATAAAAATTATTTAAATTGTGTACCAATTTATTGAAATATAAATTGTATTATATATATATATATATATATATATATATATATATATTTTACATATTAATTTCTTAATAATTTAAATATTAATTTTATTGTTTTGTTTTTGAACATTTCACTTTTAATTTGTATTTATAATTCTTTGTTTCTTTCTCTCTTCATTTAATCTATCTATCTTTAATATTTTATCACACAATTTACCTTTTTGCCATTTTAAGCTGTATATTTCTATTCATAAAATAATGATTATTTAAAAAAAAAATAATGGTAGTTGTGTAACAGTTTGTTTAAATATTAATTTTAAACGTATATTTTAATGTATATCTTTGTCAATTTTAAGTCTGTATATTATATATTATATTTCTAAAGTAATAATAATTTCCTAATAATTTGAATATTGATTTTAAATGATTTTGTTTTTAACGTATATTTTACTTTCAATTTGTTCTTATAATCTATCTATAATATTTTATTGTTTATTTAATTTTTCTGAAGCTGACCTGTCTTTTTCTTCTCAGTCCTGTATATGGCTTCATCTTCCTCTTCAAATGGATCGAGGAGCGAAGATCTCGGCGTAAAGTCTCCACGCAGGTGGACGAAACCTCCGTTATCGATGACGAGATTGTTAACGACATGTTTTTTGCTCACCAAGTGAGTCCCTACTGATTTAGTTCATTCATTCATACATGTGCAAATATTACTTTTCTATAGTCTGTTTGTCGATTGTTGTGTGCAGCTGATACCGAACTCCTGTGCCACTCACGCTCTTCTGAGTGTGCTTCTGAACTGCAGCGGCGTGGAGCTGGGAACAACTCTGAGCCGTATGAAGGCCTTCACCAAGGGCTTCAGTCCTGAGGTCAGTTACATGCATAAAGATCATTTTTGGACACTTAAAGGGACAGTTCACCCAAAAATGAACATTCTGTTATCATTACTCACCCTCAAGTTGTTCCAAACCTAACTTACTTTCTGCTGTTGAACACAAAAGAAGATATGTTGGTAACCAAATTGTTGACAATAGCCATTGACTTCCATAGTATGAAATTAAACCATGCTTAAGAATGTCTGCATTACATCTGTATTTTTTGACTTCTCAGAGTAAAGGTTACGCCATTGGAAACGCCCCTGAGCTGGCAAAAGCCCACAACAGCCATGCCAGGTAGAGACAAGCTTTAATATTACTCACTTTCCTGCTCTTACAGATTTTGTTGTGGTCTAAATCTGCTGTTTTTCCCTCGTTTCCTTGTAGACCGGAGCCGCGGCACCTGCCGGAGAAACAGAACGGCATCAGCGCCGTGCGGACGATGGAGGCGTTTCACTTCGTCAGTTACGTGCCAATCAAAGACCGGCTGTTTGAGCTGGATGGGCTGAAGGCGTATCCTATTGACCACGGTGAGAACTTAATGTCAGTAAAACTGTCTTTGGTGAGTTTGAGGAGAAGAGAAGATTACACAAACCTGTCTGTCTTCCTCAGGGCCGTGGGGCGAGGAGGAAGAGTGGACTGATAAAGCCAGACGGGTCATAATGGTGCGAATAGGACTGGCCACTGCTGGGTAAGAGTGAGATCAATATTCACATCTTTGGCTCCAGAAGGAAAAAAGATGCATTAAGAGCTGGAGGGTGAAAACTTTTGAACAAAATGAAGGTGTGTACATTTTTCTTATTTTGCCTAAATATAATTTTTTTTCCATTTAGTACTGCCCTTCAGACACTACAGAAGATACTTACTTGTTTCCCAGAAGACAAAATAAGTTAAATTTACCCTGATCTTCAAATTCCAAAAGTTTTCACCCCTCTTAATGCATTGTGTTTCCTTCTGGAGCATCAGTGAGCATTTGAACCTTCCGTAATAGTTGCATATGAGTCCCTCAGTTGTCCTCAGTATGAAAAGACGGATCTCAAAATCATAGTCATTTTTGGAAAGGGTTCAAATACAAAGAAATGCTGGAAAACCAAAGAATTTGTGGGACCTGAGGGATTTTTTTTTTTGAAGAACAGCAGACAGTTTAACTGTTCAGGATAAACAAGGGACTCATGAACAAAATTAATTCAACTATTATTTTCTCTTGCGAGAAACATCTTTATATGAAATATCATATTCAGGTCAGTACTAAATAAACAATAACATGCATTTTGTATGATCCCTCTTATTTTGGTAAAATAATGAACATTTTGCAGATTCTGAAAGAGGATGCAAACTTTTGACCTCATAGAATTGTTCTGCATAGAACAAATTACAATAGAGATATTCTTTCTAAACTATTTGTCTTCTCGTTCCTCAGAGAGCCCTACCATGACATCCGGTTCAATCTCATGGCGGTGGTTCCGGATCGCAGGATAAAATACGAGTCCAGGCTGGAGATCCTGAAACGGAACAGGCAGATCATCCTGGAAGGGCTCCAGCAGGTTAGGGAGAAGAAAGTAAGTACAAACTTTTGGAGTATCATTCTATGAATGATTTTTCTATGTGCTAAAGTCAGTTGTAAATGTCTCTGTATACCAATGTATGTGCTACAGGTAATTCGGATGACCCAACAAGAATCAGGCCAGGATCGAAAACAACAAGACTCCTCCTCTTCAGAAGACATGCCTCCTGTTGTTAAAAAGGAGGAGGGGCAAGACACACCCGTATCTTTGTGTGCAGAGCAGGCCACGCCCACAGGTACTCTATTTGAATTTAAAGAAGTTTGAATGTTTTACACGTACATTTAAAACTTACATTATCTTACATTATCCCAAATGTTTCGAAGAATGTGTAAATCCAATGAAATAAGCCATTTTAACTAGTGTAACGGACCGTGTCATTGTGTCACTTGCCAATGGACATCATACAACCTTGATTTTCCGGATTATTTGGTAGAAAACATCAAAACCCCAAAGACACTTTAATATATTAGGCACTTAATTAGACAGGTGACGAACGCAGTAGCATAGCGTCCTCGTTTCGCTTCCACGACTTTCAGCCCCACCCTGCTTTATACTACAGTGACCTTAATAAGTCTTTAATACATTAACTCATCCATGAACATGATTTCTGCCTGTCATCAAGCTACGCCTTAGTTTCTTTGTTTGTTTTGAATATATGCCCTCTAACAGTGAAAAAAATTAAATATTGCTCCTTTAAAGGAGAAGTCCACTTCCAGAACAAAAATTTACAGATAATGTACTCACCCCCTTGTCATCCAAGGTGTTCATGTCTTTCTTTCTTCAGTCGTAAACAAATTATGTTTTTTGAAGAAAACATTTCAGGAATTTTCTCCATATAATGGACTGCTATGGTGCCCCTTGTTTGATCTTCCAAAATGTAGTTTAGATGCGGCTTCAAACGATCCCAAATGCGCTTGTAAACATTCCCAGCCGAGGAAGAAGGGTCTTATCTAGTGAAACGATTGGTTATTTTCATAAAAATAATATAATTTAAATACTTTTTAATGTCAGATGCTCGTCTTGTATTGCTCTGCCTAAACTGTTTTTTTTTCCGGTTCATGACAGTTAGATCTCATGTTCTCCTTCAACTTCAAAATCGCCCTATATCGCTGTTTTACCTTTTTTGTTAAGGGTGTTTGATCATCTTTGCATGTTCACTTTGCAAAGACTGGGTCGGTACTTCTGCAGCAATGTAGGATGATTTTGAAATGATTTTTGAAGTTAAGGGAGAAAATACGATTGGAGTTTTTCAACATACCCTAACTGTCTTGAACAAGAATACACAGAATTCAGGGAGAGGAAGACAAGTATTTAAATTGTATATATTTTTTTTTTAAGGAAAATAACCGATCGTTTTGCTAGATAAGACTCTTCTTCCTTGGCTGGGATCGTTTACAAATGCATTTGGGATTGTTCGAAGCTGCATTTAAACTGCATTTTGGAAGTTCAAACTCGGGGCACCATAGCAGTCCATTATATGGAGAAAAATCCTGAAATGTTTCCCTCAAAAAACATAATTTCTTTACGACTGACGAAAGAAAGACATGAACATCTTGGATGACAAGGTGGTGAGTACCAAGGTTATTATAGTTTGGGATTTTTAAATTCGTTTTATGTATATATCGTTTTCAAATTTGCAACAAAATTTAGTTTTTATTAGTTTCATTAATAATTTTGTTCGTTTTAGTTTCATTTTTATTTTGTGAACACATTTCTGTTTAGTTTTTATATAGTTTCGTTTCAGTTTTACTTTTAGTAATCACTTTCAGAGCCCAGGCCAAAGAAAGATTTCTTAGTGATGTAAATGTCTAGTGACAAAATTAAAGCATGCTGAGATTAATTAGATGGTAAAAGACACAAATAAAAACAAAAATGGCGCAGTCATGCGTTTTTACTCCTTAAATCTACAGTTGTGCTTATCTATTTCAAAGCACTAGACTGAATAAATGTGTTGTGATATTTAATATAAAAATAAATATAATATATTTATATTAGGCCTGGATGTTTTTTATCTTATTTAACCATAATCACGATACTATAACTGTCGTGTTAATTTTCCCGCGAACATACGCACATAAAGCATAAAGGGGACTAAAGAAATTCAATAATAATGGCGGAGCCTCAACACTGCCGCTGAAATGAATGACCGCTTAGGGAGTGTGTCTTGCTCGCTTTATGTAACCTAGGTATATATTTTATAAGTTTCATTTTTAATGCTTCTATAAAGGACCAATGGCCACGTATACACTGTTCAAGAAGAGACAGTGGCATTTAACAGTAAATGTCATGTTTTAATATGTTCTTTTCGTTTATGAAAACTTATAAGCGTGTATTTTATGCATTTGTTCAGCTTGGCAGATTGTTCAAAAGATGTAGGCAAAAGTTTTTATTATTTACAAGAAGGATGCGCGTTCTCTTATTTCTATTGCGCTGCTTGTCTATTTTCCAACTTAGATGGCCTATTTTGGTTTGACTGTTTGCGTTACGTGAGAAAATAAATCATGTTAACTGATGCAGTAGCCTAGTTTTAATGCGGGTGCAGTTCAGATCGCGGTCTTTATGTCAAACGGGTCAGATACAGAATTAGTGCTGCTGTTGGATAACGGGTCGGGTGTTCTGTTAACCAGGCTATTGCGGCTGCTGGTTTACCAAACGGGAACCGTGGAGGACTGTGCTTTCCGTCTCTTGGTCAGATAAACTCACGTGCATGATGCGCCATTTACAGTTATTTCCATAAACCGGCCGCCACACAGCTAATATGTTTTTCCGCCACAGGTTGAGTAAAATTACTAAAACGATTATTTATTTTTGATAATTGTTATTTTATTTTAGTTCATTTTTCGATAACTGTTGCTAGTTTCGTTTCAGTTTGTCTTTTTTTTTGACGTTTTTATTTTATTTCAGTTTACGAAAATGTTTTTTGATGAATCATTTTCGTCTTAGTTTTAGTTTTCATTTACAAAAATAACCTTGGTGAGTACATTATCTGTAATTTTTTGTTCTGGAAGTGGACCTTTAAGCATTATTCAGTAATGTAGGGATTCAAGAATTGAACCTAAAACATCTCCCATGACACTTCAGAAACTCAGGAAGGTGCCGTCGCTCTCCCAAGTCCCGCTGGAAAAGTCAGACCCATGGCTAAACCTGCCACCTTGCCAACAGGGGCTGCTCCACCACCAGCCCCTCTACCTGTTCCCAGCCCGAACCCCAATCCCATCGTCCAGCGTCTGCCAGCCTTCCTGGACAACCACAACTACGCCAAGTCCCCCATGCAGGTAAGATCGGTTACGTTTTAGGATGTCCGTAATAGTTAGCATGAGCTGTGCTTTCATTCAGTAAGCTCGTTGATTGACAGGAAGAGGAGGATCTTGCTGCGGGTGTGGGTCGCTCACGCCTACCTGGCCCGCCTCAGCCCCCTTATTCTGATGACGAGGATGACGATGATGACGAAGAGGAGGAGTGCAGCACTGCAGGTGCCACAAGCAGGTAAAAAAACTATGAAAGTGTTAAATCTGAACATATTTAATGTGTTCTTGCAGTGGTAACAAACCTCCAGGACTCAAGAGGGCAATAGAGTTCCTATAGTGGCCCTTATAACGCAATGACATGTTTGCACTTAAATAGAGTACGTTTTGGACCGTCACCGGTTGTCTGTATGATCAGCAGGGTCCGAAGAAAGGTTGGTCTACGTGCACGCACCATGGGCCGCAGTGGAGTGGGTGCGGTTGCGGCAATGGAGGGTCAGCTAGCACTCAGCGTTTTAGCCGAGAAACTCAAAAAGGAAGTCCAAAGGAAGGACTCCATTGCAACAACTGGTTCCACGCCTCTGAATGTACGTACCGAGGGTCGCACGGGTGGGATCAGCATCACCTCGGCCTGCCAGCCATCACCCACGCCCAGTAACGAAAGCACGGATACGGCCTCAGAAATCGGCAGTGCGTTCAACTCGCCGCTGCGCTCGCCCGCGAGATCGCAGGCAGCTACGCGTCCCTCTAGCCCCGTGGTGCCCCACTTGAGTCGTGTGCTGTTTGGAGAAGAGGAGGGGCTGCTCAGGTTGGACGCCCGACACAATCGAGCCGTCCGGGACTTGGGGGCTCTGGTGAGCTCCACGGCACTGCGACTGCAAGAGGATGGCGTTATGTACGCCTTGCCACCTACAGGTACTTGTTCACATTCAAAACAATGAGATTTTAACTAGTGCTGTCAAAATTAGAGGCAATTCAGTTTTACAGTTTAACATGGTTAAAAATATTTAACACAGGGGTGGGGCTAGGGTTGGCCATCCCACTAACAACTGCTGCTTCTGTCTATGTTAGCTCTCAATAATACTGTCAAGTTGAATGGCTATAGTCAATGTTAAATATTAGCAAAAAAAAAAGAATAATTTCCTAGAGACATCAGCAATACTGATACTCAAAATGTTTAACAAATATTTAAAAAATACAGTTTTTATGTTGTTTCTACATTAATTTGAAGACTGAGTGTAAAATTATTGTAATGTAAAAGTATATTAAACTTTAATGTTAGGTGCGATTAATTATGATTGGTTTAGAAAAATGTGTGATTAATTAGTTCATTTTTTTTAAAATTGATTGACACTAATTTTAACATGTTGTTTCTACATTAATTTAAAGATTGAATGTGAAATTATAGCAATATAAAAAAATATATAAAAACTTTAATGTTAGGTGGGATTAATTGCGATTAATTTAAAACATGTGGATAATTCGGGTGTTTTTTTCGATCGACAATAATTTAAACTTTTTATTTCTACATTAATGTGAAATTATAACAGCATAAAAACTTAAAAACTTTAATGTCAGGTGCGATTAATTCAGAAAAATGTGTGATTTAATTGGTTAATTTAAAAAAAAATTGACAGCACTAATTTTAACATGTTTCTACATTAATTTGAAGATTGAATCTGAAATTACTGCAATATGAAAGTATATGTAAAAACTTAAATGTTAGGTGGGTTTAATCACGATTAATCTCAATTAATTCAGAAAAATGTGTGAATAATTAACATTTTTTTAATTGATTGACAGCACTAATTTTAACTTATTTCTACATTAATTTGATAATAAAATTGAATGTGAAATTACTGCAATATGAAAGTATATTTAAAAGCTTTAATGTTAGGTGGGGTTAATCGTGATTAATACAGAAAAATGTGTGATTAATTTTGGTTCATTTTTTTTTAAATGGATTGACAGCACTAATTTTAACATGCTTCTACATTAATTTGAAAATTGAAGGTGAAATTATTGCAGTATTAAAGTATATTTAAAAACTTGAATGTTATAGGTGCGATTAATCGCGATTAATTTAGAAAAATATGTGATTAGTTAATTTTTTTAAATCAATTGATAGCACTAAATGTTGTTTCTAAATTAATTTGTTGAATGTGAAATTATAGCAATATAAAAGTATATTTAAAAGCTTTAATGTTAGGTGGGATTAATTGCGATTAATTCAGAAAAATGTGTGATTAATTGGTTAATTTTTTTTAAATGGATTGACAGCACTAATTTTAACATGTTTCTACATTAATTTGAAGATTGAATGTGAAATTATTGCAGTATTAAAGTATATTTAAAAACTTGAACGTTAGGTGGGTTTAATCATGATTAATTGCAATTAATTCAGACAAATTTAATTAATTTGTTAATTTTTTTAATTGATTTACAGCACCAAATTTAACTTGTTATTTCTACATTAATTTGAAGATTGAATGTGAAATTATAACAATATGAAAGTATATTTAAAAACTTTAATGTTAGGTGGGATTAATTGTGATTAATTCAGGAAAATGCTCTTTAATTTTTTTTTTTTTTTTATCGATTGACAGCACTTATTTTAACATGTTGTTTCTACATTAATTTGAAGATTGAATGTAAAATATTGCAATATAAAAGTGTATTTAAAAACTTGAATGTTAGGTTAGATTAATCGTGATTAATTCAGAAAAATGTGACTAATTAGTTAATTTTTTAAATCAATTGACAGCACTAAATTTAACAATTGAAATATCTTTTGCACACTGTTTTGGATAACCTCAATCTCATTTGACAGAAACAGTGGAAGGGGTAAAGAAAACAGGTGGTGTGGAGAAGAAAGAAAAAGAAGAGATGACTGGTCCAGGAGGACAGGAGGAAGTGAAGGAAGGACCATCAGTAGAGATGAAACAGGAGAACGTCAAAGAGTCAGCAGATGTCAAATCGAACAAGGAGAACCTGCCGTCCACCAATGCTGAAACCAGCACCAAACCTCATGGAGAAAAATACACTCCTAAAGTAAGACACTACCGACACTGCAGCGATGTTTGTTATGAGTTAGCGATGCAACTTTTCATGAACTTCTGGATTTCTGTCTCACAGGAGTTGCTGGCTTTGCTGAAGTACGTGGAAGCGGACATTGCCAACTATGAAGTGTGTTTGAAAGAAGAAGTGGAGAAAAGGAAAAAGTATAAGGTAAGTGAAGGTTTTCCTTGCGAACAAGAAAATGATTTCACAGGACTTTCCAAAAATATAGCCTTTTTTTTTTGTCCATTTTCAGATCGATGACCAAAGGAGGACTCATAACTACGATGAATTCATCTGCACCTTCATATCAATGCTGGCACAAGAAGGTAAAAAAATGTTCTTTCTTCCATAGAATTCAAAATAAGATGTTTTCGAGAATCCTTATGTGCCACAAAAATGGCAGCGACAACGTTCTGCTGAACGTCTCCTTTTGTGTCCCACAAATAAAAGTAAGTCTAATAGGTTCCCAACCATGTTCCTGTAGCCCTTCTAACACCGCACATGATCTTCTTCATCAGACACACCTGATTCAGGTCGTCAGCTCATTAGTAGACCTGAAATGGGTGTGTCAGACAAAGGAGATGTTCAAAATGTGCAGGACATCTTTTAATGCTTTAATCAAATGTCCTTTTGCTGTTTTGTAGGTATGTTGGCCAGTTTGGTGGAGCAGAACATCTCTGTGCGTCGCAGACAAGGCGTAAGCATTGGCCGGCTCCACAAACAACGCAAACCTGACCGGCGGAAACGCTCACGACCATACAAAGCCAAGCGCCAGTAAATGCTTAAAGAGAACCGAATGGCAGCAATTTGACAACTCTGTCTTTCTGAAACACGATGAATGATACCAAACACCTCATTGACAGTGTTAGATGCTGATTAAAATGTAGTTTTCAAGCTTTGTTTGACATAATAAACTGCCTAAGTTCATCACCACTTCCAAAGCACACTGGTGATGCTCGGAAGATGTTTAAAGATACTGAACTATGTTTCATGTTGCCATTACGTCACGTACTGTATAAAACCAACAATCATTGGAGCGCCATATTGGGAAAATGAGCATCTTGACCCAAATATCTAGTCAAGGTGCTACCAAAGATAACAGCGCTCCAAATCCACTCAAACAGTGCAGGGTATGTCTGTTGTTAACAAATGGACCAGTCGCCAATCTGGATGGGATTCTAGAGATACGCCTTTTGAATTTCACCGCTGTTTTGTTCCTAAGAATAACAGACTAAAAGGATCCAAGATGTTTTAAGACTGTAAACTTGAGTTGGTTTGTGATAGAGTTGTCAAAAGGTACCAGGTTCGGTACTTTCGCTACTGAACTTTTAAAAACGTCCATTTCCCGCTCACATTTGAGCGCCATTGAGCCGATTTTTAAACATCGTTGATTGGCCATAGTGTTCACGCGCTCAACAGACATGACTGTGATTGGCTACAATGATAAGCGCTTCATGCTCCTCACCGAGAGCTCGCACATTAACACAACTGGAGCGTTTGAAAGCCGCGTATGTCAGCGGATCCCTAGTACATCTGGATATAGACGGATCCGCTGACAGACGCGGCTTTCAAATGCTCCCATTGTGCTTATGTGTTTAGCTCTCGGTGAGGAGCGTAAAGCGCTTATCACTGTAGCGAATTCCAGACAGACATATCTGTTGATTCCAGACAGACATATTGGCGCAACAGCGCTTAAATGTGAGCGGGAAATGGACGTTTTTAAAATTTCAGTACCGAACTTGGTACCTTTTTACAATTCTAGTTTGTGAATGTGTATTGGTTTATTTCGCTGCAAGAGTTATGTGTTTTGGTTAAATTTCACTTTTTTTTGACGAGAGTTTTTGTTGGTAAGGATTGGGCCAGTGGGTTTAGCCTCAGGCATGTTCTGTTTGTTTGTACATATGTATTTGTGTATTATCCGATGTCTGTCAGAGCTAAACATTGAAATAAATGTTTCGAAGTACACTGGTGGCCTTTGTGTCGGTTTGCAGAAAAGACTAGTCTTAATCACTGTTGGGGATACTAGGCAGAAACCCCCTGGCAGGTGTGTTAAGGCAAGTTGGAGCTAAACCAAGGACCAGGCCCGAGTTTGGGCACCCCTGTTTTTAACCTTTACAACTAGAAAAACGCAATGTCAGTTGAAATGTAAGAAAAGCAAACCTCTAGTGGACCTTGCCATTTTGATTTCACAACATCTCAAAATTAGCGTCCATGCTCTGCTTAACAAACTTAAAGTCATGTAACAGAAGTTTTGGTTGACTTATGCTGACATATTTCAGAGTGAAACCAGTTTTAGAATGTGATAAATTGTAGGGCAGGACTTGACTTTATTCATTGATATAGTAAATTCAAGGGTGGGGGTAAAGGAGTAGGTATCTTGGTGAATGGGACCATAACCCTTTAACTGTCACTTTCATTTTTGAACACAGACAAAAGTGCACTATCCAGACTTAAATTTTTATAATTCATGAATGAAAACATTTTGTAATATGATTTTGATGTACATTTTCTGTGGTAATGCAGTGTCTGATTTTAAAATGCCTTTCAAAGGATGAATTTTGAGATTTTTGAACTGATATATGATTTCTAAAGTGTGATATTGAAAAAGGCAACAAAGAAAGTCTTTTGTAGGTCAAAACTCATGTTATGATGTAAATGTTTTAAGTTACACTCTTGACACATATTAATCTATTACTTTTCCTACATACTTTGTAACACAAAATATGGTAAAATATCATTTAGGAGTCTTAGACCTCTCCGACGATGTATAGTTTGTCATGATTAGATGAAGATTTATTTGTAATATGTAAAGTAAACTTCCCATTGAGCGGACGGTGACAATTAAAGGGTTAAGAGCAGAAAATGCACCTCTTTTATTTCTGATTGTGGCTTATATGACTTTTTTTTTTTTTTTGGATGAAAGTGAGGCTATGAGGGATAAACCTAGTCTTTACAATGGTACACACTGTGTATAAAGCCCTACAAATACTTTCCATATATCACAGAAAACTTACACCTGTTTTATTTTTTAATGCATTTATAGTTACATTAATTACAATAAATGACATTATATAAAGAAAAATTGATGATGTACCATTGAATTACTAGAAAATCATGCATACCCAAGGTGGTTTTAGACCCATTAAAACCCATTATAGACCCATATAGACCCATTATTGCTGCAAAGATGATAGAAAAATTATTCTTCTTTCAAGCTAGAAACTGCAACCATGTTTAAAATAGAAAAACTCCAAGTAGGCCTATTACTTACAAACAAACGGATAAATAAATATATTAATCAAAAATACAAATGAAATAATATTTTTAAAGATAGTATTTTTTAAAAAATAGTTTTTTTTTTTTTTGTTTTTTTTTTTTTTTACGTAGGTCTATCTAAAGGCTATTACAGAAACAGAAACAGACAGACATTTCTTGAAGTAATAAATGTTAAAATCAAAACATACCTACCAGCATATGCTGGTTTTTTCACCAGGGTTAAGCCTACTGGACAAGACTTAAAAACACATGCAAATACTGAATATTACTTTCTCTGGACTCGGATGGACTCTGGACTCGAGTCCGAGTCAAGTCCGAGTAAAAATGCATCCGAGTCCGTGACAAGTCCGAGTCGCCTAAAAATTGTACTCGAGACTGGACTCGAGTCCGAGTACGAGTCCGAGTACCTCAACTCTAATGAATTGCATCATTGAAAGTCAGCTGCAAAGACACTGGTTAATAAAATGGTATTAAATACATAAAGGATATTTGTTTCATTTAACATATTTAATTATTACAGGGTTGCGTCATATTCTGGGTTTGCATTTCACTGTTTTTATTCATTTTGAGGAATACTGAATCTGCTTTTTGTGAGTGAGATGAATTAATGCCTGTTCACATTTAATCTAGAATACAGTAACATCATGTTTACTCCCAATTTCCCGACAGGAAACTTGCGTTACTTTACTAGTTACTTGAAAAAAGTAATATTATTACGTAACTCGCGTTACTTGTAATGCGTTACCCACAACACTGGTCTTAATACACCGGTTGCACCAGTTGGACGTACACCCGGTTGTAAAACTAGGCTGGACGTAAAATGCGCTTTAAGTCGTGCGTAGAATTTATACCCGTTGCACCATCTCGGCGTAGTGAAACGTCTGAGACTAAATCTTATGCCTAGTCAAAGGTAGGCGTAAAGTGAAAAGTCACGATTTGCTCGAACATGATTCGTTTTTAATTATTTATTTCAAACGTCAGCTGTAACGTTTATGGTCTTCAAGGATAAATCTGGCCTATAAACAATTATTATGGGGGAAGGGTCAAGCAACACATGCAAGCAACACATGCAAGCAACGGGCAAACTTTGCGCAAGAGTTATAAAAGTGAAAATAAAAAATAGACTACGGCTAACACTGCATTAACGGCACAAATTCTCAGAGACAACGAGAGACGAATCTACTTTACCATGCTGATAACCTTCTTAAATTATTCCCTTAATATTTCTATTCGACATCTTGCTTGGACAGTATAAATGCTTGAAAATACTTAACGTCTTTAATTCCTCTCATCATTTGCAGCATTCTTGCCATCCAATAATCGCAGTAAGTTTTGTGCTTACTTTTCAATCAGAAATAAAGTATCAGCTTTCAAATTCTGTCAATTCTATCACAAAATACAATTTCTAAATGTGGTTTTTCAGCCACAGAAAGACGTCAGTAGGCTAAAATGCACAATTTTCACGTAAATTCACGTTTACCTCAGGAAAGACATTCATTGTACATAAACTCGACAGCTAGAAAAAAAAATAATAACTAGAGAGAAGCATTGTATTACATTTATTATATTTTACTTAACCTGTCGCCTCTATTTTTAGTGTTAGTATGAAGAAATATGGGAATGTGCAGGGAGATCTCAGATACAAAAATTAGTTAATTAAATTATTTCGCGGTGGCTTCACTTATTATGATGTCTTGAGCAATTCAGTTTTTTTATTAGTAGTTGTAGCCATTGCAGCGTGGGTGTCGTCTCAGCTATCACTGCGGCAAAATGTGTTTGCGTGGACGCGCATCGTCTACGCCGGGCGTAGTTGCGCCTGATCGTAGTTTTAGCTGGTGCAACAGGTGTAAATATTTATCGTAAAGTTGGACTTTGCAAAGCCCAGCGTAGGGTTTACACCCAGCCCCTAAGCAGCAGGTGTATTTTGGTGTACTGACAAGAGTTTTACTACAAATACCATGATTAAACTATAGCGTGGTTCCCATGGTTTAACTATAGTAACCATGGTTTTTTGGTTTAATTTGTAGTAAAACCATATTTCATTTTCGTAACGGTCGCCACGCCAGCGAAAGCATGTGGAGACAGTTGTGTGTGCAAGTACTTGTTGAAATTATGTTAGTGTTATAAATGTTTTCCTATTGTTATAAAGACGGTAATACTGGAATAAAGTTGGTTTGACGTTGGACGTGCGATATTCGCAAATTAATTTCTCTGAAGTTACACGACATTGGACATAGAAAAAACTTTTCTAACTTAAGTAACGTTTGAGCAGAATGATTTGGTCATGAAACCAACTATGAAGTGTTCATTTGTCAACTATAACGAACACCTTTTAGTTTTATTATATTTATTATAATAAACCGTTAATTTATATTTAAATATTGCAATGTATTTCATTAAAGAATGGGCTCAAACACAAAATATGCCAGTTGGCAGCTCAATAGCATCAGTCATGAAACCAACTATAAAGAACACTAGTATTTTCACCTGCTAAAAATGGTTTTAAGTCAGTTATTTCTATCTTTCGCTGTAGTGTGACACATACATCTGCAAGATGTCTGTTAAAGATCTGTCTGACAGGCGTCTTTCATAAACATCTTAAAGACATCTAATATACATCTATTTGACATCTGATAGGAAACATCCAATACACGCATTGCAGATGAGCAAAATCCAGAAGAACTGTGGCAATGTCTCCAAAAACTGCTTTAAATGCAAAGGATGGTGATTTAATTTAGTTAATAAAAGTTAATTGCTAAAGAAAATCTATTTATGACATTATTTTGACAGCATTCCATATTTCACAGCATTTTTACACACGTGCCTAAAACTTTAAACAGTACTGTAGCTTTCCAGGTAGGTTTCTTGAAGCATCTTGGAGATGTTGCCACAGTTCTTCTGGATTTAGTCTGTCTCAGTTTGTTTTGTTTCTTCATGTCCAATTACTCGATTACCATAATAACTGTTAGCGACAGCCCTACTCAGAACGATTATTAATCTCATTTTACAGTGACTAAAGGTTGTTTCTAGAGTGTCTCTGAAACATTTAACATGAACAAACCTCCAAACAAGTGATTCACAACACAGGTTAATTTTTTTTTTTTAAAACGGCTCACATTTTCTCCGTTTAATAGTTAATTTTTGGCATAAGCAAGTAGATTTAAACATAGTAGAGCGCCATCAAAACTACGTTTTGGACAGAGCTGCCATTATTTTGTGAGATTAAGAGAACAGGAACCGTAGAGGAAATGCCTTCCTCCCATCATTTCCCTCTTCAGTCCCAAGAAGAGAACATGTCTTACAACTAAATCTTAGGCTCTGTTTACACACATCGTTAGCCGTCGTTCAGGGCGGTCAGTACCTTCCGTACCAACCTTACGGAGACCAATCTATGTCAACTGGAGCACCACCTTCATATCAGGAAGCTGGTAAGATCTGCAAACGAAATGACCACAACTAAGATGGTGAACCATTAAAATGATTTCCGTCTTTAGTTTTCTAGTAGGTATCCTGTTCCCATGGTGTTGAGAATACAAGTTTTGTTGTTGTTCATTAATATTGAGTATTTATGCTTGAATTTGTTTCTTTCTCTCTATTTTAAAGGAGAAGTCCACTCCAGAACAAAAACTGACAGATATGATGTTCATGTCTTTCTTTCTTCAGTCAGAAAACATTTCAGGACATCTGTGCTAACTGGGAAGTGAGTTTTGTCTCAGACACATTCTGTCTGTTGGTATTTATAGAATTGTGTATTTAAAATCAGTAGCACACGTACATCTTGGAGACATCTATTTGATGTCTGCATTTACATCTGCAAGACGCATTTATTAAAGTGTTTCCTCATCTGCAATACGTCTATAGGACAATTCCTATCAGATGTCAAATAGACGTCTATTAGATGTCTTTAAGATATTATGATCTTGAATGTATGTAAAACTGACATCTTACAGACGTCTGTTTGTACACAGCAGATGCTTTCCAGATCAAGTGATCTTTAATAGACATTTTGCAGAAGTATGTGTGCATCTGGGCATTGTTCACATGTTATACTGGTGGTTTTTGGTTTTGTTGAGTTTCTTGCATAGGAGTGGCACTACAGCCACTTGTTAAGAAATACTTAAGAAATCATCAGGAAATACGCCATAAGCACGAAACGAGCTATTGAAGTAGATGAGCTGTGCTACGTCTACAACAATACGGATCTTCTGCTCTTTCCTAAAGTTTTATTTACAGAGACAGTAGGTAAGTGTCTAATTGTTTGTTTAATGAAACACTTTAAGAAAAATCTGTAGAAAACGGAAAAGGTGCTGGTAAAAAAAATGCAGTGCTCAATGTACATACTGTACACATACAGAGTAACTAGTTACATGTAATGGAATTATGTAATTTAATTAAAAAAAATGTAACTGTTTCAGTTACTGAGAATGAATAGATAAATTACAGTTACTTATGAAAATGTTTGCAATTACAAAGGGGGTTACATCTGAATATTTTCACATATACATAATTTTAATTCAAGTGATTGAGTACTACTGTAAAGTTAACCCTGCCTGCTTTAAAAGTCTCAAAAGGATTAACAATTGAAAACATTCGTTAGAAATTTAGAAAGGTACTCAAATGTAATGTTACATTACTTTTAAATCAATTGGAATACTTACACTACTTATAACAATTTAAATAAGGTAACTTTATCTGTAACCTATTACATTTCCAAAATAACCTTCCCAACAATGTTGATACGTTTGTCTTTTTATCAGGTTTATCAATTATCTAGTCCTTTCCTTAGGTTCAGGTGGCCAAACATATTAAAGCTGTGCGAGAGCTAATAATTAGCATGAATTTGTCTATATTCCCAAAACAAAAGCTCTCACTATCTTTGATCACAGGCAAGTGATTTCGTCTAGAAATCGTAAAATGGCTTGCCTAGTTCCGTGTGTGCGCGTCTAAGTTGCCTAGTGACCAACGTGACTGTAGCAGGATAACGTAATTTACCCGAAAACAACAAATTCTAATTTCTTGCCCGGACTCTCAAGACAGCTATTAACTCGGCAGAGAACTTCTCTCTGCAAGCCTGCGCCTCGTCCATTACCAGTATATCGGGACAAGTTTTTATAATGCCTATAGCTCCAAATCGTGCCCACTTAAAAGACTGAAACCGGAGTCATCTTCTCCAGCTTGATTTGCGATTTTTTCCCCACAGCGAATCCCTTAGTAAATCCGCTATAATGTGAAAGATTGGCGTTCATCATGTTTAGCGTCTGTTATTGCCGAGATGCAAAATCATTGTTTTAGGTCGAGCTCGATTTGTAAAAACTTCCACAATCGCGTTTTATCGCGTGTCAGTGTTTCTCTTTGCTCCCTTTTTCTTGTATGATAGTGTCATACGGTGCTGCAGGAACAGTTTCCAAATTATCAGCTAAATCACCTTATACACGTCTTTAACAGACTATTGCGATTTGTGCAATCTTTCACAGTTTTGGTTGTTGTAACCTTCCTTGAGTCCTTAACTTCAATATTCTGATTTGCAAAAGGTTTCACAGTATGGTTTTTGTCAGTTAACCTTTTCCTGAGCCCTAACTTAACTATTATGATTTTTGAAAAAAAAATTATTTTGCAGTTATGGTCAGCTAACCCTTCTCTGATTCATGTACATCACTATTCTGATTTGCGAAAACGTTCACAATTCAGTTTGGGTCAGCTGGATGATTTGTTCATCAATCCGACTAATAGTGTCGGAATAAAGACGTTTAGTACTGTTCAGTGTAGGCTAAATGTAAATTACGTATATTCTTTGTAAGAACCAGTAGCAACCAGCTGTAACTCTAGTTGTAATTCTGACCATTTTTATTTAATTGGCAAAAAGACAAATTAACAATGCAATAAATTCTAAAAATGTTTTTCTTATAGCAACACTTTCAGAAGTACATATCGGCCCAAAGCTTAGCTTGTTATTCAAAAGACTGAATCAGCTGAATCAACACATTTCTAATGTTTCTTATGGTTTTTTTTCCGCTAATCTGTCCAGAAACAAAACCTTAAAATATTGAATGTTCCCCATCCAATGAAAGGCCCATCCATTGTGCCCATAATTGTGATCCCGATAGTGGCTTTCACAGTGTTCGTTTCTTTGTCCATCATCTGGTTCTGCCTGATGAAAAGACATATGAGACACATGCAGCGTAAGTGTCAATATGTGTACAAAGAGCTGCATGTGGGTTTTATACATACTTAATGGTTTCAAATCATCTTTTGTAGAAGCTGTGCAGTCAAGAACTACAGTACTACAGTACTACCCACAGTACTCACATCACCAACCTGTGGCTACTAATCTACAGCCAGCTTATGGAGGGCAACCCATTCTGACTGGACCATGTCAGCAAACATATGCACCGGGATCACCACCCACAAATCAGGAGGCTGGTAAGATCTGCAAACATCTACCTGAAAGCATTACAATAGAGGGGGCTATTAATTTATCTGCCTATTTTAACAGTTTCAGGAAGAATAAAGTCTGGCGCATTTTACAAGACCAAATGTTGTTAAACTTTTATTATTTTAAGTCTAGAAAACAAAAAATTCAGGTTGCAACAAATTTGCCATACTTGTACTTGTAGAACCAGCCTTCAGGTGTGTACTCCGGCTCCAACAAGCAAGACAGCGACTAGGAGCCAATTAAAATGTCTTGTAAAAAGTGGAAGCTGTGGGAGCTCAAAAACGCCTGAACTACTTCTTTTTCCATTTTGTGCTGCAGAACTATTAGTTCACAAGCCAAGAATAAACTCTTGCGCAACTATGTGAATTTTTGAGAGCAGGATTGTGGCGACAGTGGGCGAAGAGAATGATTTCGCAATGGTGCGATTAACGCAGATAACTGAAAACAAGAAACTTTTGAAAAATCAAAGGGAAAAATGATCAATCCTATTTTTAATTACCAGACAACTGAAGTTTTATTTGCTGGTTTTCATTTTACAGCAGGACAGTTTCCTGGTCCTTACAGCCAGGCTGCATATGATGGTGGTCAGATCATGTACCCTCTACAACCACCGGTTCAACCAGCGCTTCCCACAAACTACACCTCACCTCAACCCCCATACAACCCTGGTTATGTGGAATGACCAAAGGCCAGTTAACCACCCAAAAAATGGCCAGTTATCGATGCTGGATCATGGAGAATTGTTCTTTCCACACTGCTTTACGTTTGTGATTTGTGCATCTACTACAGACTCTGATAAGAGCATAATAGTATTACTGTCGTTCATGTACGTTTGTCATTTCTAAGTTTATACTTTGCTTTGTAAACTTGTTTTTTTAATTTAATCCAGTCATGAGCCAGTGTTTCTCATAATTTTTACCTAATTTAAACCTTATTTTTGTTTAATGGTTAATAAATGGCATCTTAAATTATTTTTTAATGTTCAAAAGATGATGTATCCTCTCTATGTGTCAAAACAATCCTTTGTACAATTTTATTGTAGTTTTTGAAAATTATTCTATTAAACAAATCAACCAGTCGTTGGGCTGACTTCAGACTTTACAAACTTACATATTGGGAAAATGAGTATTTTGGACTGGACAGATTCAGGTTTCCTTGATGTCCAGAAATCCCAAATTTTTAGTCAAGCTGCTACCAAAGATAATGCCCTCCAGATTTACTCAAACAGTGCAGGATATGTCTGTTGTTAAGAAATGGACCAATTCCCAATCTGGATGGGATTCTAGACATATGCTTTTCAAAGTTTACCAGCATTTTGAGAGAAAAACAATAGACAAAATGATCCAAAATTTGTACCGTCACTGTCATGTTTTAAGACTGTACACTTGTGTTTGTCTGTGATTCATTTCATATAAATGATCGCTGCAAGAGTTGAATAAGAAACGTTTTTTGGTTAAAGTTTACTTGTTCTTCACAACTGTCTTGAAGATTGTTTTTGTTGCTAGGGAATAGGCCAGTGAGTTTTCTGTTTGTCTGGACATGTATCTGTGTATTATCCGATGTCTGTCAGATTTAGACATTGATATAAATGTTTGGAATTACACTGGTGGTCTTGGTTTTGTTTTGTGAAGCGTTTTACTTGGAAAAATCTAGTCTTCACATGTCTAGTGAGCAGCGGCCATTTAAGGTAAACAGTAGCGCTATGGCTTCCAGTATCCCTGTTCTTCTCCTGTCCGTGGGAATATATACTTGCTTTAAACACTTTAATTTGTTTGTTTCTATCTATTTTAACCAAAGATCCCCCCAATAGGGTCTGGCTGCAGACCATATCCACGTGCACTCTAAGACGCCTGCACTTCTGCAAGTGACGTCATTTGCAGTCTATTTTATTTTTTACTTTATGTTATATATTTATTATTTTTTTAATTGAATCTCTCAACATTTTACAACAGTAGCCAGGTGGTGAAGACAAGAAAAAATAAACTAAATTACAATGTCACTCACAATCGCCACCTGCACTCTCTGCTACCTGCGACGTCACTTGCAATCCACACAAATGGTGCGTGTTGCCAGTGGAGACAAGACGCTGTGGTGGTTAAACGATTAAAACTAATTTAGCATAATATGCAGGGTCCTGCAAGTCATCTGTAGGAGATAAAAACAAGACCCGCAAATCCGTGGCCACAGAACAGCAGAATATGAACGAATATGAATATGAAGCAGAATATGAACAAGAGAATATTAAGTCTCTTGTTAAGCGTTTTCCTCCCGTAGACAACCATTAACACTTAATATGGCTTAATGTATTAAGATGCAATTAAAAGATCAAATTCGATACACAGTTCATTGTTTTTTGTTTATATTGATTTTCTACGGGAGGAAAACGTCTATTTAACGCATTGCATTCTGGGCTCGTCTGCTTGCCTATACAGAGTTGGTCCTTTTAATATCACCTAATGCCTTTCTTATGGCGCGTTTATATTTGCTGGTATATCGTTTGATAACAGTAGGGTTTATACTGAATTTGGTCTTTATCATCTTAGTCTGTTTTGCCACATGAAGCCTTTGCTGGGCAAGTATAAAAGTGAAAGTTTGCACATTGTGTTCATGGCCATATGCTTGCCTTGAAGTACATTAAATTAATAAACTATACAAAATTTGATCGTTTAATGGCACTTAATGTATCTTAATACATTAAGCCATATCAAGTGTAAATGGTTTTCTACGGGAGGAAAAAGCTTAACGAGACTTCGCGCATTGCGTTCATATTCTGCTGTTCTGTGGCCACGGATTTGCGGGTCTTGTTTTTATCTCCTACAGATGACTTGCAGGACTCTGTACGTTATGGTATTAAATTAGTTTTAATCGTTTAACCACCACAGCGTCTTGTCTCTATTGGCAACACACACTATTTGTGTGGATTGCAAGTGAGGTCGCAGGTAACTGAGAGTGCAGGTGGCGATTGGGAGTGAGATTGTAATTTAGTTTATTTTTTCTTGTCTTCACCACCTGGCTACTGCTGTAAAATGTTGAGAGACTCCATTAAAATAAATAAATAAAATAAAGTAAAAATAAAATAGTCTGCAAGTGACGTCACTTCCGGAAGTGCAGTTGTCTGAGAGTGCAGGTGCATGTCTGCAGCCAGACCCTTCTCCAAGATCTATCCATTGTCCATTTATTTTGGATCCTATATTGTAAATTTTTTCAATTGTGAATGCGTCTATTGTTTGATTTCATGTCAGTCAAACCAAGCAAGACTCGAGTTGACTATCAGAGTTCAGAGTTGAAGAAGAAACTGTTTTGCATCTGATTTACAGAAGTGTGTTTTGTCTCAGACATGTTCTATCTGTTTGTATTTATAGAATTGTGTATAAAATCAATACGCTTCACACGTTACACTGGTATTTTTTGAGAGTTTCTTGCATGGGAGGGGCACTACAACCACTTACTAAGAAATACTTATCATCACAAAATATGCCATAAGCACGAAACGAGCTATTGAAGTGACCAGCTGCGTTATGTCTACAACAATACGGTTCTTCTGCTCTTTTCTAAAGTTTTATTCACGGTGACAGTAGGTAAGTGTCTAATTGTTTGTTTAATCAAACTGGTAAGCACTGTAAGAAAATTCTGTTGAAAACGGAAAAGGTGCTGGTAATTTTGTGCCAGGGCATTATCTGTTAATTTACGGACATTTTATTCTAAAACACAATTGCAATGTAATTCAAAGTATCTTTAAAAAAAAAAAAAAAACATTGTATTGTGGTATGATATTCAGATTTTTGTTATCAATCAACAAGGCGCTGTCAGAGACACGAAATTCTAGACTACCAAATGTCACAAATGTCATTCTCCGTGGTTTGTGAATTCAGAAGACGCTGTCCTCCGGACCGAAATCAGTTTTTTTTGTCTTAGCGACTCCTAATTTAATAATGCCTAGCTCCAAAAGTTGGACACTTAAGACTGAAATCGGTGTCATCCCTTGGTAAGTCCGCTAATGGATGTGAAAGATTGGCGCTCATCATTAACGTCTGTTTTAGGTTGAGCTCGATTTATGAAAACTTTCCCAATCGCGTTTTATCACGTGTCAGTGTTTCTCTTTGCTCTGCTCCCTTTTTCTTTGTATGATAATGTAATATGGTGCTGTTCCAGTGACTAAGAGTTTCCAAGCCATTAGCTAAATGCTCATATACACGTCTCTAATAGACTATCGTGATTTGTGTAATCTTTCACAGTGTTTTTTGTCAGTTAACCCTTTCCTGAGCCCTCATCTTAACTATGATTTTTGAAAAATTTTACAGTGCCGTTTAGGTCAGTTAACCCCTTCCCCGATTCGTTTACATCACTATTCACTAATTCATTTTGGGTCATCTGAACATTCCCAGAACCATGTACGTCACTTTTTTTTAGATTTTTGAAAACTTTCACAGTGCAGTTTTGGCTCTATAAACCTTCTATGAGTCATGTACTTTACTATTCTGATCTGTGAAAACTGTCACAGTGCAGGTTTGTCCAGTCAGCCCGATTCAGTAACATCATTATTCTAATCTGTAAAAACTGTCACAGTGAGTAAACCCTTCCCTGACTCATGAACATATAACTATTGTGATCTGTGAAAACTTTCACAGCATAGTTTTGGCCATTTAACCCTTGCCTGGGTCAGTAACATCACTATTCTGATCTGTACAAACTGTCACAGTGAGTTAACCCTTCCAAAACAGTGCAGTTTTGGTCAGTTAACCCTTCCTTGAGTCAGTTACACATTTTCAAAGTTTCATTTGTCACATTGTTTTTCAAAGTACTTCCTGTGTTGCTGTGTAATTGCTGCTTTCATTCCAAAAACCCTTATATATTGCACGCAAATACGTACAAATTATAAAGACATGAAGTGTGACAAGTGTTATTTCCAAACTTTTCCATCTACTTCAAACAGCTGTTTTCGATTGCTGAATGAATCTTTCCTTTGAGTCGGATCTTTGAAAGGAATCAGTTAAACCAACTGGATGATTTGTTCATTAATGCAACTAATAAGTGTCAGAAACAAGACTTGTAGACTAGCTGTGGCTAACTCTAGTTGTAATTCTGACCATTTTTATTTAATTAACAGAAAGATATATTAAAAGAGAAGTCCATCTTGTCATCCAAGATGTTCATGTCTTTCTTTCGTCAGTCGTAAAGAAATTACGTTTTTGCGTTAAACATTTCAGGATTTTTGTCCATATAATGGACTGATATGGTGCCCCAAGTTTAAACTTTCAAAATACAGTTTAAATGCGGCTTCAAATGATCCCAAATGCGGTTGTAAATGATCCCAGCTGAGGAAGAAGTGTCTTATCTAGTGAAACGATCGGTTATTTTTATTTTAAAAATACAATTTAAATACTTTTTAATCTTAAGACAGTTATGGTATGTCAAAAAACTCCAAATGTATTTTCTCCCTCAACTTCAAAAATCATTTCAAAATCATTGTACATCACTGCAGAAATACTGACCCAGTCTTTGCAAAGAGAACATGCAAAGAAGATCAAACACCCTTAACAAAAAAGGTAAAACAGCGATATAGGATGATTTCGAAGATGAGGGAGAACATGAGATGGGAGTTTTTCGACATACCCTAACTGTCATGAACTGGAACAAAAACAGTCCAGGCAGAGTAAGACAAGATGAGTGTTTGGCATTAAAAAGTATATGAATTGTATTATTTTTATTAAAATAACCGATCGTTACGCTAGATAAGACCCTTCTTCCTTCGTTTACAACCGCATTTGAGATCATTTGAAGCCGCATTTAAACTGCATTTTGGAAGTTCAGAATTGGGGCACCATATCAGTCCATTATATGTAGAAAAATGCTGAAATGTTTTCCTCAAAAAACATGAAGAAAGAAAGACATGAACATCTTGGATGACAAGGGGGTGAGTAAATTATTTGTCTGGAAGTCGAGTTCTCCTTTAACAATGCAATAAATTCTAAAATTGTTAATTTGATAGCAACATTTTCTGGAGTACATTTCTTGTTATTTAAAGACTGAATCAGGTGAATCAACACTCCATTTCTAATTTTTCTAATGCTTATTTTCCCTAATCTGTCCAGAAACAAAACCTTAAAAAATTAAAGTCATTCTCCCCATCCGATGGAAAACCTATTCATTGTGCCCATGGTTGTAACCATGATAGTGTTTATCAAGTGGCCGTTTCTGTGTCCATCATCTGTATCTGCCGGAGGAAAAGATTAATGAGACATGCACAGCGTAAGTGTCAATATGTGTACAAAGAGCTGCATGTGGGTTTGGTACATACTTAATGCTTTCAAATCATCTTTTGTAGAAAATGTGCAGTACAGTCATGACTACACATCACCCACAGTACTCACATCACCAGCCTGTGGCTACTAACCTACAGCCAGCTTATGGAGGGCAACCCATTCTGACTGGACCATGTCAGCAGATGTATACGCTGGGACCACCACCCACATATCAGGAGGCTGGTAAGATCTGCAAACATCTACCTGAAAGCGTTACAAAAAATAATGTGGTGGCTATTCATGTATCTGCTTATTTTAACGGTTTTGGGAAGAATGAGGTCTAGCGCATTTTACCAAATGTTTATTATTATTATTTTACCAAACCTTTATTGTTTTACATCTGTAACAAAAAGTTCAGGTTGCAACAAATTTGCCTTACTTGTAATTATTAAGACTCGGCTCCGACAAGCAAGACAGCAACTAGGAGTCAATTAAAATGTCTTGTAAAAAGACTGGAAGCTCAAAAATGCCTAAATTACTTCTTTTTCAATTTTGTGGGAAAACAGCTGCAGAACTATTTGTTCACACGCCAAGAATAATCTCTTGCGTAACTCTGTGTGACTTTTTGAGAGCAGGATTGTAACGACAGTGGGCGAGGAGAACGATTTCACAATGGCACGATTGACTCGGACAACTAAAAACAAGAAACTTATCTATCTAAATCCTGTCTAAACAACCAAAGTTTTTTGGTTTTTGTTTTCCAGCAGGACAGTTTCCTGGTCCCTACAGCCAGGCTGCATATGACAGTGGTCAGATCATGTACCCTCTACAACCCCTGGACTAGTGCTTCCCACAAACTACACCTCACCTCAACCCGCTTACAACCCAGCCTATGTGGAGTCACCAAAGACCAGTTAACCACCCAAAAAATGTCCAGTTATCAATTCTGGATTGTGAAGAATTGTTTGTTTACACACTGCTTTGCCTTTGTGAATTGTGCATCTACTACAGACTCTTAAAAGACTGTTTTGAGCGTACATGTACGTTGTTCATGTACGTTTGCCATTTCTAAGTGTATACTTTGCTTTGTAAACTTGTTTTTCTTTTTTTTAATCCAGTCATGAGTCAGTGTTTCTCTTAATTTTTACCTAATTTAAACCTTATTTTTGTTTAATGGTTAATAAATGGCCTTTTTAAATTCTTTTTTTAATGGTCAAAAGTTGATGTATCATCTCTATGTGTCAAAACAATCCTTTGTACAATTTTATTGTAATTGTTGAACATTATTCTAGCAAACAAATCAATCAGTCATTGTGCTGACTTCAGACTTTCCAGACTTACACACTGGGAAAATGAGTATCTTGGACTGGACAGATTCAGGCTTCCTTGATGTCCAGAAATCCCAAATATTTAGTCAAGCTGCTACCAAAGATAATGGCAGCTTGATAGATTTACTCAAACAGTGCAGGATATGTCTGTTGTTAAAAAATGTGACCCTGGACCACAAAACCAGTCTTAAATTGCTGGGGTATATTATGTTCCATGAAGATATTTTGTCAATTTCCTACTGTAAATATATCAAAACTTAATTTTTGATTAGTAATATGCATTGCAAAGAACTTAATTTGGAACTTTAAAGCGATTTTCTTAATATTTTGATTTTTTTGCACCCTCAGATTCCATATACTGAAATAGTTGTATCTCGGCCAAATATTGTTCTATCCTAACAAACCATACATCGATGGAAAGCTTATTTATTCAGCTTTCAGATAATGTATAAAGCTCAATTTCGAAGAATTGACACTTATGACTGGTTTTGTAGTCCAGGGTCACAAATGGACCAATTACCAATCAAAAGTTCACCAGCATTTTGTTCATGAGAGCAATCATTGCTGATTTGGTAAACTTGTTCTTTACAATTTTCTTGAAGACTGTTTTTGTTGCTAAGGAATAGGCCAGTTAGTTTTCGGTTTGTTTGTACATGTATTTGTGTATTATCCGATGTCCAAACACGATTGTCGGATCTAAACATTATAATAAATTTTTTGAATTACACTCGTGCGTGTTTCGTTTTGAGAAGCGTTTTACTTGGAAAGGTCTAGTGAGCAGCGGGGAAAAAACACCATCCGCCCGCCACGCCCCCTTTTTTTTACGACTATAGTCGGTAAGTGTCTTAAGAAAACGTTTCTTTGCTTGCTTTTCGAGTAAATCGATGTTTCTGAGCTACTAATACAGGACGGATGCTTGTTTTAGGATATTTTAACATTTAAGATATTATGCTCGATATTCCCCTCATTTCACGTGTGTCCAAATGTAATTTGTCATATTTTTCTGCGAAAACACGTTTCTTTTTTCACAAGGAGATAGTTGTACTTGCAAGCACTTGTTGAAATAGTGTTATAAATATTTCCCTGTTGTTATAAAGACGCACTGAATTGTTCATGGCGCTTAAACTGTAATATGATGATCAGTAATACTCCAAATAGTAAAGATAAAAAGTCAAGATGTCAGATTCTTGAACTAAATGTTCTTTTCAGCTGAATCTTTTCAATGAACCAGTTGAACCGGTGTGCCCCGTCAGAGTTTGCTCTAAGTAGCTTAAATACTGAATAGCTATATTTCTCAGCAAGGAGGTAAAAGAGCTGTTTTTGAAGTAAACTCACAAACTCACTGTCGGTCATTTAACATTTATGTCGTAAAACAGTTTACACGTTTTAAATGATCATCAATTTCCACCTTACCTCACTTTCTTTCAACATTAAACTGACGCTTTGCGATGGAATTCGCTCTCGGCTTCTGTGACCAATAAACCCCGCCTACTTTGATTTAATTGGCTAAATTGTAAATAATTGGCTAATAATCTAAATTATTTTGACATTGACGAGCGCTGTTAGACCGCCGAGGCAGACCAGTCTGAAAATGTAACATTTAAATCTTCTTATCATCCTAAAAAACAGCACGCCCTGCATTAAATAGAGTAAAACGTTTGTAGGCCGTGCAAATTGTGAAAGTGAAATTGTGAAAGCAAATTGCGCAATCTCTTTTAAAATACAACAAAAGGTTGAAAATTTACATTTGTAAATATAGAATAATAACGAGAAAAACATTATTCAACAATTTCTTCTCTTCCATGTCATGCGAACACAAGAGTTTTGTTGGATAAAGTATTATTCAAGTACTAAAGCATTCTCGTTGCGTCATAAAATTGAACCACTGATGTCACATGGACTATTGATGTCCTTACTACCCTTTTGGGCCATTGTAGTTGCATTGCTGTCTATGCAGGGTCAGAAAGCTCTTGGATTTCATCAAAAATATCTTAATTTGTGTTCTGAAGATGAACAAAGATTTTATGGGTTTGGAATGACATAAGAATGATTAATTGATGACAGAATGTTCATTTGTGGGTGAACTATCCCTTTAAAAGGATAATCCTAGGGTGTCTTTGAGACATTTAACTTGAACAAACTTCCAAACAAGTGCTTCTCAACACCAGAAAAGGAATTTAATTATTTAGTCTCATTAAAACGGGTCACATTTCAACTTTTCTTTGGGATATAAGACTTGTAGCATGCAGAGAGAATCTGTGAATTGTAAGTCGTGGAGATTTGAGTTCTGCTGTGGGACCTGTGATGAGTGCTACTGCTGCTCCAATCAGAAAAAAAAGAGTTGGGAAGCACAACGTGTGTTTTTAGTAAGGAATAAAATAAAAAAAAAGTAAAAAAAAAAATATATATATAAGTTCTGTGGTTATTTATTCTGATGATTTTGTGATCATTTATAAAATGTTATTAATTTCCAACCAGACTGTTCATGAACAGTGATGTGTTTCGTGCATTAGTTATGTATATGAAAATATTTGTATAAATGGTTAATTTTTGGTATAAGCAAGTAGATTTAAACATGATAGAGCACCATTAAAACTAAGTTTTGGACAGAGCTGCCATTATTTTGTGAGATTAAGAGAACAGGAACCCTAGAGGAAATGCCGTCCTCCCATCATTTCCCTCTTCAGTCCCAAGACGACAAAGGATTTAGTCTAGTGAACATACAGAATCTTAGACTCTGTAAACACACAAGTTGATAACTGAAACTGTTATTATCTCCATTTGTATCCTATTATTGCATTTCTTCACTAATATCTGTCCAAAAGCAAAGACCGCAAGATTTCACCAGAATATTTACCTCAAAGCAATGTCGGTTCCTTTGTACCCTACTAGGGCTTGGAGCCATCAGTGTATTGTTCACCATCTGCTGGGTCTGTCCATGCTGCCGTCTCTACAAGAGGTCCCGAAATCATAGACGTAAGTCGATGTTTGTATCTCAAAATGGCAGAATGTTTTTAAAACGTTCATTTCTATCTTTGATTCTTCCCGCAGCTGTGACTACGACTACTATGGTCATCACGACACAATACTTTCTGCAGACTTCAGCTGTTGTTCAGGGTGGCCAGTACCTTCCATACCAACCTTACGGAGGCCAACCAACATCAACTGGACCATATCAGTAGGCTGGTATGATCTGCAAATGAGATGACCACAACTAAGATGGTGAACCATCAAAATGATTGCCATCTTTGGTTTTCTAGTAGGTCCAAGGTATCCTGTTCCCATCCAGGTAGCATATGATTGCGGTCAGGCTATGTACCCTCTACAGTCATCGCTGCCCACAGAATACACCTCACCTCAACCAGCTTATAACCTGCTTACACTGGTTGCACCACTTCAGTCATCAGGACCAGTAACTAAACCAAAACCACTGGATCGTGGAGGGTTTCGCATTTCTGCTCTGCTGTTGTGAATTGTGCAGCTACTGTAGTAACTATCCTACAATTGCTTTGAGAACACAAGATTTATTGTTGTTCATTAATATTTCCATATTTATGCTTTCTTACAATTGTTTACACTTGCTTTTGGACACTTATTTCTCTTAACCAAAGATCTATCCGTTGCCCATTTATCTTGGATCCTAGATTGGTACAGATATTTTGCGATTATAAATTTGTTAAATTGCGAATGTCCCTTCCGAAAATTAACTATGGTTTTACTAGAAATAAAACCAAAAAACCATGGTTACTATAGTTAAACCATGGTAACCATAAATTAACCATAGTCTTATTACACAAACCATAGTTTAACCATGGTATTTGTAGTAAAACTTTGGTTATACAAATGGTAATCAATGCACCAAAAACCATGATTACTACACTTTTACTATAATAAAACCATGGTTAATTTTCGTAAGGGGTGTTGATTGATTCAAGGTGACTATCATCTAGTTTACGTTATCTTTGGCAGTTTTCTTGCAGAATATTTTGGAGAGCAGTGGGTTTTTCTCAGACATGTTCTGTCTGGTTGTATTGATATAACTGTGTTTTTAAAATCAATATGCTTCACACGTGGTGGTTTTTGGTTTTGTTGAGAGTTTCTTGCATGGGAGGGGCGCTACAGCCACTTATCAAGATTGTTTGGGTTATAACAGCAAGAAAAACATGGTTTAATTGGTCAGGCAGTCTCCGGAAATAAACCATCAGCACAAAATGAGCTATTGATTTGTACGAGCTGTGCTATGCCTACAACAATACGGTTCTTCTGCTCTTGTCTGCGGTTTTATTCGCAGTGACAGCAGGTAAGTGTCTAATTGTTTAATCAAATTAGTAAGCACTGTATATGTAAAAATCTGTAGAAAAAACTGAAAAGATACTGGTACTTTATCTGTAATGGATGTTATCCGTTAATTTACAGACATTTAACTGTAAACAGCAATGCGATCATTCAAAATACAGGCGAACCAACGCAAAATTTTAAACACTACATTATGCGCCATTTTACAGACTTGTCTTAAAGTGTTTCTTAAGTATGACACCTTTCGATTTATTTTGTTAGTGTATATTCTAGATGTTTTCAAAGCTCCACTTGTCAAATATGCATCGTTTTTCAAAGTGTATAATTGCTGTTTTCATTGCTACATTCTTAAATATTGCTTATGTCTATGGTACACTAAACATGCTAGCATTGCTCAATTTCTGAACGAGTCTGTTCTTTGATTCAGATCTTTTCAATTATTCAGTCGAACAAAAAATGGTCTGGAAATGGTTTGTTCATCAGTTTTTTTCTGCTTGTTTAGTTTCTACACACTTTCCACACAAATTAACCACGGATGCAGGAAAATTACTGTCATTTGTGAGGAAAATTGAGGACTAACCTCTCAAGCTGTAACTCAGGTAGTATGTTTTTTATTTAATTACAAGCATAATACATTTCATTCTGATAAACCAACGCTGAGGGCAAACTGCTCCACTGCTTAGCTTGATTTAGAGAATTTGTACTTACCAACCTCACAATTTGGTCAGTTACTCGGATGCGCGGCCATACTAGTCATTTCGCTCGGCGGCCATCTTTGAAACGCCTCGCGGGCAGGCAAGTGCTGCTCATATCTCTCTGAATGGGGAAACATCAAATTCTCCAAAACTGCTTAAATTTCATATTTAAAATCACCAATGTAATCAAGAACTGCCTTATTAATATTGTTACTTATGCTTCAATAGCGTTTAAAAAAGCTTATTTTTCAGGATAGGTCAGCCAGTGCGCATGGCAGTACTGAGCGCACGTCTGTTTCTATAGCGACCGGGACTTTTAACTGCAGCTGCAGTGACGCGCTGACTTTACTAATCAACGATTGGCTCTTTCGTTAAGAAGGCGGGGCTTCGCGGGCATAATGAGCTTTGCATCTTTCCCCATTCAGAACTATACGAGCGACAAATCTTGGGTATTCTGTAGTCTTTGGATGCAAACAACAGCACTGATTGCATGGTTAATGTACTACTATGGTCTACATGGTTAATGTTTTGCTAATTTATGCTGTCTAAAAACATGTGGAAGCTGCTAAATCATATAGAGAAAGACTTAAGCAGGAACTTTGACAAACTAAAGTTAATAGGTGGTAAAGATACGTAAAAGCAGTATTAATTAGCTCAATATTTCACCCACTTAACTGGAAATAATTAGAACAAACACAAATGTTGTCAAGATTTTTGCAATGGAAATCCTGGTTCAGTTTGGCCAACCACAAACGCCTTTTGCTCCTTCGTTTTTTGCACGCTTCTCCTTGATTTGTTATAACTTTTGGCAGTTTATAGTACCCCAAATATTTTTTCAGATCTGACCGATTAGTACAGGTTTAGTGGCATTGTTTACATTCAGTGCCGCCAATAGCTCTTTATTCAAAGACTAAATCGGTTGTTTGAAAGCTGTAACACTTAATGTTTCTAATGTTTATTTTCCCTAATCTGTCCAGAAGTAAAACCTTAAAATATTCAAGTCATTCTCCCCATCGAATGGAAGACTTTTCCATTGTGATCGTAGTGTTTTTGGTGATGTCCTTCACTGTGTTCATCATCTTCTGGCTGTGTAAATGTGCAAGAAAACTTCAACGTAAGTCTCAGTATGTGTTTACAAAGAGCTGCATCTGGGTTTTGTTCATAGTAAATGCTGTCTATTGATTTATCTTTTGTAGAAACCATGCTGTCAAGAACATCTACACAATACCATCCACAGGGGAGTCAGTACTCACCTCGCCAGGCTACTAACCTACAGCCAGCTTGTGGATGGCAACCCGTTTCAACTGGACCAACTCTGGGACAACTGTATGCATCGGGACCACCACCCACATATCAGGAGGCTGGTAAGATTTGAAAACATCTACCTGTTTGGCAAAAAACAAGACCAAATGTTGTTGAACTTTTATTGTTTTTTTCATGTTGCAACAGAAAGAGATAGTTCACCCAAAAAATGAAAATTCTGTCATCATTTACTCAATTGCAAACACAAAAGAAGATATTTTGAAGAATGTTGGAATGTAACCGGGCAGTTGACGTTAGCCACTGACTTCCATACTATTTTTTTGCTGACCTATAGAAGTCAATGGCCACCTTCAACTGTTAACAGCTTTCTTCAACATATCTTCTTTTCTACATGAGGGTGAGTAAATGATGACAGAATTTTCACTTGGGTTGAACTATTGCAAAATCTAGCCAACCAAACTAAAAAGTGAGTGGAAGTAGAGAGCTAAAGTCTTTATCTTTTTTATCACCACGGAGCTATTTCTTCACATGCCAAGAAAAATCTCTTGCGTAAGTATGTGTGTGAGTTTCTGAGAACAGGATTGTGGTGACAGTGGGCAAAAAGAATGATTTTGCAATGGTGCAATTGACACAGACAACTGAAAATAAGAAAATTTACATTACATGGAAAATAAATCGTGTCAATCAATCCTGTCTTTAATTACTGAACAACTACATTAACATATTTGCTGGTTTTTGTTCAACAGCAGGTCAGTTTCTTTCTCCCTTCAGCCAAGCGGCATATGATGGTGGTCAGAACATGTACCCTTTACAACCACTGGTTCAACCAGTGCTTCCCACAGACTACACCTCACCTCAACCCCCGTACAACCCCGCTTACGTGGTATCACCAAAGACCAGGTAACCACCCAAACAAGGATTGTGGAAAATTTCGTATTTTCATGCTTCTTTGCCTTTGAGTATCGCGCAACTACTACAGACTCCAATAAGATTGTGTTGAGATTAAAAGTATTGTTGTTGTTCATGTGCATTTGGCATTATTAAGTTTACACTTGCTTTGTAAACTTGATTTTTTATTTACTACAGTTATGACCCACTGTTTGTTTGTTTCTCTTCATTTGAACCAAATTTGCTTTTACTGAATGGCCTTTTGTTTAATGGTCAATAAACATCATCTTTATTGAATGGTCAAAAGTTATTGTATCATTTCTATGTGTAAAAACAATCCTTTGTTTTCTAAAACCTATACTTTCTTAAATTTCAAGGTCACTGTTATCCTAACAAGAGTAGAAGGGAGGTTTTAAGCATATTTAATAAAATAATTGTATTCTGAAACACAGTATAGAAAAACTAAAATGAGATGTTTTAAAAAGAACTCAAATCCCAAACCAAACCTGAGCTCATGATGAAAACATACCTGTGGAAATGTTTTCGCAAAACAGGAAATACGTACAGTGTATGTTTCATGACACATTCGATGTGAAATGTCCACTGGGTGGTGCTAAAAGAGTGTTTGTTCCCCCCCAAAATTTAGTTGTAATCTTCTTTTGTGCTACAGTGGTTACTGTTCTCTAATTTTCATCACTGTGTTTTCCACAAAGTAAAGGTTTTTGTTGAAATGCCTTGGATATTTTGTCAAACATGCAAGTAGAACAGTGATATCGCTAATATTCCTTTGAATTTTGAGCGATGAAGTGCTTTTTAAAGGGGTCATTGGATGCAAAGTTCACTTTTACATTTTGTTTGAACATTAACGTGTGTTGGCAGTGTATGTACACATCTACCTTATAATGATAAAAATACATGCAGTGGTTTTAATCTTTAAAGTTAAAAAGTCTGTAAAAATAATATTCCCTTTTTCAAATCGAGCCATTCTCAGATGCATGTCGTTGTGGCGTCACACCCACAGAGTCCGCTCCCACGATAGTTGATTGACATGAGCGTTTTACCTCAGACCTGCCTTACATCAGCTGTAACAGTCTGACCTCCATTGTTTCGATGCCGGAGCAGGGCTGTAAGCTAGACAAGAATATCTCCGACTGAGTAATTGAGGTGTTGCTGGATGTAATAATGAACATAGTGGTCGTCATTTACTCCCGACATCTGAGCCACTGAAGATGCAATGGATTACGTTTGTTTGTGAAGGGAATGTGGCTCCCGATCTACATATATCCGTCTATGTTCACGCAAATCATTTGTGATCCAGCTTCACTTACAGCAGTGAGTATAGTGAGTGTAAGTTTTTTTTTTTAATGAATCTTTGTGATCGCCTTTCCTAAAAACGTGCTAGTTAGCAAGTTTAGCGGCTAAACACGGCCAAATACAGTTAAAGTAAACAGGCTCGTCACTCCACACAGAGAAGAAAAGGTGCACACAAACATTACAGGTGCACACACACAAACACACAAAAATTTTAGTTAGGACACACATACAAACCACACTCTGACATCCATACCAACATACCCACACAAAGCTGCATAATTTATCCACTTGATTCTATATTATGCATAAGCAGAAAACAGCAATAAAGCGAAAATTTGCTTTATATGCCAAACTTTTAAAAAATGGCATCATCTAGTAAAAAAAGCCTTCCCAACAGAATTAAAGCCTTTGAACAAATATTGCATCATTTTATAGTTAAATGGCCCTGGGATTAAAAATTGCAGTTTTAATGGGTTTCAATGAGGACATTTTTGTCCAAAAGGTCCTGAGAGGAACTAATTGTTGTACCATAGTGGAAAATAGATTTATTAAAGGAAATTAGGAATATTAAAATTCCAATAAAAATACACCACGGAGCCAAAAAAATATGCATTAACACACGCACAATTATCAATAAATAAATAAATAAAGTGAAATAAAAAAAAAATAAATAAATAAATAAACTGGACAAAAATGTCCATAAGGTTGCACAAGGCTTAAACAAAGATTTGTGATATGTTTTAGGAGCAAAACACGAACAAACCCTGATTGTACTGGTTAATGAAGTTTCACTTTGACAGTTGTGTGTGTTTTTCCCTTTCGCTTTCGTTTCTGCCCACTTTTGAAAAAAAAGTCCAAATGGTCGTTTAGACGCCCACGAGTATGATTTGGTAATATTGTACGCGTCAAGGGAAGACCGTGGTATGTTGAAGACGGAAGGGCTACATGATGGCGTCCGCTTTAGCGGTTCTTCTGCTGCTGTCTGCGTGTTTATTCACGGTAACAGTCGGTAAGTCAGCCAACCTGTTACTAAAATCTAAAGAGACACTTTAAACTTGTTTTTGGGCGGTTTACCGATCATATTATCGCAGTAAGCAGTAAGAATGTGCCTAATTCCATTATACAAGACTATTGGATGTGATATAGTCAGGGTTTTTAGAGTTTTTACTACTTACACGTTCTTTCAGTTTAGTTTTTGCTTATATTGTATAGCCTACATCACTTTTTGAAAACAAACGATGTTCATGTAATAAATTCCGTTCTCTTGATTCTTTTAGAATTTCTAAAGTCATCAGAGGGTCTTTTATAAATTTCTACTGTTCTTTTAGGTGGTGATGGCTGTCAGAGCTACTTTGACAGGAGTGGGAGCTACAGGCCCCTGAAGAGCTGCGGTTATTGGGAGCACTGCTGTGGAACCTGCGATAACAGATACTGCTGCTCGAGTGGATATAATAAGTTATCCGAGACTGATCAAAATTTCTGCAATTTGTAAGTACTTTGAAGTCATTTCGTAAATAATAAAATGTCCGTTAGACCCAAAGCTTCCTTTTTATACACCCTCATATCATTCCAAACCCGTATGATTATGTTTAACTTCCTGAATACAAAAGGAGAACTTGTGAAGAACAACGTGATTGTTTGAATCTTTTACAAAATGACATAATTTTGATATTCGAGTCAGTTATTGCTTATTCTGTTTACTGAGACACGTGGTTTCTAATGAAAAGTGTGGTATATATTTTGTTAATATCTGTTTTTGTTTTTGATCTTAATCTAATTGTTGATGTAAATCTCAAACTTGAAACCTTATCTTAAAAAGTACTTTTCTAATGTTTCCGCTTTGTGTTAGTTGTTAGTAGCTCTGTCTTTTCCTTTTCATGTCTCACCCACCATTTCCTACAGAGCTTGTGGTCTTTGTCACGGAAATGCAGCTTGCAAAATGCATCCCACAGATTAGTACATGTTACGCTTTGAATGGCCACTTATTATTTAAAGAACACTTTAAGTAGTTGCTTTAAAAAGCTGTGGTGTTCTTGTAAACTTAAAGACAAGGCAATAGGGAAGTAGTATGACGCAACTTCTGCATTTTGAAGGGGTTACGATGGTGGCATAGGCAAGACAGGGCATGACCAATGGGAAAAAATGTTTTCCATTTTTTTAGTGGCAGAGTTTGCAATTAGGGGCCTGGTTTGAATCCTGCTTTAATATTGTATGTTTTTAATAATCCATACACAAAGCAAGCTAACCAGTGTGGTTTCATTAAATTAATGAATAATAACTATAGCATTTTAATAAATAAATAAGATTTATAGATGCAAAAGAGTGTTTCTAATGCTTGTTGCTTCATGTTTTTATCTGTCCAACAGCAGAGCCACCTTTGGTGGAATAGTAGCTGTGGTTGTGATTCTCATCTTTGTGTTCGCCATCTGCTGCTGCTGCCCCTGCTGCTGTATTTATAAAATGTGTAGAAAACCCAGACGTAAGTGTTTTAGTGTGAAAGGAATAGTTTACCAAAAACTGAAAATGACCTCACCCTCAGGCCATTCAAGATGTAGATGAGTTTGTTTCTTCATGGGAACAGATTTGATGAAATTTAGCTTTACTCAAATTGCTCACCAACAGTCGGATCCCGTGCAGTAAATGGGTGCGGTCAGAATGAGAGTCATAAAAACATTACAATAACCCACAGGTAATCCACACCACTCCAATTCATCAGTTAGCATCGCATGAACCAAAAAAACTGTTTGTGTGTAAAAAACCCTAATTTTTAGGGATTATTTTGTCCAGAAGCAACAGTTTAAAGTCAAAATTATCTCAATGATGGATTTGTTTCTTACAAACACACAGCTTTTCACTTTGCTAGATGTTAATCGATTGACCAGAGTGGTGTGGATTACTTGTGGATTATTGTGATGTTTTTATCAGCTATTTGGACGCTCATTCTGACGGCACCCATTCACTACAGAGGATCCATTGGTGAGAAAAATTTCTCCAAATCTGCTCTGATGAAAAAACAAACCCATCTACAAGTAAATGTGCAGCCAGTTTTATTTATTTATTTTTTTTGTGAGCGGTTCCTTTATTGGAGATTATATGTTATAGTAAAATTGAATTATGAATTGATTTCTGTCTTGTTTATCTCACAGCTGTGGTAACAACACAAGTAACCACAGTCACGAATATGCAAAACATTCAGCAACAGCCTGCAGTGCAGGGGGTCCAGTACCCACAATACCAACCAGTGCCGACTCAACCTGGTTATGGTGGTCATCCAATGCAGATGGGACCATATCAGGGACAGCAATATGCACCAGGACCCCCACCTCCGTATCACATAGCCAGTAAGAACACCTAGTACTATAACCATGTAGTCATTTTTTTTTCTGTAAAAGTAACTATTTTTTCCCCTCGTTTCCAGCGAGTCCTGGATATCCCACTGGTCAGAGTGCATATGACGGAGGCCAGGCCATGTACCCCATGCAACCGCCTGCCCAGCCAGGTGTAGCTTATATGCATTCAGAGACATCGAGTCAGCCGCCCTACAACCCCGCCTACGTGCAGCCACCAAACACTGGTTACTAAACCGCAACCGTCTATCACATCAGTCACTGCTGGATTGTGGAGGTTGACGCACTTTCGTGAGGCAGTAAGAATGTGTCTAATTCAATTACACGAGACTATTGGATGTGCTATAGTCAGGGTTTTTAGAGTTTTTATTACTTTCACTTTCTTTCAGTTTAGTTTTTGCTCTGTGACACACTGGAAAAATGCTTTTGGGAATAGTAAATAAAACAAAGATTTGCTACAGCACGTTTTTGAAGAAAATACAATTTCAGTCTTTCTGCTTTCAACAAGCAGTGAGTGAAAATTGTTTCAATACAGTATTTTTTTAAATGCAGTTTTAGTTTTAGTGTTTTCTACTTTCAGCATTATTCTAGTATTGTTATTTTACTTAACTGTACTGATAAGCAACAAAAAATTTTATATACTAAAAAAATAAAATCTTATATCTAACTTCTCATTTTTATTTTAATTATTCTTTTTAGTTAATGTTTTTTTAGTTTTGGTTTATGTAATTTTGTTACAGAGTTTTTTTTTTAATATATTTTATACTCACAGAAACATAAATGTATTGGTTTTTACATTTTTAATAGCAGGAACAGTGATTCTATTTATAGAACGTGTCAACAAGTTTTCCATTTTGAGTTTTTGAACAATAATAGTGTCACAAAATTTAGACAATTATGTTATGACTTGTACCAACTTTAAAGCACAGAATGGCTGTTAAGGTAGTAAAAATGGCTACATTTTTGATAAAGCCTTTAAGCATTAGGAAACCACTGTTTTCGCAGTTCCCTTTCAGTTTGTATTATATTGTTTCAGGAGACATGGTGCAGCTTGTTTGTTTAAAGTCTATTCATTGTGTAAATGTTCAACTGGTGTTTTATTTTTATATATGTGTGTAAGTTGTCTTTTTTAAAAAAAAAAAAAAAAAAAAGAGAGAAAAATGGGGAGCTAAAAAGGGCTTAAAAGAAAACACCAAAGATGTGAAACTGAAAGAGTTTGGACTATTTTATGCAATGTTTGCTGAACTTGCAGCACTTGAATGTATATGGGGCCCCCTACTGATGAAATAAAAAAATAAACAATCTCTAATGTTTGTCTTGTTACTTTTTTATTTACCCTTCATTTAATCAGGCAAGTCAATTAAGAACAAGTTCTTATTTTCAATTACAGCCAATAAATATTTTACAATTCTGTGTACAGGCTTTTTACTTTCATAGATTAGTAGAGACAGATTATTTTTTATTGTTTTGAACATGATCCCAGAAGTCATGCTTTACTGTTTTATAGTAATTTGATATACCTCACTGAATGATCACCATATTTTGCGCTTGAAATGGCTGCAATTGTTGTTGCTGAGGAGGCACCAGAGAGCAGAGTGGTAGAAGGGAGATTTTTTCCACATAAATTTATTTGGAAAGCCAAAAGACGACATTTTCCGATCATTTCGTTTGTCAAGCCATGTTATTTTTAATTTGCCTCAGGAAATAAAAGACGACATCAAACCCTCAACTAGGAGGAATCATTATACCAGGTCTATCAAAACTTATCACAACCCTTCATTTTTGCATTTTACATTTATTTTTGGTCAGTATTACATGTAACAAGCTGCGCCTGTGTCGTAAGTAGATCATCCGCACTTGATGAGCATCGGCTCTGCTTATTTGCGCTGCTTAGTATATTGCGCTGGTCGAAATGTAAATGAGATGTTGCGTCTGTGTTCTTTAATTTGTTGTCAGTAAATCACCCGCAGAAATTTCCACACACATCGGTGCTGCTTCTGGAATTGCGCTCTCGTGCTAATTTGTAAAGGAAATCTGGCCTGTTTAGTAAATCTGGCCAGGGATAAAAAGTTTGCACAATTTATTATCTGTAATACCATTGTGTAGCCACTAGATGCCTGTATAGTCCTATGTAACAGTCCCTAGTAGCCAAGAAATTTTCATCACACATAAATTAATTTTATTACATTTGCATTTGGATACATTAGATATTATTAATGGCTCCTTTTTGTCTTTTTCAATTTTTTGTTTAATTGTTTTGTTGTTGTTATTGTTTAAAAAATTGATTTGCAGGTATTGCATTATTATTTTAGTCAAACTTACAAAAAACTTATAGTACCCCCAACTAAATATAAAAGCCTGATCAGTGGCATAAAAAGTAATCAGAATGCAGCTACTTCTTTCATTACTCAGTGATTTGTGAACTTCCCCTTTAAATAACGCGACGCTCTGTCCTTTATGAGTACAGTATGACGCTGTTCCCTTTAAGTGCTGTTAGAAGTGAATGAATTGATTCAGCATCTCGACACTTCAGCAAGTATGCTTTAAATTCGACAAAGCGGTTTCAATAAAGTATGGACTAACCTCGTGAATTAGCGAGTAGCGAGTGGCATACAAGCATCGTCAGATTGACAATAGACTAGCCCAATGATGTTAGGGGATCCAGTGGCGGAGGCAATCATATTTTAGGCTATCTCAAGCCTGCTAAAATGTAGTGCCAGTACGTGCGCTCATTGGCGCCTCCTCAAGCTGGTGGACCGCCTAGTTCAGAATCAGAAACAGTACTGAATCTGGCACTTACTGTTTTAATTCTGTGACAAAAAGTTAAAGTTGTGACAAATTCAATATAGTTAATGGGATAGTTCACCCAAAAATGAAAATTCTGTGATCATTTACTCACCCACAAGCACAAAAGAGGACATTTTGAAGAATGATGTAACCAAGAAAGTTGACTATAGCTTTTGACTTTCATAGTATAGTTTTTTCCATACTTTGGAACAGGGGCGATTCTAGGATTTTAATTTTAGGGGGACTCAGCCCCCTATGAGGATATAATAATAATAATAATAATAATAATAAATAAATAAATAAATAAATAAAATGTTTGACTAACAGGGGTACACTTACTACAGTATTCCACTGTAGGCTACTATATAGATAATATTTGAGTACTGAATAACCCAAATAAGTCTTCCTGATCTCACACTGTTTGTTGTGCTAATACAAAATTTTACTGTTAGCATTTCTACTACAACCCTCTTTTCTTAGCTCAAGTATGCAAACTTCTTTGCCACATGCATTGGAATACGTATTATATTGAAAGTTACATTTTTAAATGAAAAAGGCAACATGATTGTTTTATAAAGATGTGATGTGATGAGAAGTGACCTTACAGTACATGGGGAACTGATTGCTGCCCCATGATATTTTGTAACTCTGTTTAAACTGTACAGATCCAGATATTATAACAATCTATGGATAAACACACACCTTGTCCTCTGGTTTTCGCTCTGAGTCATTACGGTATGCTGATTTAAGAACACGTCTGCCACGATTTTCATATGAAATTTAAAGAGGACTGAGGTGATCATGAATTTGTGTACAGTTTCTGGAGCTAATCGCTATATTTTAGGGGGGCTGAGTAGTCACTTAAAATGGCCTAGCGACACCCATGCTTTGGAAGTCAATGGGTACCGCCTAGCTAACAATTTGTGTAAAAATTAAATATTCAATAATATCTAAATATTAATACATGTACTAAACTTATTAAAAATAAATAAAGTCTTTAATTACTGAACAACTAAATAAAGTTGTTTGCTGGTTTTTGTTTTCCAGCAGGTCAGTTTCTTGCTCCCTTCAGCCAGGCTGCATATGACAGTGGTCAGATCATGTACCCTCTACAACCACTTATTCAACCAGTGCTTCCCACAGACTATACCTCACCTCAACCCCCGTACAACACCGCTTACGTGGAATCACCAAAGACCAGTCAACCACCCAAAAAAGGATTATGGAGAATTTCGCATTTTGACGCTTCTTTGCCTTCGAGAATGGCGCAACTAGGCTACTACAGACAATAAGATTGTGTCGAAAATAAAAGTGCATTTGACATGACTAAGTTTATACTTGCTTTGTAAACTTCAATTTTTATACAGTCATGACCCACTGTTTGTTTCTCTTCATTTTAACCAAATTTGCTTTTATTGTAATGGCCTTTTGTTTAATGGTCAATAAACATCTTTATTTAATGGTCAAAAGTTATTGTATCATTTCTGTGTGTGAAAACAGTCCTTTGTTTTCAACAACCTGTAATTTCCTAAATTTCAAGGTCACTGCTAAGTCCTATTTGAAGGTATCCTATAATAATAATACGTATGTGTCAAGAGAAGACAGTGAGATGTTAAAGAGGAAGAGCTGCACGATGGCGTCTACCTTAGCGGTTCTTCTTCCCCATGTACAGTCATGTGAAAAAGTTTGGACACCCTATTGAATTCCATGGTTTTCCATATCAGGACATCATTAAAAAAACTGGTCCTTGGCTGGCCTTAAAAATTCGAAAATGAAACCTCAGATGAACAACAACACAAGACAAACTGCACCGTGTCATTATTCACTGAACAAAAATAAAGCCAAAATGGAAAAACCATGTGTGACAAAGTTAAGACACCCTTACTGTTAACACTGGAATTAAGAGGGTAAATAACAGTCGAGCACTGCTAATCAAATACCTTTGATTAACTGATCATCAGCAAGTCTGAGCGCCTCCATAAAAGCATAAGATTTGGCAGTTTGCTGGTCTGGAGCCTTCAGGTGTGTGTTAACACAATGCCAAGGAGGTAAGACATCAGCAATCATCTTAGAGATGCAATTGTTGCTGCCATCAATCTGAGAAGAGTAATACGGCCATTTCCAAGGAATTTGAAGTTTATTCAAATTAAGAAGTGGAAGACATTTAAAACAGACACCTCTCCTTCCAGGAGTGGACGTCCCAGAAAATTCACCCCAAGATCAGACCATGTAAAGCTCAGAGAAATGGCAGACAACCCAAGAACTACACCTCAGACTCTACAGGCCTCAGTTAACATGTTAAATGATAAAGTTCATGACAATACCATTAGAAAAATATGGGACAAAAATGACATGTTTGGAAGGCTTGTCAGAAGAAAGCCTCTTCTTTTTAAAAAAAAAAGAAAAAAAAAAAGCATTGCAGCACAGTTTAGGTCTGCAAAGTTGCATCTGAACAAAACACAAGTCTTCTAGAATAATGTCCTTTGAACAGACGAGACCAAAGTGGAGATTTTGGCCATAATGCACAGCGCCAAGTTTGGTGAAAACCTAAAGAGCATATCAGCACAAACACCTCATACCAAAAGACAAGCATGCTGGAGGAGGGCTGATCATTTTGGGCTTGTTTTGTAGCCACAGGACCTGGGCACCTCACAGTCATTGAGTTGGCCATAAACTCCTCTGTACATTAAAGTATTCTAGAGTCAAATGTGAGGGCATCTGTCCGACATCTAAAGTTGGGCCAAAATTGGGTCATACAACAGGACAATGATCCCAAGCACACCAGCAAATCTACAACAGAAAGGCTGAAAAGAAAAGAATCAAGGTGTCGCAACAGCCCAGTCCAAATCCAGAGCTCATTCTGACTCAAATGCTGTGGTGAGAGCTGTGCATAAGCAAATGCCCACAGACCTCAATAAACTAGAGCAACGTTGAAAAGAAAAGTGGTCCAAATTCTTTCAGAACGATGTGAGAGACTGATAAAGTCACACAGGAAATGAATATTTCAAGTTATTGCTGCTAAAAGTGGATCTACAGGCAGTTAACTCATAGGGTGTCCTAACTTTGTCACACATGGCTTTTCCCTCTTGGCTGTATTTTTCTTAAATACATAATGACACTGTGTGATATGTCATGTGGTGATGTTTATCTGAGGATTTATTTTCCAAATTTTAAGACCTGCCAAGGACCAGATAATTTTTTATTATGTCCTGGTACAGAAAACCATGAAATTCAATAGGGTGTCCGAACTTTTTCATTTTTATGCATTTTTATTCACGGTAACAGTCGGTAAGTTAGCCAACCCCTTACAAGAATCTAAAGCAGGGGTGCTCAACCCTGTTCCTGGAGATCTATCTTCCTGCAAAGTTCAGTTCCAACCCTGATCAAACACACCTGTCTTTAATTATCAAGTGCTCCTTCAGATCCTAATTATTGGGTCAGGTGTGTTTGATCAGGGTTGGAGCTGAACTGCAGGAAGGTAGATCACCAGGAACATGGTATATTTTGTTCATTTCTGTTTTTGTTTTTGATCTTAATCTAATTGTTGGTGTAAACCTCAAGCTTGAAACTCTATCTTGAAATTTACTTTTCTGTTTGTTTCTGCTTAGCGTCCCACCCTACAAAGGTTGTGCAAAACAATAATGCTATAAGAAACAGAAAATATTAATTCATTGTTTACCTGGGTCTTTAGTCTTAGTTCGCTCACCTCACCTCTTATCTGACAAGTTTTCGGGTTTGAGTCGTTCGTTCATCACGTGACAGCCCAATTAGCTAACCAACGCAGTCTGAGTCGGAAAGAGAATTGTTTAGTTCATCTCTCGAGTCTTCGGGTTCGAGTCGTTCGTTTATCACGTGACAGCCCCATAAGGTAGAGCTGTAACCGGGCCTTAAAAGTTAGGCCCGACAGAATTCGGCCCGAGCCCGACAAGTATATTTTGATTGGCATCTTTTTAAATGCCCGAACCCCTTTACAGCCCGACATTATTCAAATGTGCGCAAGCACACAGCTCTTTTGACTTTTGTCAAGAATGAGTCATTTATACATGTTTTAACAATTAATGACTAACGTAGGCTATAGGCCACTTGGAAGTTGGAGCAAAGAAATAATATAAGTCCTCTGTAACATTGTAACATCTTATCACTCTAAATAGGTATACACTTAGCCTATAAATAGGCCAACGCGCCAATAAAAATGACTCTTACTTAACAAATTAAATTAAGATAAGTTCTAAATTAAGATGGGTATTTGGCAATAATGAAATTAAGATAAAGGCTCCGCGGGATTTGCTTCGCCACTTCTCTCCACAATCCGGCCTCAACGCGACGGTGAACAGCAGCTGAAATTTAATAAAAGAATAATGCCAACATTAGCCTATATACTCTAACTACATTATGCATTTAAGACCCAATTAATATTTAGTTATATTTAAAAAACGATTACTCACCAAGATTGGGCTACATATTTTTGTGGAGGAAAATGATTAAATCCACTGTAGTTTCAGCGCGGTCCTGCGCTCACTGATGGTGCGTCCAGCAGCACTGAACACTCTTTCACCGCTGCTGTGACAGGCCGGGATGCATAGTACTGATCTGGCTAATTTTGTCAAAACGTAATCACCAGAGGCAAGCCTCCGTTTCACCTCCTCAGCATCCATTTTCATCTTTCTCGCACTAATCGAAACGCATCACATTATCGCTCATTTACCGCGCAAGCCCGAACCCGGCCCGAGCCCGTATAAAATGATATAAATTAAACCCGGGTTCGGGCAAAGATCTTCAGCTCTACCATGAGGTGAACGAACGGCTCTAAAACCCCGAAGACTCCAAACAGGTGAACTAATTCCAGTACAGAACCTAATAGGATGTTGCGCACGCGCGACTGAACGAATCACTCCCCGAGACGACTCGTTCGTCCCGAGTCACAATAAAGATTCGTTCAAGAACGACCCATCACTAAAATAAAGCCTCGTGAAGCACTGACACTCTTCTCTGTTTCGGGAAAAGATTCTAAGCTTCGAGTGTGTCTTAAACAGCGCGATCTAGTGGTTAGTAAAAAATAAAGCAGCCAAAAGCATGTGAAAGAAACACCGTCGGACGAAACATTCACTACACATTTCACAGATCGACTCATGTTACATTAACAAATATAAAACAAATATACAGTGTGTGTGTGTGTGTGTGTGTGCGTGTGTGTGTGTTGATTGTTTGTCTCTGTTAGTAAAATTCATTTACTACTTGAAAGTGGGGCTTCGTTTGTCACTGGTTTCGTGATTTCTACGTTAACAACACAAGCCTCGAAAATCTGGCACATCCCTTAACACTAGTTCCGATGTCTCGTATCAAATGTCACATCACTAGTTAACAGTCATTCAAGATTTTGCGATCCAAACTTGCTAACGATGTGGGAGCACAGATTTGAACAGTACATGTTGTCCCTGAGCACCATAACGACATCTCTCATAAAGGTTTGCAGCTTTACAAAGCAAACAATGATTCGAAAAACACTCGGACGCAGGTGGATACAAACAAATGTTTTCCATTTTTTTTATTGGCAAAGTTTGCAATTAAGGCCTGGTTTGAATCCTGCTTTAATATTGTAGGCTATATTTTTTATAACCCAAGCTCAAAGCTAGTCAACCATTGTGTTTTCATTAAACCACTGTGGTTTCATCAAATCATTGAATAATAGCTATATCATTTTAATATACTGGTGCAAAAACGAATCCACGTCAAATGGGTGGGTTGCAGAAGTTACACATTTATTCAGATGTTTTCAGAAATGCAAATAATTAACAAAAATAAATATGACGGCATACTGTGGTTTGACACCTCTGAGGCTGGACATCCATTTCTTCAGTAAATGTAGATAAGGGTGCCGTGAGATCTTGACACCTATGCATCATTTACTACTTTTTGTTCCATAAACATCTATATGTGTGTGAGCTAAGTTAGAAACTGTGACAGCATACAATGTACGTGTTAAACTCATAGAAGGACTAAGTACATTATTAATCATTATTAATTAATAATAATAATTCATTAAATATTTCATAATCAATTCATAATCCATAACTTCTTATATGAATATAGGGCTAGGCGATATGGGCAAAAAAACCATCACGATAATTTTTTTCATATCAGTCGATATCGATAATTATCACGATAATTGTCAAATCTTTATTTCTTTCACGTTTAAAGTCAATTTTTTTGCTCCCAAGTGATAGTTGTAGAAACCAGACCATTAGTTTTCCTTAACAAAATAAATATCTAAATAGAACAATTAATTTCTGCATGTTCTAATGAGTTATATTGTTTCAAATCAGGTTTGGGATAATGATAATAATAATGATAATAATAATAATATCACTTTTTTGTCTTTTAGAAAGGCACATTTGATAGTAGCTTGAGGATGCAGAGGTAAATTTTTGTTCATTATCAATCAGTAACATCTGTAAAAATTGTAGCAATCTTAGTTTTATATGGTTCCATTTATTCTGACCCAGTTTTTTTTTTTTTTTTAATTAGGCATTGATCTCCCATAGAAGCAAGCATACATTTTAAATCATCATAAACACAGTTAAAACCACACATAATGGTACCTCAATATCATGGTAAAAATATAACTACATGGTTTTATAGGTAGCCTATTTGTATGAAAAACGGTAGTGTAAAAACATTCAGTATAAATGCACACATGCTATAGCTTAATCACAAATACATAAATACATACTATAATTATATACCATTACTCCTGTAATAAAATTCAATGTGAATATCCTGCCACAATACCATGGTGCAGTGAGTGTTAATACAGTAAATCCATGGTAAATGATGGCGATGTGTAGATTGAAAAGCCTTCTAAGGGGCCATTCACATATCGCCTCTTTTGCGCGCTCAAGTTCGTTATTTCAAATGTAGAGGCGCGACAGCCGCGCTCATAACGGAATCGACGCGGTCGCGACGCGCTCGGTTTTTCCAGGCGGGTCTGCGACGCATCGAGATAAAAACATCTCAATTTTTCAGAATGCAGCAAGCGCACCGCGGGTCATGTGACAAGAGCCAACCAATTAGCTTCATCCTTTCCCGTAACAACATTGAAAGATCAGCCAAGATAGAGAAACAGCTGATCATAGCTGTACAGGGATAGCCATTTTTAAGTAAATTTAGCAGCAGAGCTACAGCAAGCGTTTTTTAGTGCTGGAAATCCATTTGTCCTTTGATGAAACTTCGGCATCTTCATTGAGAGTGCGGGTCATGGTTGCTTAGCAACGGCAGAGGCCATGGAAGCGCAAGCTACAGAGCGCTTTGGAAAGAAGGAAAAATCGGCGCGCCTAGCGTTTTCCACGCGTTTCTAGGCGCGATATGTGAACGCCACCTAACTGTCTCATTGCACACAGCTTTAAAACAGTTTTAATCACAGAGCCATTCGTGTTCATCGCTGAATTCAAGTGATCCACACTGGATCTCACAGGGCCATTTAGTGCTCGCGTATGGAGCCATTCACATATGGCGTCTTTTGCGCGCTCAAGTTCGTTATTTCATATTTAAGCGCTCGGCAGCTACGCTCATAACGGAAGCGACGCGGTCGCGACTCGCATGCGGTGCGACGCGCTTGGCTTTTTCGTAGCGCGGCAGTTTAAACTTTGGTCCGAGCGGATAAATGGTCTGCCTGGCGCGATTAAAATGAGTCGCGCTGTTTGAGCCCTATATGAATATGTAAAAATGTGTAGACAACCAAGACGTAAGTGTTTTAATGTTAAAGGAAATGTTTACCAATAACTGAAAATTGACTCATCCTCAGGCCATTCAAGTTGTAGATGAGTTTGTTTCTTCATGGAAACAGATTTGATGAAATTTAGCTTTACTCAGATTGTTCACCAACAGTCGGATCCCCTGCAGTAAGTGGGTGCGGTCAGAATGAGAGTCATAAAAACACTCCAATTCATCAGTTAACATCTTGTGAAGCAAAATCAGCTGTTTGGACACTCATTCTGACGGCACCCATTCACTGCAGAGGATCCATTGGTGAACAAGTCATGTAATGTAAAATTTCTCCAAATCTGCTCTGATGAAAAAACTAACCCATCTACAAGTAAATGTTCAACTGATTTTAATTTTAACAGTTCCATTATTGGATATTATGTGTTATTTAGAGGGTAATAAAACTGAATTATATATTGATTTCTGTCTTGTTTATCTCTCAGCTGTGGTAGGAACAAAATACAGTCCAGTACCTACAATACCAACCAGTGCCGACTCAACCGTGCTAATGCAGATAAGACCATATCAGGGACAGCAATATGCACCAGGACCCCCATCCTCATATCAAGTGGTCCGTAAGAACACCTAGTACTATAACCATGTAGTAGTAATTTTTTTCTGTGAAAGTAACAGCTGGCCTACAACCCCGCCTACGTGCAGCCACCAAACACTGGTTACTAAACCACAACCGTCTGTCAAATCAGTCACTAAACAGTCATTAAACAAAAATAAATATGACAACATACTGTGGTTTGACACTTCTGGGTCTGGACATCCATTTCTTAAATAAATTTAGATGAGGGTGCCATGAGATCTTGACACTTATGCATCATTTAGTACTTTTTGTTCCATAAACATCTATATATGTGAAAATTGAGTGAAAATTGTTTCTATATAATATTTTTAAATGCAGTTTTAGTTTTAGTGTTTTTTACTTTAAGTATTATTCTAGAATTGTTATTTAAGTACTTAACTGTACTGATACATAACAAAAAAAAATTAATAAAAGTGCTCCATCTGAAAAAAATGTGCATGACAGTTGCCTTCGATTAATCTTGCAGCTCTACAAATGATTACTATATTTTACACTTGAAATGGCTGCAATTGTTGTTGCTGAGGAGGCACCACAGAGAACAGAGTGGTAGAAGGGAGAGGATTTTTTTTTCCACACACATGAATTTATTTGGAATGCCAAAAAAACACATTTTCCGTCGGCGCCAATAGCCTTGTGGTTAGTGCACTGATATATGGCACTGTTGCGGACGTCCCGAGTTAGAATCCTGGCTCGTGGACCTTTCCTGATCCCACTCCCTCCTCTCTCTCCCACTTCGCTTCCTGTCTTACCTACACTGTCCTATTTAAATAAAGGCATAAAAAAAAAAAAACATTTTCTGAAAATATCGTTTGTCAAGCCATGTTATTATTAACTTGCCTCAGGAAATAAAAGACGACTCCGAACCATCAACTAGGAGGAGTCATGCAATACCAGGTCTATCAAAAAAAATAAAAAAAAAAATGTCAGTAAATCACCTGCAGATATTTCCACACCCATCTGTGCTCTTCTGGAATTGCGCCTTGTGCTAATTTGTAAAGTAAATCTGGCACTTACTGTTTTAGTAGAGGCCCCTGTGGCCTCTACACCTGTGCCTCCCCCACCACCATCAAAGGAGACTGCTCAGGGGCGTCGAGTTGGCCGTAGGAGAGCGGCACAGCCTGCTCCTCAGGCATCGGCTACAAAGAACATCCGCAAGTCTGCAAAATGACCCTGAGACGAGCGACAAAGAGATGGGAGGGATTGCTCCTCAGTGGATATAACCCCAGGCTCAAGTCCTGAGCGATGATCTGCCTCCTCAGACTCGGAGCATGCATTTGCCACCACCGCGGGATCAGGAACGGAAGGTAAGTGCTGCCCGTCATGTTGGTTGATCCGGACGGTTTGACTCGGCTACGCAGTTCGCAAGGTGTCCGCACAGGTACAAGGGCGTCCTGTTCACATGGCCCTGTCTCCCCTCGTCTTTACCAAACTCACGAAGGGTGCATTCACCCCACTCTGGGAGCAGGGCATCCACATCCTCAACAGTCTCAATGACTGGCTGATAATAGCTCACTCGCAAGATCTGTTGTGCGAGCACAGGGACATGGTGCTTCGGCACCACAGCCATCTAAGATTTCAGAGACTAAAAATTTCCCTCTAAAAATGCTTCAGAGGCTCCTGGGGCATATGGCAGCTGCAGCCGCAGTTACACTACTTGGCTTGCTTTATATGAGACCGCTCCAGCACTGGCTTCACAGCTGAATCCCGAGATGGGCATGGCACCGTGGCACATTCCGGGTCAGCGTTACCCCGGAATGTCACCACCTTTTCAGCCTTTGGTCAGACCTGCATTCCTACGGGCAGGAATGCCCCTAGGCCAGGTATCACGGCACATGATTATCAACACAAATGCCTCCGAGACAGGCTGGGTTGCTGTATGCAATGGGCAGGATCTGGACAGGACCTCGACTGCAGTGGCATCAATTGCCTCGAGCTGCTGGCAGTGTTTCTCTTCACCGGTTTCAACCGATGCTGCAGGGGAAACACTTGCTAGTCCGGATGGACAACATAGCGATGGTCGCTTACATAAATCGCCAAGGCGGATCTCCTCTTTTGGAGTCAGACGTGGCTCAAATCGCTGCGTGCAATTCATATTCCCAGAGAGCTGAAGCGTGCAGCCGATGCGCTCTCACGACAGCTCCCCCTCCCCAGAGAATGGACAGTCTATCCCCAGGTGGTCTAGCTCATTTGGAGTCGATTCGGGAAAGCTCAGGTAGACCCGTTCGCTTCTCCGGAATCCTCCACCTGCCAGCTGTTTTACTCCCTGACCAAGGCTCCCTTCGGCATGGACGCGCTGGCACACAGCTGGCCCAGGGGACTGATCAAGTAAGTGGGCCTTTCCCCCAGTGAGCCTTCTTGCACAGACCCTGTGCAAGATCAGGGAAGACGGGGAGCAGGTCGTGTTTTTTGCACCCTACTGGCCCACCCGGACCTGGTTCGCGGACCTCATGCTCCTCAGCCCCTCCCTGGAAGATTCCCCTGAGGAAGGACCTTCTTTCTCAGGTGATGCGCACAATGTGGCACCCGCACCACCGATTTATGGAACCTCCACGTGTGGCTTCTGGACAGGACGTGGCAGACCTGTCTGGCTTTCCCCAGGCTGTGATAGATACTATCACTCAGGCTAGATCCCCCTCTACGAGGCAGGCCTACGTTCTGAAGAGGGGTCTGTTCGTTGAATGGTGTTCCTCTCACCAAGAGGACCCTCAGAGATGCTCGGTCAGAGTGGTGCTTTCCTTACCTCAGGAAAAGTTGGAGCGAAGGCTGTCCCCCTCCACTTTGAAAGTCTACGTGGCAGCTATCGCTGCATACCACGACGTAGTAGATTATCTGTCCCTAGGGAAGCATCACCTGATCGTCAGGTTTCTGAGAGATGCCAGGAGGCTAAATCTGCCTCGTCTGCACCTCACCCCCTCTGGGGTCTCTCCGTGGTCTTTGAGGGCCTTCAAAGAGATCCCTTTGAGCCGCTTGATTCAGTTGATCTGAAATACCTGTCGCTTAAGACTCACTTCCATCAAAAGGGTGGGGGACCTGCATGCATTCTCAGTCAACTAATCGTGCCTTGAGTTTATCCTTTGTGGGAGAACGGCTCGGTGTCGGCTTGCTGCGCCATTCCATTATGGATCCGTGCACTTTTTCACAGTGGTTCCCCATGATCCTCCATGCACTCCAGTTCGAACTAGGTGGAGAATTTCACTACTGTGCTGGTAAGCGGTTTCCTTCGCCCCCTCCAGACGTGGCATTATTTCTCTTGCCCACGTTTTTTCCCACTGTGTTGCCCTTACAAATTAAAAAATAAAATAAAAAATAAATAAATAACATTTTTTATTCCACATGACTTGCGTCCTGTCATTGGGCTCCACCCCCCAATGGTTTGCTTCAGAAAATCTGGCACCCCTGGTGGGCCCCCCTTTAGTCTGGGTCTCAGGACGTTGGGCAGGTTATGTATTGAGTCCATCTGTTCTGACACGCTTGCCTGTCAGCATTTGTCCTCAATTACATAACATAGTTCAGGTTTGTGGCGTTTTCCAGAGGGACCCCATGACGTCAGTCGACGTAACGCTGAACGTGACTGACTGAGGGGGAACGTCTAGGTTACTCTCGTAACCCTCATTCCCTGAAGGAGGGAACGGAGACGTTACGTCCCTCATGCCACAATCCTGGAATACGCGTAAAAATTATATAGGCCAAACAAAACCTATTATAGACCTACATAAAATTGTTTTTATTAACAAGTGTCATGAATTTATTTTTATTATTTTTTTATACTTTGTTATAGACTGTTTACTTGATCATTAAGCAATAATCATAAACAGGAGCAGTTGTATTATTATCATCATTTTTCTGATTAACTTTTATCAGTCCAGGAATGCTCATTTCGGTTATTTTATTTCTCCTACAGCCTAACCGACAACCGAGGATCGTAAGCCATTATTACCCGTTAATCGTTGACCGACAAGATGTTAAAATACAATTAAATTAAATTTGAATTAATACGTGGCTGTGACCCATTAAAATACCTAAATTTGTTTTCTATGGATTAATTATATACGCGCAAAAAGCAGCATAAACAACAGAATGTAGGGACTGACAAGTTCACGCACCTGCAGCGCTTCTGCGAGCAGAGAAAAACATTATAAAGCTATATATGAAAGAAATAAATAGGCTTATATACGAAATGTTTTTTTCTAAATAAAAAATGAATTAACAAAACGAAAGAAAAAACTGTGAAACAATTAGCAGCCTAAATGCAGAATTTCGTTTTGTTTTTCTGATGCGCTCTTGAGAAAGCGGCGTCCTGTTTGTTTCCTTTTTACAAAGCCACATTGTTTTTAGTGTGAATGCACACTAATGAAATAAATATTTAGAATAGTTTTGAATAATGTCTTACAAAATCCACGTAAAATAAGATCTTCAGAACAAAATGAATAAATTTTATCTTGCAACGTAGCCTGCTAAAGGAACATCAAATTAAGACATGTTTGAGAGGTAACTTGTCAATTCAATAATATGAATATGATTTATGCGCTTTTGAACCGCGGGAAACGATGCTTTGAGCAACACAAAGTCATGTGACAACACAATTATTTGGCCTAAAACCCCTTTTCGCGACAAAGGAAAAAAAAGAACAAAAACATAGAATTTATGCGCTAAAGTTAAACGGAAAAAACTGTGTCGACACATGAGAAATTTTATTTATAAATGGCATTTCCATCAGCTATATCGGTAACATTTTTGAAGCGCTAAATATACATATTTTTTTTTTTACCTAAAAACATTTGGATGGAAACCTGGCTACTGATATGCATGGCCTTTGCCTCATTTATTGACTGCCCGCTCGCTCCCGCCATCAGCCCCTTTCCTGGACTGATTTATTTTTTAAATTGGACCGCGAAAATAAAACGAATCTATCCTTCAGGCACAGAAAGGGGAAAAAATGACCATGAGAAGAGACAAGCACAAGGTAATTTTTAATAACATCATTTTTAAGTGGCAACGGCATTGACGTTAAAAACCTAAGCTGATCTTTATTGACGATAGGTATTAACTATTAAATATGAAATATTTAATATCTTTAAATTGCCCGGTTTTACAGAATATAGGCTTAAGCTATAGTCCCAGTCTAAAATGCATTATTGAGCTGCTTTAATATCTACGCGTAAAATGTGCTGCTGGATTGTGATGGCAATACTCCACTATTCATTGCAAGGCAGGGCCCCAAAATTGTCCTGCATATGGCCCCCAGATGTACAGACAAACCACACTCTGACACCCATACCAACATACCCACACAAAGCTGCATTATTTATCCACTTGACTCTATAATATGCATAAGCAGGAAACAGGAATAAAGTAAAAATTTGCTTTATATGCTAAACTTGAAAAAAAAATTGGCACCATCTAGTAAAGAAAAAAATTAAAAAATGTTAATTTTGAAGCCTTGCCAACAGAATGACAGCCTATTAACAAATTGTGCATCATTTTATAGTTAAATGGCCCAGAGATTATTGCAGTTTTAATGGGTTTCAGTGAGGACATTTTTGTCCTGAGAGGAATTAATTTTGGAACCTGGTGTAAAATAGATTTATTAAAGGAAATGAGGTTGGAATATTAAAGTTCCAATAAAAATACACACCTGAGCCTAATGGTAAGACTAATGGTAGAATCGTATACTGATGGAATTACAGTGGTATAAACTGTAAAACATAACATTTATCTACCTAATCTGTCATGTTGTAAAGACTAAGGCAAACCAGCTGTTCTCCTGTAGTAGATCTCCACAACAGAACGTCAAGAAGTATCAGTTAAAGTCGCGAACGCACAATATGACGTCGGATTGCCGTTGCCTTCCATCCGTCACTGCTGCTTAAAGTCACTAGTGATGTGTTGAAGACGGAAGAGCTGCACGATGGCGTCTACCTTAGCGGTTCTTCTGCTCCTGTCTGCGTGTTTATTCACGGCACCAGTCGGTAAGTCAGTCAACCTGTTACTCAAATCTAAAGAGACACTTTAAACTTGTTTTGGGGCGGTTTACCGATCATATCATAGCAGTAAGCAGTAAGAATGTGTCTAATTCCATTATACAAGACTATTGGATGTGATATGAGACACTTTAACCCCCTGTCACCGTCCCGTATACGGGACGCCTACATTTACTTCACCCTATTACAAACAAATCCTTATCTAATCATGACAAACTATATATCGTTGGAAATGTCTAAGACTCCCAAATAGATATTTTACCACTGTTTTGTAGGAGTTCTGACCTAGGGAGTTCTGACCTTTGTAACAAAATAACTTTCTTTGTTGCCTTTTTCCATACACTTTAGATATCATAAGAAACTAGATAGTAAAGTTTGTAGACAAACTTTAAGTTGGCTTGAAAAAGCCTAGCCAGAAAGTTTTAGACCTTTTGAAAAGTTTCAAGTTTGACTGTTTTCAGTTTGAAATAGTTTTCAGTTTAAAATAGTTTGAAAAATTAAAGTCTGAATGTTTTGAAGGCAATACAGTCTATTACACCCTAAAAAGTGATGGGTTATTTCTGTAAACACATTGCTGGGTTAATTGTGCTGGGTCATAATTCGTACTAAAATTGATCTTTTAAGGGCCTATTTTTTAAGTAAATGTCTGTGACGTGCCGAATACAACGATAGATCCGTCTTTTTATGTTGTGCATTTTCACGCTCTTTTTTCCTATTAGCTTCGCTATGCCCCTTACTTTAATAACTCTCGTAGTGTATAAGCAGTGGTCTAGTGCAAGGTATACGCACGTATAGGGCTTATATCCACTTCTTTATCATTTCGCTTTGCGTGTACCCACTTCTAAATCCCCTCTGATGCGCAACGAGTAGTGTCCTGCATTAGCCAAAATCGTGACAGTCCACCACATAAATAGCTAATTTAATCGCATGTGAATAAGCGCAAATATTCCCTAAAAACACCCAGTAAAGAATTGTGGCGCGGGCTTCCTTTGATTTCATGGTTGCGCCTAAATGCGCCCTCGCCCGAGCCCGCTCCCTCCACTCCTCCACCCAGATGCTACCTGTTCATACGCGAGGGCATGTCAGGGAGGCTCTGATACAGAGAAAACCCGACAGATTTAATCAGAAACCGCGGAGAATCAAGTCCAGACGTCAGTAAGTTATTCTTTTCAGCGTGTATCTGGGGCGCGAGATCTGCGCGATGTTAAAATGTCACGCTATTTGAGAAGCTTTCTCGCGATATCAGCATAATATATTTCCCACTAACACACCAGCAAAAAATAGAATTCACTGACCATTTTTAGCTGGTGCAAATACTGGTGTTCCAATAATTTTGGCCACCATAGTATGAAGAGTTCAGATGTTAAAGACTAAAAATGTGCAATTTAAAATTTTCTTCTAAAATGAGCATTTTTTCAGGCCTCTGTTTATGTTCATAAAATACACTTAACTTAAAATGTTAGTTATGTTGCAAGACTAAGTGTTGTATAATTAACAGGTGGGGACCAATATGGTGGATTTGTGCCTTGGGGATGAGATAACCACATCTCAGACCTTCACCATTGTTTCGGGCTATGCCACTGCAGCTTGAAGTATATTATATTGATGGACATAATTCTTCATGTGTGAAGTTTTTGAGGCCAACAGTTTTTTCTGGCCACTTGTAACATTTTAAATTGTCAAATGTATTGTCTGGTGGACACTTTGTTTGGCTTAGTTTAAATAGCACAATGTTTGGAATGATTCTTATGTGGTATTAATTTTTAAGTGTTCTGCTGCTGCAATGTTGACAAAGAATCGTAATCTACAGTGCCTAGTTTACATAGTGTTGTGTTTTAAAGTAACTGATCTACTAAAATTGTTGTTTTATGTGTCTGTAATGGTTGGATAAAATGTTTGACAGCTGAACCCATTTAAAAATAGTTTTAAAAAGAAATAAATTGATGTTTACAGTTGCATTTTTTGTGTTTTTCTAACTGTATTACAGAAAAGCAATAATAATTTGACATTATTTTTTGATTATTTATTATTACTGGTAAATATAAAGGTAGCAGGGCAATAAGACAACAAATAACCCAATGTTTAGGTTATGTTTAACCCAGCAACACAGTTAACCTGACCCACTGGTTGGGTCAAATAAACAACCCAGCATTCTGGGTCAAATGGTAAAACCCAGCACTTGGGTCAAAACAACCCAGTACGTGATCTGTCCCATAGTTACCCAGCGGCTGGGTTAAGGTTGGGTTATTTTTTAACCCAGCACTTTTTAGAGTGTAGAAAAACAGATAGATAGGGTGTTGCTATGTGGTTGCTAGGTTACTACAGGTGGTTGCTAGGGCGGTTGCTAGGGTAGCTGGGGTGGTTGCTAGGGTGTTGCTATGTGGGTTAGGGTCCAGGTTGGTTGCTGCGTTGCTAGGCACCAAGCAGGGTCAGGGTGGTTGCTAGGGTGTGGGTGGAAGTGTTGGTAGGCAGTTGCTAGGTACCTGTGGGTGGTTGCTAGTGTTGCTATGTGGCGCTGGGGTATCCAGGTGGTTGCCAGGGCGGCTGCTAAGGTGCTGTTAGGCAGTTGCTAGGGTACTCAGGGTGGCTTGCTACGGTGTTGTTTGGCTGTTGCCATGCTACCTGTGGTTGCCAAGGTGTTGCTGAGGTTGCTAGGGTACTCAGGGTGTTTGCAAGAGGTTTGCTATGCAGTTGCTGGGGTACCCGGGGTGGTTGGTAAGGTATTGCTAGGCAATTCCTAGGGTACTCAGGGCGATTGCTATGGTGTAACTATCATGTTGTTATTAGCAAGTTACTAGCATGTTGCTAGCATGTTTAACATGTTACTAACATGTTTCTAGCATGATTAACATGTTACTAGCATGATTCTAGCATGATTCTAGCATGACTAGCAAGTTACTAGTATGTTTTTAGCATGGTTGGCAAGCTACTAGCATGTTTCTAGCATGATTAGCATGTTACTAGCATGATTCTAGCATGATTCTAACATGACTAGCAAGTTACTAGTATGTTTTTAGCATGACTAGCAAGCTACTAGCATGTTTCTAGCATGATTATGCATTCATATATAGCATATATAGCAACCCATATATAACAACCCAGTCTGAAGGTCTGGGCCGAGTTTGGTGGTTGTAGGTTAAAAGCTCTAGGAGGAGATTCATTTTAAAATTTAGTCTCAGAAGAAGAAGAAGAAGAAGTTTATCAGTAAGTTGGCTTTTTCAAGCCAACTTAATTATATATCAGTTGAAAACTTAAAATCTCAAAATTCATCACTTGAAGTGCATTTTATAATCAGACATTGCATTACCATTGAAAATGTACATTAAAATCAGATTACATAATGTTTTCCTTCATAAATTATAAAAATTTAAGTTTGAGTAGTGCATTTGCATGTCTATGTTCAAAAATGGGAATGACAGTTAAAGGGTCAAACTTGTTTTTTTGTTTGTTTGTTTTTTTTACTGGGAGCACGGGGCACAACCTACACTTTATGAATTTCTCAGTTTGTGTAAATCCACATAGGGTTCAGAGTATATATTTTTTTTATCCATGTTAATTTCACACTTGTCTAGTACAAATATGTCGCTTTGTTTCATAATTACAGTGTGTACGTTTCTCGTTATTTAGCTCAAAAGAAAGGAAGTGAAAAGTGACAACATGCCCTTCAGATGTTACAATGTACATGGGGTACATTGTAACATCTGAAGGGGCACGTGGTAACATGACCATATGACAGCTTAAAATCTTATCTGATCAAATGAAAAAAATATACAGGACAAACTAAAATATTTTGTCAATAAAATAAAAAGATTCACTTTTTCAAATAAAATAATGCCTTTTTTAAGAATAAAAAAAATCAGATTTTTGAGGTTCACAATGAACACATCGCAACCATGCGTGGGACGGCCCTGATTGCAAAGCTATACAATATAGTTCAGACAATGTGCGCAATTAGATGAAACACATTCAGACATTCAGAACAACACTCCCCTCCCTCCAAACACAGCTCTCATAGAACACGAGACACATAAACGAGCCAAAATGCTTTACATTTCTTGAAATAATAATTTCTCAACATTAAACATCGATTGTCAGTCTTTATTCACCTGTTTCTGTTTAAAATCCATAAAAGTAAATAGTGAAAATTACATCGCTATTGTCATAGAATAGCACAGTTTAATATAGCGGGGCACATTGTAACGCAGTGTTACGACGTTCCCCATCAGCCTGACTGACTGGAATATAAAGGTGGTCAGTGTCTTCTGCTGGCTTGCCAAGAATTAATAAACTATCTAAACTGATAAATAACAGATTGGCGATTAAAATAATAGCATATTTGTCTCATTTTAAATGAATACTAAAAACTGAAATGAAAAATTTACTTCAGACAGAAATGTACTTTTACTATGATAAAATAAATATTCAGCTATATCTTCAAAAGGCTTTTTAATTTTGGCGAAAATTAGTTTTCGCTTATATAGCTTATATTAGCCTACATCACTTAATGTAACCGTACTTTTTGAAAACTCACGATGTTCATGTCAAAGTCAGTTCTCTTGATTCTCTTAGAATTTATAAAATCATCGGAGGGTCTTTTATAAAATGTGTTGCATTTCTACTGTTCTTTTAGGTGGTGATGACTGTGAGAATGATCAAGATATCTGCAATTTGTAAGTATTTTGAAGTCATTTTGTTATTAATAAAATGTCCGTTAGACCCAGAGCTTCCTTTTTTACACTCTCATATGTAGCATCTGGACCAATCAGACATACATTAATTGTTACATTTAACAAATAGTCTTTAAATCCAATAAGCCAGCTACATGCTGGAGCTCTGGAGACAACCCCCCCAAAGCAACTAACAACTCAAAAAGGCTCAGTTGCCAGGATAACGATCTGATTAGAGGTTTTATTGCCCAGAGGAATGCACATCTGCCCATGCTACATTTGCCATAGGAAAGACACAATGCCTATAGAAATAGACTCTCCCTCTCTCTTCACTCTCTTCACTCGTCTGCAACATCTTCTGATTGCTGCCCGTGTGGAGGAACCCACGGGGAGCCTGAGCCGGCACGAGGCGTGCCCGGCAGGCCCGACAGACCCAACATACAGAACTGTGTTCCACTTAACCCTGGAATTCATCTTCATGACTCGCCTCAGTCAGTCAGTGGTTCTTTTAGAACCTAAGAAGATGAGCTAGAACTCTTCAGGACTTCCCTAAGCGCGCACCAGGCCTTGCCGCCTTGTCTTTCCATTCCACAAAGATCACAGGACTTCAGCTGGGTCCCTCTCAGCTCTTGGTTCTTCTTCACTTTTCACATGGGAAGAAACTCCCAGTCACCATCGAGTCAGAACATCTTTGGAGTTCATCACTCTTCAGACCCGGAAGTACGTGATTGCAATTCCAAAACCACCACTGCTCCAAACCATCAAGACTTTCAGAGACTGCATTTGGACACTTGCTCAACAACCAAGGCAATGCAAGTATCGTACATTTAACTAAACAAACAGAGGTTTAGTATAAGCTGTAGACAGCACTGATGGTTTCACTCAGGTGGTTAACTGACTCTTTTCATAGCTTCATTTCCTTGTCTCTCTCTAACCGCTTCTCACTGACCATTCCCCCATGTATGAGTGATTTCATGTTTGTTTGTTTAGATTAGTTATGTGTTAGTCCTTCGTTAATAACTATTGTGCACAAATTACATGAGTTTTGATTCTGATTCTGCCTTGCAAATTAATGTCCCTTTACGATTCCGATTTGAGCTACATGCTCTAATGCTATGGCACTTTAAGAAAGTTATTTCTGTGGCCAAGAAAATATAATTTCTTAGAGTTGATATAACATGTATGGATGGAGAGAGGCTGGCGTCACAGGGAGCAGCAGGCAACCGAACGCCGACAGAAAGGAGCCGGAGACGATGAGGAAGGGAACCGGAATCCCAAACCGGATGATACGAAGAGAGGAGGTAATTCCAAGGAGAGCGACAACAACCAGACGATCTGACAACAGGAGACAAACAGAGCTGATCTTAAATAGCGGTGATAACGAGCCGCAGCTGAACCTGCTCAGCTCGTCAACGAAGCCCAGCCACGCCCACACTCACACACACACACAGACACAGCAAGGAAGAGTAAGTAAACCCATGAACCGTGACAGTACCCCTCCCCCTAGGAGCGCCTCCTGGCGCTCCCAGAGGAACCTACCCGTAGATTGTAATCATCAATAAGGGAGTGATCCAGAATGTCCCTGGCCGGAACCCAACTTCTCTCCTCAGGACCGTAACCCTCCCAGTCCACCAAGTACTGAATTCCACGTCCCCTCCGCCTCAAGTCCAGAATGCGACGGACCGAATAAGTAAGTTCCCCATCTACGAGACGCGGCGGTGGAGGAACCGGGGCAGGCGGATTAATGGGAGAACGAAAAACGGGCTTGATTTTAGAAACGTGAAAAATGGGATGAATTCTCCTGTACGCTGGAGGAAGTCTGAGGCGGACTGCCACTGGACTAATGATTTTAGTGACAGTGAAAGGGCCTATGAATTTGGTTACTAGTTTGTTACAGACGGAGCGAAGCGGAATGTTCCTGGAAGAAAGCCACACTTTTTGACCAACGACGTAAACGGGAGCCTCAGACCGGTGGCGATCGGCTTGAGCCTTGGTACGCGCCCCCACCTGGAGAAGAGTCTCTCGGGCTCTTCTCCAAGTGCGATGGCACCTCTGGACAAAGGCGTGGGCGGAGGGGACCGCGACTTCGGAATTCAGACTGGGAAAAATAGGTGGCTGGTAGCCTAAACTACACTCAAACGGTGAGAGGCCCGTGGACGAAACTGGTAACGAGTTATGTGCGTACTCAACCCATGAGAGCTGTTGGCTCCAGGAAGACGGATTCTGGGAGACCAAACACCGCAACACTCTTTCGAGATCCTGATTGGCTCTCTCAGTCTGCCCGTTGCTCTGAGGGTGGAAACCCGAGGACAGGCTAACACTCGCCCCCAACAGACGACAAAACTCCCTCCAAAACCTGAAAATAAACTGGGGACCCCTGTCGGAGACCACGTCCATCGGGAGGCCATGAATGCGAAAGACGTGATCAACGACAGTAGCCGCTGTCTCCTTGGCAGAAGGTAATTTGGGCAAGGGAATAAAATGAGCCGCCTTCGAGAACCGGTCCACAACGGTCAAAACAACCGTTTTACCCTGGGAGGGTGGGAGACCGGAAACGAAATCGAGAGCGATGTGGGACCAGGGTCTCGAAGGGACTGACAACGGCTGGAGTAACCCCTCCGGAGGACGATTGGAAGTCTTAGCACGCGCACAGACTGAACAAGCCAAAACAAACTCTCGAGTGTCGCGGGCCAAAGAAGACCACCAGAACCGTTGTTTAACCAGAAACTTAGTGCGATTAATTCCTGGATGGCAAGCCACGTTAGAACAATGAGCCCATTGAATAACGTCGGACCGTAAATTCTCCGGCACAAACAAACGACTCGGTGGGCACCCGGACGGGGGCGTTACCCCTTCTAAGGCTGCGCGGACCTTAGTTTCCACCTCCCAAGTGAGGGCAGAAATAACCAGCCCCTCAGGAATAATGCGCTCGGGAGTGGAAAAACGTTCCGAACAATCGAAAACTCGAGAAAGTGCGTCGGGCTTGATGTTTTTAGACCCCGGACGATAAGAGATGGAAAAATCAAAACGACCGAAAAAAAGGGCCCACCGAGCCTGTCTGGAGTTAAGACGTTTGGCAGACCTGATGTACTCGAGGTTCTTATGATCGGTCCAGACGATGAAGGGCACCCCCGAACCCTCTAACCAATGACGCCATTCCTCCAACGTTAGCTTAACCGCCAACAGCTCTCTGTTACCAATATCGTAATTATCGACATACGATGAGAAAAGAACGCGCAAGGGTGCATCTTGTTGTCCGAGGGAGAGCGCTGGGAAAGAACCGCACCTACCCCACCTCTGATGCGTCAACCTCCACCACAAACTGACGTGTGGGATCAGGGGCAACAAGAATGGGAGCCGAAACGAAGCGGCTCTTTAGGTTGGAAAATGCAACGTTGGCGGCATCAGACCACCTGAGCGTCGTCCTGGACGAGGTTAAGGCAGTCAGAGGAGCGGCTAGTTGGCTGAAATTGCGAATAAAACGCCGGTAAAAATTAGCGAACCCCAGAAACCTCTGCAGGGCCTTGCGGGAATCAGGGGTTGGCCAATCCACCACAGCCTTAACCTTGCCGGGATCCATGCGAATCCCCTCGGACGAGACGATATGCCCCAGAAAAGAAACGGACTGTGCATGAAAAACGCATTTCTCCGCCTTGACAAAAAGCCCATTCTCTAGCAGCCTCTGGAGCACTCGCCTGACGTGCTGAACGTGTTCCTGGAGAGAAGAAGAAAAAATCAATATGTCGTCCAGGTAGATATAAATAAAACGGTCGACCATATCTCTCAGCACGTCATTAACGAGAGCCTGAAAGACCGCGGGCGAATTGGACAGCCCAAAGGGCATCACCAGGTATTCAAAGTGCCCCCTGGGGGTGTTAAAAGCGGTCTTCCACTCATCCCCCTCCCTGATGCGAACCAGATGATAGGCATTGCGCAAATCCAATTTGGAAAAAACGGATGCTCCCTGCAACCTCTCGAAAGCTGAAGACATCAACGGCAAAGGATAAGTATTCTTAACCGTGATGCTGTTCAGCCCTCGGTAGTCAATACAAGGCCGCAAGAAGCCATCCTTCTTTTTAACAAAAAAGAAACCTGCCCCAGCGGGAGAAGAGGAAGGACGAATGAGCCCGGCTGCCAGAGAATCAGAAATGTATTTCTCCATGGCCTCCCTTTCTGGAACAGAAAGCGAGTATAATTTGCCCTTAGGCGGAGACATACCTGGCAATAACTCTATGGCACAGTCATAGGGACGATGCGGAGGGAGAGAAGCAGCCCTGGACTTACTGAACACTTCCTTCAGGTCGAGGTACTCCGTAGGCATGTTTGACAGGTTCACTGACTCCTCCTGCAACAGAGAACGAGACACAGAAGGATAGGCAGACACAAGACAGTTAGAAAAACACGACTCCCCCCATGAAGATATGGAGTCTTGACCCCAATCCACTTTGGGATTGTGACGAACCAGCCAAGGATGACCCAAAACGACCGGAACCAAGGGAGAAGTAATGAGGAGGAAGGTGAGCTCCTCCTTGTGGTTGCCGGAGGTAATCATGGTGATAGGAGCAGTAGTGTGAGTGATGGAAGGAAGCGACTGTCCGTTTAAAGCGTTAACTGAAATCCGAAGGGTGAGGGGAATTATGGGTATGTGCAATTGATGAGCAAAAGTCCAGTCCATAAAATTACCTTCCGCCCCAGAGTCCAATAAGGCCTTACAGCTGTGGAGTTCGGTCGCCCACTGCAGTCTCACCGGAAGGAGAGTCGTAGACGAGGGGTCGCTCCGAGATAGACCGCCCGACAGTAACCCTCGTCCTACTGTCGGGCCCGATCTTTTAAAGGGCAGGTAGCCAGTAAATGGCCCGCAGCACCACAGTACAAACAGAGGCCCCTTGATCTTCTTCTCTCCCTCTCCTCCCGGGAGAGCCGAGCTCTACCCACCTGCATGGGTTCGTGTTCGAAGACGGGACTGACCGTGTTACTGGCTGCACCAACAGGATGCACAGGAAACTCCGATACAGAGGACAGATGAGTCAGCTGATCGCGACGCTGAAGTCGGGAGTCCACTCGAAGTGCTAAGGAAATCAGTCCATCCAAATCAGTAGGTAATTCCAAAGCAAATATCTCCTTTTGAACACGGTCAGCCAACCCATGCAGGAACATGTCCCACTGCGCCGCCTCGTTCCACTTGCATTCGGCAGCCAGTGTGCGGAACTCGATCGAATAATCTGAGACGGAACGATCCCCCTGACGTAAATCCGCCAGCACACTGGCTGCCTCGCGACCCAAGATGGCACGATCGAATACCCGTCTCATCTCCTCCGACAGCGATTGGAACGAGGCACAGCACGGGTGTTGATTTTCCCACACCGCCGTCCCCCACTGAGCAGCACGCCCAGAGAGCAGCGTAATCACCAATGCCACCTTTGAGCGTTCTGAAGCAAACGTAACCAGCTGCAGCGAAAAATACATGGAACATTTAGTTAGAAACGCTCTGCAAAGATTGGGCTCACCAGCGTAAACCTCCGGCGTGGGAAGTCGAGGCTCGTGGTGAGCGTTGCGATTCTCTGGAACAGAAGGGGGAGGCGGGGTGGGGAGGGTGCAGTGGGCGATCGCAGTTGTTGAAGTTGGGTAGTGAGCTCGGACACCTGTGACACCAACGCTTGTACGGCTCGACCAGTAGCCATCATTTGTTCGTCCTGTCGATCCATACGGGCGTTGTTGGCTGTCAAAATGTCCCGCAGTGTAGGTGCATCTGCTGAATCCATAATGACGGTCAGATCGTTCTGTCACAACAAACGAGTCTGGATTCAAATGCACGATGCAAAGTAACAGTTTGTTGACAATAATTAGATATAATCCACACGTGGGTCAGGAAGCTGGTCGAGCACGGATGGAGAGAGGCTGGCGTCACAGGGAGCAGCAGGCAACCGAACGCCGACAGAAAGGAGCCAGAGATGATGAGGAAGCGAAATCCCAAACCAGATGATACGAAGAGAGGAGGTAATTCCAAGGAGAGCGACAACAACCAGACGATCTGACAACAGGAGACAAACAGAGCTGATCTTAAATAGCGGTGATAACGAGCCGCAGCTGAACCTGCTCAGCTCGTCAACGAAGCCCAGCCACGCCCACACTCACACACACACACACAGACACAGCAAGGAAGAGTAAGTAAACCCATGAACCATGACAACAGTTACTACTGGCAGCTGATATAAATAATTGTAATTAATCATAATTAATTGTAATTATTTATATACATTTCCCTTTGAGCTAAAATCGCAACACATATCATTACAAACTTCAAAAAGTACATAATTTTCATATTTGGGTCAGTTATTTCTTTAATTTCCCTGATATTATCCATAACTGTGAACATGATAATTCTGTGAACTGTTAATATCTGTTTTGTTTTTTTAGTGGCAAAGTTTGCAATTAGGGGCCTGGTTTGAATCCAGCTTTGATGTTGTAGGCTATATTTTTTATAATCCAAGCACAAAGCAAGTTAACCAGTGTGACTTCATTAAACCAGTGTGGTTTCATCAAATGAATAATAATAGCTATATCATTTTATTATATTGGTGCAAAATCTAATCCATGTCAGATGGGTGGGTTGCAGAAGTTACGGATTTATTCAGATGTTTTCAGAAATGCAAATGAGTAACAAAAATAAATATGACGACATACTGTGGTTTGACACCTCTGGGGCTGGACATCCATTTCTTAAATAAATTTAGATGAGGATGCCATGAGAACTTGACACTTATGCATCATTTACTGTTTGTTCCATAAACATCTATATGTGTGTGAGCTAAGTTAGAGACTGCGACAGCATACAATGTACGTGTTAAAATTTCATATTCAATTCATAACGCATAACTTAATTCAAAAAGTCAACACACCATATATAAATAAGATTTTATAGATTAAATACACTAGAAGATTCTATAGAGTGTTTCTAATGCTTGTTGCTTCATGTTTTTATTTGTCCAACAGTAATAGTGGTGCTGCCATTGGCCACCGTGTTGCTGCCTCTCGCAAAAGTGGTTCTAACGTTCTCAAAAATGGTCTTGCCATTCTCAAACATGGTACTGACATTCTCTACCCTGATGATGACATTCTCAACCCTGGTGCTGACACTGCCAAACAAGCTTCTGCCATTGGCATGGCAGTAGTGGGTTTTGTGATCTTCGTCACTGTGATCATTGCGATCATCATCTGCTGCTTCTGGCCCCGCTGCTATTTCTATAAATTGTTTAGACAACACAGACGTAAGTGTTTTAGTGTTAAAGTAAAAGTTTACCAAAAACTGAAAATGTACTCACCCTCAGGCCATTCAAGATGTAGATGAGTTTGTTTCTTCATGGGAACAGATTTGGTGAAATTTAGCCTTACTCAAATTGCTCACCAACAGTCGGATCCCCTGCAGTAAATGAGTGCGGTCAGAATGAGAGTCATGAAAACACTCCAATTCATCAGTTAACATCTTGTGAAGCCAAAAGCTGTGTTTGTAAGAAACAAATTCATCAGTATTAGGGATTATTTTGTCCAGAAGCGACAGTTTAAAGTTAAAAACATCTCAATGATGGATTTGTTTCTTACAAACACACAGCTTTTTGACTTAACTAGACGTTAATTGATTGATTGGAGTGGTGTGGATTACTTGTGGATTATGGTGATGTTTTTATCAGCTGTTTGGACACTCATTCTGACGGCACCCATTCACTGCAGAAGATCCATTGGTGAACAAGTCATGTAATGCAAAATTTCTCCAAATCTGCTCTGATGAAAAAACAAACCCATCTACAAGTAAATGGTAAATTTAAAAAAAAAAAAAACTTATACAGTTCCATTATTGGAGATTATGTGTTATTTAGGGGGTAATAAAATTTAATTATAAATTGATATCTGTCTTGTTTATCTCACAGCTCCGGTAACAACGCAAGTAACCACAGTCACAAATATGCAAAACATTCAGCAGCAGCCTGCAGTGCAGGCGGTCCAGTACCCACAATACCAACCAGTGCCGACTCAACCTGGTTATGGTGGTCATCCAATGCAGATGGGACCATATCAGGGACAGCAATATGCACCAGGACCCCCACCCACATATCAAACGGCCCGTAAGAACACCTAGTACTACAACAATATAGTAGTAATTTTTTTCTGTGAAAGTAACTTTTTTTCCCCCGCAGTTTCCAGCCAATCCTGTATATCCCACTCAACAGGGTGCATGTGATGGAGGCCAGGCCATGTACCCCATGCAACCGCCTGCCCTGCCAGGTGTAGCTTACATGCATTTAGAGACATCGAGTCAGCCGCCCAACAACCCCACCTACAGGCAGCCACCAAACACAGATTACTAAACGGCAACTGTCTATCAAATATAAAAAAAATTGTGGAAGTTGCCAGGCAGTAAGAATGTGTCAAATTCAATTACAGTTAATCAGTTATCCAAATACAAGACTATTAGATGCGCTATAATCAGGGTTTTTCGAGTTCTTATTACTTTTACTTTCTTTCAGCTTAGTTTTCGCTCTATGACACACTGGAAAAATGCTTTTGGAAATTATAAATAAAAGAAAGATTTGCTACAGCATGTTTTAGAAGAAAATACCATTTCAGTCTTTCTGCTTTCTACAAGCAGTGAGTGAAAATTCTTTCTATATATTATTTTTAAATGCATTTTTAGTTTTACTGTTTTTTACTTTCAGTATTACTCTAGTATTGTTATTTTAGTACTGAACTGTACTAATGTTAATGTTCTTTAGTTTTGGTTTATGTATATTTGTTACAGAGTTTTTGATGTTTCATACAACAGCGTACACTGTAAAAAAATAAAAAACACCATTTGTTGAGTCAGCTTAAAATAATTTGTTACCCTGCTACCTTAAAATTTTAAGCTCAGTCAACTAAAATAAGTTTAGTCAACTTGAAATGTTAAGTTGTACTAAGTAACAACTTAGATATTTGTGTTTGCTAAACTTAACAGATGAGTAAGTAACACAGCTGCCTTAAAATTTCAAGTTGATTCAACTCAGCTATCTGAGCTGTCAATTAGTATAATTTAACATTTCAAGTTGAATAAACATTTGAGTTGACTGAACTTAATATTTTAAGGCAGCCAGGTTACAAATTATTTTAAGTTGACTCAACAAATTGTTTTTTACAGCGCAATACTCACAGAAATATAAATGTATTGGTTTTTACATTTCATATAGCAGGAACAGTGATTCTATTTATAGAACGCGTCAACAAGTTTTCCATTTTGAGTTTTTGAATAACAGTGAGTGTCACAAAATTGACACAATTATGTTAAGACTCTGTACCAACTTTTAAGCACAGAATGGTTGTCAAGGTAATAAAAAAGGTTACATTTTTGATAAAGCAACCTTTGTTAACCCATTTAAGCCCACTGGAAACTATAGTTGCCATAGTTTATAGTTGTCATTTTCCTTTTCTAATTATTTTTCTAGATATTTCCATGTTTTATTTCTTAATGGCATGCAAGCAAAGAACCAAATAAAGGATTTCAAGAAAAAAAAAAGGTATTTGTTTTCTTCCTGTCACATGAGGCTGTCAACTTCCTACCCCTACTTCCAGGATGGATGGCAAAGGCAAACCCTTCCAAAGAAAAATTATTTTCATGTTACTAATAAGTATTTTTGTTGACATATATATATATATATATATATATATATACATGTGCAAATGATCTGTCAGTACATCGTGGGCACAAATGGCATATACTGTGCTAATAGGTTATTGAATCAAGGTTATTGCTCTTGTTTAGTGCTTTTTGGGAGAAGAGGGATAGAAAAGAGGAGTAGGGAGGACAAGTATGACATAACTTCCCATTCCAAATGTCTTTTGAAAGAAACTGTCTGTATGCTTTTTTATTATTATTATTGTTATTATTATATTTATTTTTTGTTATATTGATATAATATTTTCTTTATTCTATTTATTTTTTTATTTATTTTTTTTTTTTTATTTACCTTTTTGATACACATTGCCCTATTGGGGCAACTTAATGGCTGCACTTTGTTCTGCACTATGTTTCACCACTTTAAAACAAATGGATATGTTGTTTGTTGTGTTTTCATATTCACAAAATTATAAGCTAGATTCAGCTTTTTTGGGTTCCCATCGAAATATTCTTCAACTTTTATACATAATAATTTTGCTTATGAATAAAGATTGATCTGTCGAAAGCAGTTATTTTCAGTTAGATGCCAAATGTTCTTCTCCTATTCAAATTTGACATTGAAGGGTTGCATACAACATATTTGCCCACCGGCAACTATAGTTGCTGCACATTCAAATATGATTTTCAAGAAAAAAAAACAAAAACAAATAAAAACTTGGGAAAAATAATGTTCACATAGGACACTATTAACAGAACTAAATGCATGAAACCATTCAAAAAAAAAAATGGGCACAAATGGGTTAAGCATTAGGAAACCACTGTCTTTGCAGTTCCTTTTCATATTGTTTCAGGTGACATTGTTTTTTGATGAAGCCTGTTTGTTTAATGGCTAAATTTTGTACATTTTGTAACTGGGGTTTTATTTATTTATTTGTTTAATTTTTATTTGTGTGTGTGTGTGTGTGTGTGTGTAAGATGTCTTTTTTTTAATGTCTTTATTTAAAAAAAAAAAAAAACAAAACACACACACACAAAAAAGGGGAGCTAAAAAGGGCTTACATTACAACACCAAAGAGTTTGGACGGTCTTTCATGCAATGTTTGGTGAACTTGCAGCACTTGAATGAATATGGGGCCCCCTACTGGTAAAAAATAAATAAAAGAAACAATGGTGTTTGTATTGTACTTTTTATTTAACCTTCATTTAAACAGGCAAGTCAATTACGAACAAGTTCTTATTTTCAATAACAGCCAGTAAATATTTTACAATTCTGTGTACAGGCTTTTTACTCTTACTTTTATAGATTAGTAGAGATAGATTATTTTTATTGTTTTGAATATGATCCCAGAAGACATGCTTTACTATAATATAGTAATTTGATATACCACAGTACTGAATGATTACCATATTTTGCGCTTGAAATGGCTGCAGTTTTTTTTCTGCTGAGGAGGCACCAGAGAACAGAGTGGTAGGGGAGAGGATTTTTTCCCCAACACACATTAATTTATTTGGAAAGCCAAAAGACGACATTTTCCGAACATATCGTTTGTCAAGCCATGTTATTTTTAATTTACCTCAGGAAATAAAAGACAACTTCGAACCCTCAACTAGGACGAGTCGTGCAATACCAGGTCTATCAAAAAACTTCTCACAATCCTTCATTTTTGGTCGTTTTTGCATTTTACATTTATTTTTGGTCAGTATTACATGTAACAACCTGCGCCTGTGTCGTAAGTAGATCATCCGCACTTGATGAGTATCGGCTCTGCTTATTTGCGCTGCTTAGTATATTGCGTTGGTCGAAATGTAAATGAGATGTTGCATCTGTGTTCTTTATTTTGCGCGTTGTCAGTAAATCACCCTCAGAAATTTCCACACCCATCGGTGCTGCTTCTGGAATTGTGTTCTCATGCTAATTTGCAAAGTAAATCTGTCGAACATTTTAAGGATATTAAATTTGTATTTAATATACTTAAAATGATAGTTCACCCAGAAATGAAAATTCTGTCATCATTTACTCACCCACAAGTACAAATGACCACATTTTGAAGAATGATGGTAACCAGACGAACCAGGCAAACAGCCTATTTTTTCCATACTATGGATGTCAAATGGCTACCATCAACTATTAGCCTACCAACATTTTTCGATATACCATCTTTTGTGTTCAACAGAAGAAACTCGTTCCCCTCGGTAAAATAAATCGCGTTCTGCTTTCCCTTCTGATTTCCCCCTTGGTAGGAAGCCTCGGTGGAAATCTCGGCAGGCTAGAAATTGTGTACCGCGTTCCTCTTGGTTTTCCCCTCTGTAGAAATCTCGATAGAAATCAAGTTCTGCTTTTCCCTCGGTAGAAATCTCGGTGGAATTTGCTCGGTGAAAGAAATCGTGTTCTGCTTTTCCCTCGGTAGAAATCTCCGCAGAAATCGCATTCCGTCTTCCCCCTATTACTTTAAATAATATCTAGCTGACCCGTCTTCAAGTGTGTGTGCTCCGTTTCTGACAAGCAAGAAACCAGTTAAAATGTAAATAGAACGTAGGACGTCCTGTGCACGTCCTCAAAAGACGTCGCTAGTTAGTCGCATGGGAACGTTGTAGCGACGTGTCAGCTGGTCTGCTGATAACTTTTCATATTATTGCACTACATGTATTTGGCCTATCTTTTTAAGGCGTATACCATTTGGATAGCCTATAATAAGGGTTATATACTGAATTAATCAAGCATTTTGCATGATGGCATGAATTGTTATAGAAATATAATAATTATGCCGTCATTTAAAATGTATATATTTGTCATCAAATTAATGACAAAACAAAACCAAATAGTTTGTAAGCAAATAGCAATAATTTATGCTTGTGAATGACAGAAGAAATTTATTGAAAAACGGCATGGGAAAAGCAGGGGCGTTTCTAGGGTTTGAAAACATCTGGGGCTGGTGACAAAATATCAGGAGCTAGTAGTGGTGGATGGGAGCTCACATCATAATGACACAAGATCCTTCTAGGGAGGTTCCGGGGGGCATGCCCCCCAGGAGAAAATTGGATATATTTTAAAGTTAAATTCATTAATCTGGTGCACTTTAAGAGTTCAGAAATATGAGCTATAAGTTAACCCATGTTCACTGTGCAAATTGAACAAAGGAAAAAGGTTGATGACCTGACTCACCCATCTTCTGATACTCTGAAAACATCGGATCATGAACTCATCGTGTGAGCAAAGTCATATTGTGCTTTCGATTTTAGTTCATTTGACTGATACTTTGCCAAAGCAGTGGCACAAAACAATATTGTTACACTATGAAAAAATAGTAAATATTGCAAATAGCAAACATATCAAAGTATTATCCCAAATTTTTAACTTTATAAAAATATTTTGCGCAAATAAAAGAATACATTTAAAAATATATAGTTGCATGCATCCATTTTTTTTTTCTAAATTCTGTTTTTTTTGTTTTGTTTTGTTTTTTTTCAGTTAAAATTTTTCTGGACTCCTTTTTAATGGGTAAATGCAATTTTATTAATAAAAAAACATGTCTAATTAATTAAAACAATGAAACTTATACAATTTAACGCCAATTTATCAAAAGTTAAGTTATGTTTAGGGTCCTATGAAGTGTTTTATTTTTTCTCCACTTATATTTTTTCATTGTTACCAGATTTGTTTTACCATGTCTATTTATTTAAATGCATAAAACAACTTTTATTTATTTCTACAACAGCCTTCTCTGTTGTGTATTTAAATTTGTAATGAAATAAATGCATAAAATATTAATTTATCTTTTAATTCATGAAAATTACATTTTATTTTTGGCAAATAAAGGGGATGTACTAATACAATTTTAAATATTAAGGAAATATTGTGTAACAAAGTTTTATTAATTTTTCAACAGTAGTAGTAGTAGTATTACGGTAGGTACATACATTCTACTGAATGATAGTAATATATTTCTGCCACAATCTTTATACAAGCTAAACCGAACTTTTATTTTGACGGGTTTCCGTGAATACCTTTACATTTCTGTGATTAAAACCTGGTTTACTCAAATGAAACAGTGAACTGCTCACGAAGTACTCTCAGAGCAATTCTGGAGATGTTGTTCTTGCATTTTTTTATGGCAGACGCTGAAATCACCGCGAGCATGACGCGCGCTTGTGTGTAGTAAAGGAAACCTCGCCTACGTCTGCACCATTCATTCATAATAAGACACGCAGGTACCACGCATGGTATTTTGTGGCATAATATTTACAGATACTAGTCTATGTCGCGATTTGTTTTAAGTGTAATGACCGGCTTTTGATTAATTCATTCAAATTCATTCCGAATTCCTCGGAAATCATACAGCCATACAAAAACATTCGGGGCTAAAGAAAAATCTTTCGAGCCCCAAATGATTAGCCCTAACGACGCCCCTGGGGACAAGTGAACATTTAAACCAGCGCACGTCATTTTTTGAGTACTGCGTAAGTGCGCGTGCCCGACACTTTAACGGTCAACTTCCAGCAGACGGACACGAAGGAAAAGGTAAGCGCTATAAATCTATTTTTATTCATCGTTTTTGCTGATATAACGTTAGATATCATGTAAGATGAGTAGTGTTTTGTATTTTTGTAGGTTTTCTATATTAATTTCGTAAATAACCATGTTTGGTTAGCTTATGTCGCGGTCTGAGGTAACGTTAACAGCTAAAATCATGAGATAAAATTGTATTCCTTCTTTTTAGTTTAGTTTAAAATGTATTCACTGTCAAATAAAAAAAAAAAAAACTTCAACCGTAGTAGCTTGTTTGACCGCCTGCCGCTCTCGCTTTATGATCCTAATGCTTGAATATAAACTACTGTTTAAACGTTTAATTAGACCGATGCTAGTGAAATCACCTTCAGTGTATGTGGGAATAATAATTTCCGCATTTCCCCTCGAGCAACAGACCTGTAAATTGTGTCATTTGCTCACTATTGGTGTTAAAGGTGTTTTTTTTACATGCTTGCTTTTTATGCTAGTTAACGTTACCTTTCATTCACAAATAAGATCTGATACGTTCGTTTTAACAAATCTTTTAATAAATAAGTGGTTAATTTTCTTTTAATAAACAAGTGGTTAATTTTCTTTAGGTCCTGACTGCCAATGAACCAGGCAATGATTCAGTGAGTTGCTTATAAGATGCTTATTTGTTACTACTTGGTAGACTAAATATTTTATTCATTGTTGTAAAAATAACATTTTTGTCAGCAGGTGGAGAGACAGTCTGGGCAGCACCAAGCCGACAACTATTATGATTATGAGTAGGGATGATTATCGAGAACAGGTACTGATTTGGCTCCTGACTTGTTCAGTACTGAAAAAACTGATATAAGCTATAGGACCAGCAATGCTGCTATTGGTGTTTTTGTAATGTTGATTCTTTCCTTTTTAGACATAACTGCATATCATCCAAACCATCTCCAAATGAATGGCTGCAAGGATCCAGGATTAAGAGATAATCCATCAGGAAAACTGTTTCATAGGAATCAGCGAATCCTGGGTGACAAACTAAACCTCATTGTTTCAGTGACACTCAGGCACAACTATAGATTTAAATTGATTTTAGTGGCTTATATGTTTATATTTCAGGCCTGCCTGACCATTCTGTTGCCCTAGATGTGAAGACACGCTGGAACTGCATTTCTCATGGTTGAAAGAGTTGTGCATCGATATCCAGACATACAAGAAGCCTTCCTGGACCCACACGACAAAATGCTCAGGATGAGAGGCAGGTAATCCACAGGGTTGGATTTCACAATTTACTCATAACTAGATAGATATCACTTAAAGGAGAAGTCTACTTCCAGATCAAAAATTAGGGGTGCACCGATACCGGTATGTGGTACTGTATGAGCTTGACGAGTTAATATCGTTTTCTCACAGACATTACAATTAAGTTTGTAGTTCTGTCAGATATGTCAAAAACAAGTAAAACAATGCGCAAGTTATCTAAAGATGGGGGGGCGGGGAGTTGCGTTCTTTGTTGCGTGATCTTTATTGATGTTCGCTCACTTAGCACACGCATAATTTGGATTAAAACTAATTTGGAAATATAAAATTTATAGGGGCATTCACTATAAAGCATACACAACTTTATTGGTGAAAATATCACTGTTAGGAGATTTATAACAAGTAGTTCCCTGCATTATTACAACAAAACACATGATTACAGCAGCTGCTGCAATGGAGCAGCTCTAATGCTAATAAATTAAAGATCATGTACCATAGAGCAAAAAATGAACAGTGAAAGTAACGAAAACTTAGGTGTAAGTGTTAAGCAAAAACTAAGTGTAGATATAACTGAAAGATATACAGTCAAATCAAAAATTATTCAGACACTAGTATAATTTTTATTTATTTATTTTTTAATTAATGTGCAGGACACTATAGTTCATTTATGTAAATCAGCAAAATAAAGTAAAAGTGTGACATATTATACCCCAAAAAAATTTCATACAGTAAAATTGATCACTTGGGATCAAAAATGATAAGTTCCATTTTGCAGAGAAATGTTGTCTGATAATGTGAGAAAAGATGTCTGAATAAATTTTGGTTTGACTGTATCTATTTGATAAATGAAGTTAACCAACTAACATTTTACATATTCTTTTAGTTTCTGTACCCAATATTTTATAAATTTACCGGTAAATTAAAAAACATTGATATCGGTACTCAGAATTGGCAAGTACCAAAAATAAAACCATCGGTATCGGTCGAGTACTGAAAAAAAGTGGTATTGGTGCATCCCTAGTACCCACCCCCGTGTCATCCAAGATGTTCATGTCTTTCTTACTTCAGTCATAAAGAAATTATGTTTTTTGAGGATTCAATTTAGCATTTTTCTTCATATAGTAGACTTCTATGGTGCCCCGAGTTTGTTAACGATCCCAGATGCGGTTGTAAACAACCTCAGCCGAGGAAGAAGGGTCTTATCTAGTGAAACGATCAGTTATTTTCATAAAAATAATACAATTTATATACTTCTTAATGTCAAATGCTCATCTTATCTTGCTCTGCCTAAACTCTTTTTTCGGTACATGACAGTTAGGGTATGTCGAAAAACTCCCATCTCATGTTCTCCCTCAACTTCAAAATCGTCCTGTATCGCTGTTTTACCTTTTTTGTTATGGGTATTTGATCTTCTTTGCTTGTTCACTTTGCAAAGACTGGGTCATAATTTCAAAAAACATAATTTCTTATGATACTCCTTACAAATATGTATACAAACACATATACCTCAGGATGACTATTCTCCTTTAAGTATAGTACATGCACTTAAACTTTATTTTTTTATTTTTATTTTTTTGTTTCTTTATATTGCACTTATATTGTATTGCACCTCCCGAGCTCCTGGTCATTTTTAAACGTTTAAAAAAAAAAATTGTAGTTGGCCTGAATTTGACCATTGTAAAGGCTCTCCCCTAGGGCTGCACGATAAATCGCATGCGATTGTCAGGCGCATTAGTCAATAAAGCTGGTTCTTTGATTGGTAGTAAATCACCATCATGTGCATTCAGCTGGAGCGGCAATTAATACACAGAGTCGTAAATGACTGACAAGCTACGCAGAATCACGCTCATAATCAAATGCAATTCATCTGCGATTATGAGCACAATTTTGCGTAGCTTGTGAGTGATTTACGACTCCATTTATAAATTGCCGTTCCAGCTGAATGCACGTGATGGAAATTTACTACTAATCAAAGAAACTGGCTTTACTGACTATACGCGCGTGATAATTACATGCAATTTATCGTGCAGCCCTACTCTCCCCTATGCCTAAATCATACACAAAATCACTTTGCTGTGTTTCCCACAGGATTTTTTTGAGACTATGGAGGATAGCTGGACCTTGGTCTGCCTGGGGGATCTCGGGCCATGGCCTTGTGTAAGAAATAATGTACTGTACAGTTTAAAGTTAAATTTGTCTATCTGGTGCACTTTGAGAGTTCAGTATTAAGAGCTCCAAGCCATGCACAGTGTGGAAATTTAACAAAAAAGAAAATATATGCCAGGGTTCCTCAAATCTTACCCAGGATGGACAGTCCACTGCAGAGTTTAGCTCCAACCCTGAACAAACTCACCTGCCTGTGATTTTCTGATGATCCTGAAGACATAAGTAAGTTCTTTGAGAATGTGTGCATTGTTTATGTTTACAAGATGTGTTTTCATTTAAATGTAGTAATGTATACTGTTGGTCAAACTTTGAAGTTAATCTTAAAATGTAAATCATTTCTGTGATCAAAGCAGAATTTTCAGCATCATTACTCCAGATGTAAGTGTTCAAAATCATTGTAATATGCTGATTTGCTGCTCAAGAAACATTTCTGATTATTATCGGTGTTGTTGAAAACAGTTGTGCTGCCTAATTTTTTTTTGTGTACACTACAGTTCAAAAGGTTGGAGTCACTAAGATTTTTTTTTTTTTTCTTTGGGAAGACTTTAATAGCAAGGATGCATTTAATTGATCAAAAGTGATAGTAAATACATTTATAATGTTACAAAAGATTTTAAAAAAAATGATGTTTTGTTTTGTTTGTTTTTGTATTCATAAAATAATTCTGAAAAACCACAATTTACACAGAAATATTAAGTAGCACAACTGTTTTCAAAATTGATAATCAGAAATCTTTCTTGAGCATCAATTCATCATATGAGAATGATCAATGTGACACTGAAGACTGGAGTTAAGGAAAAATTCAGCTTTGCCTCACAGGAATGAAATGCATTTTAAAGTGTATTTGAAAAACAATAGAAAACATTTTAAGTTAAAAATAATATTTCACAATATTACAGTTTTGTACTGTAAGTTTGATTAAATAAATATAGCCTTGGTGAGCAGAATAGACTTCTATCGAAAAACATTGAAACACAAAGACTGCAGATTTTTGACTGATTGTGTACATACATTAGCAGCATTAACAGGGTGATCCTCCCTTTCAGGTGCCAGAGAACGATATTGGCAGTACAGGCTCAGGATGGCGAAGAGGAGGAAGAACATGTTTGACAGAGTACTCGGGTATTATGGTCCTTTGTTAATGACAATATTGTTTAGGTTTTGCTTTTGATAGTGAAGCAGTATTGAAGCGCATCACCATCAGATATTTGTAGCAGGTGTTTCATACACAGGACACTCAGGAAACAAATTAACATAAAGTAATAAAGAAGTCACTACTGAATTGTTTCCTGTCTTTTTATCAGTGTCTTTTTTTTGTACCAGATTATAGGGAGTTGTCAATGAGTATTGATAATTATTGATCATTTTTACAGATAAAATCGTTAACTATACCCATCAGTTATGAGAAACTTTTAAGTAAAATTAAAACAATTCAGTAAAATTTACATGATTTATGTATTGATGTGTTCAGTTATCTGTGCTCATGACTTGGTAACACTTTGCATGGTTAAAGAATAGGTGTATGTACAAAATGTATTGGCTTAGTGTTTGTAGAAATAACACTGAATAAAAGCTTATTAATAAATGAATGCGCTGTTTTTGCTCATTTAATGTTTAGAATGTAATGTTTTTGTAATGGTTTGCATGTATGTATTGAATATATTCACTAAAATCTCCTGTAACGATTAAAAACAGAATTAAGTGTTTTATTTTTTATAGCAGAAAATGTTTATGAGTTTGTCATTTATATACCGATGTAAAGGTGGTACGAGCACATCCTCTGGACCAGACTAAAGGTGAGAAGTAAAAATTTAAAATATAAGGAACCGTGGTAGTTTCGTTGTTAGGACGTACTTGTTACGTCCCACCAACGTAACACTGTAACGTCGCCAAGACGAATATGGGAATCACAAAGTTACGTTGTTGGTACGTTATTTGGGACGTCGCTGCGACGAATATGGTCTGGTCCAGTAACGTTGTCACGACGTAACTGTGTTAGCTGGGTTATTTTTTTTAATCGCCCCTACATACATGAACTATTTGTTCATGTGCCAAGATTTGTGCAGTCTTGCTGATTTATGTGTGTTTTTGAGAGCAGGATTGTGGTGACAGTGGTCAAGGACAATGATTTCGCAATGCCATGATTTTGCATTTTCAATTCATGTAAGACTGTTACATTCTTCTTATTATTAGGTCAAATTTGACTATTTTTATTTATTTATTTATTTATTTATTTATAATTACAATTAATTTGCTCCACAATAATTTCATAGCGTATCACTGCATGACGAACTGTTAAGTTATTTACACACAACTACTGAAGAACTTTGCTCCCTCCCATCGGACTCGTGTGTGTCGGTAAAGAGGGAAAGCAGGCAGTGGACCAAACCACTGTGAGGCAAGGGAGGGGGGACTCAAAACATTTCTGAACTTAAAACGCTTTTTTGCGTTTGTATTGTTTTACTACTAATTATTTTACGTATATCACTATTATATTATTTACAATATAATATTGATATTTTAGGGGGGACAACCCTCAGATTTATGCATATGTTTCATCCAAGATGTTTGTGTCTTTCTGTCTTCAGTCATGAAGAAATTATGGTTTTTGAGGAAAGCGTTTCAGGATTTTTCTCCATAGAAAGGACTTCATTGGTGCCCCAATTTTGGACTTCCAAAATGTAGTTTAAATGCAGCTTCAAAGGGCTCTAAACGATCCCAGTCGAGGAAGAAGGGTCTTATCTAGTGCAACAATCTGCAATTTTTTTTTCCGAAAAATAAAAATGTGTATACTTTTTAAGCACAAAAGCTTGTGTAGCACAGGCTCTGGGATGCGCATACAGTACGAATCACGTCTAAGTTCATCGTCTGTGTACTGCGGCTCAAAAAGGTAGACTATGGTAAAAAAACCCATCTCATTTTCCCCTACAACTTCAGAATCGTCCGACATTGTTGTACCTTTTGGTTTGTACACAGCATTTGACTTGCACTTCCATAGTCTTTGCACGTTCACTTTGTAAACACTGGGTCTGTAGTTCCGCCTACGTTCCACGTGGCCTTTCGATGTGATTCAAACAGGTATATATAGACAAAACAAAAGAGTAATCCGGAACAGGCGAGGGTCGATCAAAACACAGTCCGGCAGATCATAATAATGTGCAACAGCTAGATACTCTTGAATGTAACAGTCTTGAAGTGTCCATACCTTGCCAGTGTCCGGGCGAAAAGCTGCTGAATCCTTTTGTGGCCGAGTATTCTGTTACGGAATGAGGGAGACGTGAAGCGGGCGGATCCATCTGCATAAATGTATTAAAGCAAGACAGAGGCATGGTCATAAAACAGGCAGGGTCAGACATCAGTAAAACAGGTATGTAAGAGAAAGACAAAAGAGTAGTCTGTAAGGCAGGCGAAGGTCGATGTACAGAACAACAGTTTGTGTAATGTGAATGTGATGAGAGGGCGACATCTGATGGTGAGCGGACAGAAGGTCACCGGCCAGATTCGTGACATCCAGAGCCTGTTTTGTGCTTAAAAAGTAAACAAATTTTTATTTTCTTAAAAAAAAAAAAAAAAAGATTGTTTCGCTAGATAAGACCCTTCTTCCTCGGCTGGGATCGTTTAGAGCCCTTTGAAGCTGCATTTAAACTACATTTTGGAAGTTCAAAATCAGGGCACCAATGAAGTCCATTATATGGAGAAAAATCCTGAAATGCCGTCCTCAAAAATCATAATTTCTTCACAACTGAAGACAGAAATACCCGAACATCTTGGATGATAAGGGGGTGAGTACATTTTTTGTAAACTGTTGTTCTGAAAGTGGACTTCTCCTTTAAAATCTGCACTTCAATTTCTTCTTGATTGTTTTATTGTAACCTGACTGTATATTAATTATACATATTTTATATAAAACTTTTGTTTTTTAAAAAACTTTGTGATATATTTTAGGAACAAATCACGAACAAACTCTGATTGTATTGGTTAATGTTTAGATTTAGCCTACATATTTAACAAGTTTGACTTCAACAATTGTTTTTTTCTTTTTGTTTCCGTGCGTGCAGTTGATGACAGGAAAAAGGTGTCTTTGGTTAGACGCACACATGCCGATTTGGTAATAGTGTAGGCATCAAGAAAAGATACTTAAGTACAAAGAGGAAGAGCTGCACGATGGCATCTAGCTTAGAGGTTCTTCTGCTCCTTTCTGCAGGTTTATTGACGGTAAAAGCTGGTAAGTTGGGCAACCCATTACAAATATCTAAAGAAACACTTTAAACTTGTTTTTGGGCAGTTTACCAATGGCTAAAAATAATTTATTTAGCACTTGAGAGCATGTTAAAAAAAAAAATCACGATGTTCATGTTGTAAAGTTTGTTATTTTGAATCATCAGATGGTCTTTTATGAAATGTGTCGCATTTCTACTGTTCTTTTAGGTTTAGTTGAGGACTGTGAGGGCTACTATACCATCAGTAACAAGTACAAGCCTGGGTTTATTTGCAGTACTGCTGTGGAAACTGCGATGACAGATTCTGCTGCCCTGATGAATCTTTGAAGTTATCCGAGAATCAGCTAAAATTATGCACTATGTAAAGACTTTTATGTAATTTCTTTCTTAATACACATGTTGTATAAATATCTTTCACTTCCTGAACACAAAAGGACAATTTTCAAAGAACAACATGACTGTTTGAATCTTCCAAAATGACATAATTTTCATAATTGCTTTAATTTCCCTTAACATCCATAACTGTGATCTGCTGATAAAAAACGGGCAGCTGTTGATGCCAGAATTTTACACATAAAAAAAGGGTAGCAACATTTTGGGTTTTACAGATTTAACTTTCATTAACTGATATTATGTTGATATACCAACCTATGGAAGTACTGAAATCTGTTCTGTATCTTAGTAATACACTGATAACCACCAAAAGCAGGTGGTGATGAGAAAGTCACATGATCAACCAAAGCCCATCACAAGCAGCTTTTAAATACTAACATATATAGAAAGTGCACAGTGTCATTCACACAAACACTAAACACCATTATGGTAACACACATGAAACTGAAATAATGCAATAAACATTAATTTAACAACATTCGATGTAATATACAACACTAATGTACACATATGATGATAAAAAACTAAGAAGAAACAAAAAAAACACATCTACTAATTCTGGGAATTCTGGAATTCCAAAAACGGTATACTGCCGTAAAATTACATGTAATGTTGTTAACCAATTAATAGCTGTTGACTGTAGCCTTTTTACAGTCTTTTAAAGTTAAAATCACTGCCATTTTTTACAGTGTACTTAAATGTTTTTTGATCTTAATCTAATTGTTGATTTAAATCTCAAACGTGAAACCCTATCTTTTCTAGCGTTTCCGTGTTGTGTTTGTTGAGGTTCTGTCTTTTCTGTCTTTCTTCCTGCACACCCACCATTTCCTAAAGAGCTAGGCTAGGTTGTGGTACTATTTTTCTCTAAAATGCAGTTTGCAAAATGCATCTCCTAGATTGGTGCATGTGAAGGCCGGGACACACCAAGCCAACTTCAAAGAACTACTGGCGACAAAAGGTGACACTGTTGTCGCCTTGGGCCGGCAGCATCTGGACCAAAAAGCTGTGCTTAAACACACTGCACAGACTACAGCCAACTGCAAACTAACATGTGCATTCTGCACTTGCCTGAGAGGAATTAGCTGTCTATATCAGCAGCTAACAATAGTATACATCCGTCATTCAAAAGGAGAAACCGCAACAAGATTATACAAGCTATATGCAGATATACGAAACGTAAACAAAGCAGTGCTTACCATTTTGAATATCAGTTACATTGAAAACTTTATTCATTTTAAGTGGTTCATGTTGTTATGAAAATAGCACAAGCACAAAGCAAACTAACCAGTGTAGTAACCAGTGTGGTTTCATTACATTAATAATAAATAAAGTGGTAATTAATAACATTTTAATATAAGATTTTATATATACTTATAAGATGCTGGTGTTTCTAATGCTTTTTGCTTCATGTTTTTTTCTGTCTAACAGAAGAAACAGTGAAGCACTTTCCATTGTCTTAATAATACTGGGGGTTATATTCAGCATTATTATGCACATCATCTGCTGCTTCTGCCCCTGCTGCTTTATCTATAAAATGTACAAAAAACGCAGAGGTAGGGTTTTAGTTTACAAAAAACTGAAAATGTATTCACCCTCGGGCCATCCAAAATGTAGATGAGTTTTCTGTTCATGGGAACAGATTTGATGAAACTTAGTATTGCATCGTCTGCTCGCCAATGGATCCTCTGCAGTGCATGGGTGCCGTTAGAATGAGAGTCTAAACAGCTGATAACAATCACTGCAATAACCCACAAGTAATCCAAAACACTCTAATTGCTGTAACACCACTGCTGCTAGGAAGACGCCGGCACAACAAAGATTATATAAACAAATATCACACGTCAATAATAACCAACAAACTAAGACTGAATAGACAGGATCTTAAATGCACAGGCAAATGAAGATAATTTAATATAACACAGGTGAATCAAAGGTGAGTCCATAAGTGTGACAGTTTGCCCCCCTCCTGGAAGCCGTGATTTTGCACCACAGAGACAAAGGGAGGGACGGAGGGGGACTTGGGAGGAGGACAAAGGAGTGGATGTGGGATGATGACAGGGGATGGCAAAGGGCTGGCAGGAAGGCAGGCTGACAATACTGGTGGAGGTTTAGGCAGAGGACGGACACCCGGGAGGAGGAAGACGGACCGAGTCTAGGGAGGAGCCATTGAGGAATCAGAAAGAGCCAAGGTGAACCAGACAGAGGGGAGAGCCAGGGAGAAGACAGGAGGGACTCGGAGCAGGAGGAGCCAGGCAGGACCCAGGATGCAGCCATGAAGGCGACCCACGGTGGAGCTGACGGAGGGAGGAATGGTGGAGGAAGGGCTGACGACTCCAGAGAGCTGATCGGCAGTGGCGGAGCAGGTGGTGTTGGAGACCGAAACGGAGAGCCGATGAGCCAGGATGACGCAGAGGATCTGGAGGGCCAAGGCGGAGCAGATGTCTCCTGGGACTGAAATGGAAGTGGGGATCTGGAAGGCCGCAGTGGAGCCGGAGCAACAGAGGACCAAGGTGGAGCCGGAGGGAAGGAGGAGCCTGACAGAGCCAGGGGGATGAGGTGTAGCTGGAGGAGTGGAGTCCTGAGGCGGCGGATGTTCGATGACTGACCAAGGTGCCAGAGGGATGAGGAAGCCCAGCAGAGCTGGTGGACTGATGTGCCACGGTGGAAATGAGGGAGCTAGGAGCTATGGTGGAGCCGCTGGGTTGATGGGCAGAGTCGGAGTCCGGGACTCAGAGGCCGAAGGCGTAGACAAAGGATCCTCCAGCCACAACGCCGATGGAGACTGGCAGACGTGTGGCAATCCCACCGCACTGATGGTGGGCTGAAGGTGAGCAGAGGGGCTGCCAGGAAAATAGAGGAGGCAATGGTGAGAACTGGTGCAGAGGTGGTGGGAGAGGGAGGTTGGGTGGGAGTTTAGGATGATCAGGGGGTAGAGCATAAAGCCACTCCCAGCACCAGCACCAGGGGCTTCTCAATTTACCTCCTTGTTTTCTTACTCCTCCATCCCCCATCCCCCATCCTATGACCCAGAAACCGATCGAGCGCAGCCTTGTTGTAGGACCTCTCGATTCTCCAATTGCACCACGAGGAGGCTAGGATCGAGGACTGAGAAGGCTTCCTGAGGAGTCTTGAGTTAGATGTATCCTATGTGGAAGTCTTGAAAAACCTAACGCACATATAAATTCACCTCCCCCTTCACATCTGTCGTAACACTTTACATTTATATTTTAAATTTTACATGTTCTTGCATCCTTCCCTCATATCCTGATTGGGGTGGAGCTAAGATGCAAGGAAAGGAAAAGGAGGATGCACAAATAAGAAATGAGACCCAGAGAATTCAGGGCAGACAGGCAGTTCTGAAGATGGTGATAAAAGAATGGGCATGTCAGCATATAAATCCAAATCAAAGTTTATTAGGTCCTCAGAGGCCCATGGAAGCTCACCCTCAGCAGTGGTGCTGTGGGCGGGGCATTCCTTCAAGCCCTCGCACTCCCTAGCTTCATCCACCGGCACAAGCTCAGTTGACGGCTCTCCCACTTGGACAGGCGAATCAGGCTCAGGCTCCAGGGTGATCCTTGGCTCCGTCACTCTCTCTGGCAATGGCTTGTTGGTCACGGCGGGCTTTGGCTCTCTGTCTGCATTGGGCTCTGGGACTGGAGTGGGGTTGACGCGATCCTCTTCGAGGCAGATGACAGATGAGTTGCAACTCGCCAGCACCCACTGTACAAAGGCAAAGAATTCCTCCCGAGGTCGATCTCCGGAGAACTGCACTCTGTACATGGCGTTAAGGCTGGCATGGTAGAACACACAGAACCAAATTATATGGGTAGCTCGTGATGTTGGCAACCTCCAGAACGATCACCATATGGACCTTGAGAGGAAGGTCCCTCTGCTGTAGCAGGAGTAGGATAAACTATTTGTAGGTCGGTAATTCTGTAACACCACTGCTGCTAGGAAGACGCTGGCACGACAAAGATTATATAAACAAATACTTTTGCTGGTAATCCACAATATGAAGAGTGTCTAACACACAGGATAAACATCAATAACAAACAAACAAACTAAGAATGAACAGATATGAACTTAAATGCACAGGCAAATTAAGATAATTAATAAGACACAGGTGAATCAAATGATACAATCAAGGGGGAAACATAAACTAGGTCAAGGAACACATGGAATGAAAACACAACGACAAAGACCATAAGTGTGACAATTGCTTTCTACAGTAAAAAAAGGTCTTGTCTGAATCAGGAGAGAAATCTGCACAGATCAAGCACCGATTACAAGTGAAAAGAGTTCAAAACAGTTCTAAAGAAATATGTTGGTGGATTTTGAAGTGAGAGACAACAGGAGATGGAGGAAGTGTTATTATGGATTTACGCTAAAAAAAAAAGTCTTTTTAGATAGATTTGTTCCTTACAACCATACTGCCTTTCGCTTCACTGCAAGTTAATTGAGAGACTGGAGTGGTGTGGATTACTTGTGAATTATTGTGATGTTTTTATCAGTTGTTTGGACTCTCATTCTGACAGCACCCATTCACTACAGAGGATTCATTGGTGAGCAAGTGATGTAATGCAAAGGTAAATGTAAAATCTCTTGGACAGCCTGTTGGTGAACAAATGTTCAGCACATTTTCCTTTTTTGGGTGAACTGTTCCATTAATGGGGTTAATCATTTAGGGGGCTAATCAAATTGAATTATAAATTGAGTTCTGTCTTGTTTTGTTCCCTCAGCGGTGGCAGCAACGCAAGTAACTACAGTCACAAATACAAATTTAATTCAGCAGCAGTCTGCAATGCAGGCGGCCCAGTACCCACAATACCAACCAGTGCCGACTGAACCGGCTTATGATGGTCAACCACTGCAGATGGAACCATACAATGGACAGCCATGTGCACCAGGACCCCCACCCTCATATCAAGTGGCCCATAAGAACACCTAGTACTCAACAGACTGAAACCATGTAGTAGTTTTTTCTGTGAAATTAACTAGTTTTTTCCCCATTTCCAGCGGGTCCTGGATATCCCACTAGTCAGAGTGCAAATGATGGAGGCCAGGCTATGTACCCCATGCAACCACCTTCCCAGTCATGTGTGGCTAATGTGCCTTCAGAGACATCGAGTCAGCCGGCCTACAACCCTACTTACGTGCAGCCACCAAACACCGGTTACTAAACCACAACCATCTGTCAAATAAGTCACTGCTAGATTGTGGAGGTTGACGCACTTTCGCGAGGCAGTAAGAATGTGTCTAATTCAACTATTCAAGACTACTGGATGTGCTTTAGTCTTTTAGAGTTTTTAGAGTTTTTATTACTTTCACTTTCCTTCAGTTTCGTTTTCGCTCTGTGACACACAGGAACAATACTTTTGGGAATTGTAAATAAAACAAAGATTGCTACAGTAAGTTTTAGAAGAAAATACCATTTCAGTCTTTCTGCTTTTACCAAGCAGTGAGTGAAAATTGTTTCTATACAATATTTCTTAAAATGCAGTTTTAGTTTTAGTGTTTTCTACTTTCAGGATTATTCTAGTATTGTTATTTTTGAACTGTACTGATACGCAACAAAAAAATATATAGTTTTGGTTTATGTAAATTTGTTACTGAGTTTTTGATATTTCATAGAACAGCGTAATACTCACAAAATTATAAATGTATTCGTTTTTACTTTTTAAATAGCAGGAACGAAAAACAATGAAAAACAATGAGCGTCACAAAATTTTCACAATTATTTTGTGACTCCCACTGACTTTTTATACCAACTTTTAAACACAGAATGGCTGTTAAGGTAGTAAAAAGGGTTACATTTTTGAGAAAGCGACCTTTGTTAAGCATTAGGAAACCACTGTCTTCGCAGATCCTTTTCAGATTTTATTATTTTGTTTCAGGTGACATGATGCAGCCTGTTTGTTAATTGTCTATACATTTTGTAAATGTTTTTAACTTGTTTTATTTTTATTTTTTTTATGTGTGTAAGAAGAGAAAAATGGGGAGCTAAAAAGGGCTTATAGGAGATTTAGGAGAACACCAAAGATGTGAAACTCAAAGAGTTTGGACTTTTATGCAATGTTTGGTGAACTTCAGAACTTGAATGTATATGGGGCCCCCTACTGGTGAAATAAAAAAATAAACAATCTCTAATGTTTGTCTTGTTACTCTTTTATCTGAGCTTTATTTAATCAGGCAAGTCAATTAATAACAAGTTCTTATTTTCAATTACAGCCAATAAATATTTTACAATTCTGTGTACAGGCTTTTTACTCATATTTTCATAGATTGGTAGAGACAGATTATTTTTACTGAAGTGATGCTTTACTATATTATAGTAATTTGATATACCTCAGTACTGAATGATTACCATATTTTGCGCTTGAAATGGCTGCAATATTTTTTTTCTGCTGAGAAGGCACCAGAGAATGGAGTGGTAGAAGGGAGAGGATTTTTCCCGCACACATGAATTTATTTAGAATCCAATAGACGTCATTTTCCGAACATATTGTTTGTGAAGCCATGTTATTTTTAATTTGCCTCAGGAAATAAAAGACATTTTTTACATTTTACATTTTTGGTCATTATTACACATAACAAGCTGCACCTGTGTCGTAAGTAGATCATCCGCACTTGCGTTGGTCGATATGTAAATGAGATGTTGCATCTGTGTTCTTTAATTTGTGTGTTGTCAGTAAATCACCCACAGAAATTTCCACACCCATCAGTGCTGTTCTAGAATTGTGCTCTCGTGCAAATTTGTAAAAATAAATCTGGCCTGTTTAGTAAATCTGGCGCTCATTGTTTTAAGTCTGACAAAAAGTTGCAACAAATTTAATATACTTAAATTAATAGTTCACCCAAAAATTAAAATTCTATCATCACTTACTCACCCACAAGCACAAAAGACGACATTTTGAAGAATGATGGTAACCAGACAGTCGACGATAGCCTTTGACTTCCATAGTATAGTTTGTCCATACTATGGAAGTCAATGGCTACCGCCCAGCTAAAAATTTTTGGTTCCCAGAACGTTATTTTTTACGGTTTGTTTTTGGTTAGCCAGGAAAGTTTTCTTAACATTCCCAGAATGTTAGTTTCTGGTCTGGCTGTTTTATTAAATTTCAAGAGTGCACGGCTCTCTGTGGAAGGCATGCTTAATCCCAGTTTAATATTATAATTTAAAATGTGTTTTGATTTATATAACTTCTGTATTGTAATAAATGCTGCATTAAATGAATTTCAGGGCTCTGTATAGGTCATTACACAAAAACATCTGCAACATTTTCATTGGAAAGATAGTTTTACAGGATTATAAAAATAACCTGAGAATAATAAATCAATTTTAAATTCTCAATAATTTTTAATTTCTCTAAGTTATTTTAGGTTATTTAATAATAACTACTATGCAATGTTCTGGGAACGTTATTTTATGGTTACAAAAAAATATAACCTAAAAAGAACGTTCCCCTAACGTTCAAAAAACGTTCTCAAAAAAATAACCAAACAGGAACCAAAAACTAATGTTAGGGGAACATTCTGTGTTTGTTGGCCATGAACTATTGCCAACATTCCTCAGTACATTCTCTTTTGCATTCAATAGAAGAAAGAAACTTGACGTTCCCTTTGGTAAAAGAAATTGCGGCCCACTTTCCCCTCAGTAGAAATCGCGCTCTGTGTCTAGAAATCGTCCTGACCTCACAACCACGATTTTCAAAAACCTGTTTACATTACTTCTAAAGTTTTTCACTATACACGGTAACGCAACACAAGAGAAATGTTAAAAATGGTCCACTTTCAGAACAAAAATTTACAGATAATGTGCTCACCCACTTGTCATCCAAGATGTTCATGTCTTTCTTCAGCTGTACAGAAATTATGTTTTTGAGTTATACATTTCAGGATTTTTCTCCATATAATGGACTGATATGGTGCCCTGATTTTGAACTTACTAAATGCAGTTAAAATGTGGCTTCAAATGATCCCAAATGTGGTTGTAAATGATCCCAGCTGAGGAAGAAGGGTCTTATTTAGCAAAACGATTGTTAAAAATAATACAATTTAAATACTTTTTAATCTCAAACGCTTATCTTACCTTTCTCTCCCTGAACTCTGTGTATTCTGGCTCAAGACAGTTAGGGTATGTTGAAAAACTCCAAACATATTTTCTCCCTCAACTTCAAAAATCATTTAAAAATCATCCTACATCGCTGCAGAAGTACCGACACAGTCTTTGCAAAGTGAACATGCAAAGATCAAACACCCACCAAAAAAGGTAACACAGTGATATAAGACGATTTTTAAGTTGAGGGAGAACATGAGATGGGCATTTTTCGACATACCCTATCTGAAAATGAACTGGAAAAAAACAGAGCTCAGGCAGAGTGAGACAAGATGAGCGTTTGACATTAAAAAGTATATAAATTGGAGTTCCGGTTTGGTGATGTAAGAGGGAGCAGCAAAGATGAGGAGCTCCCAGCCACACTCCTTTTAAACTTATTAATGCATCTTCTTTTCTTCATTTAATTGCTTTACAACATAAAATATAAGAACTACACTTAGAACTTTATAAGGAAAGGTTGAACCTTCAAGTTCAGTACAATCTTCTATCAACAAATAAAACTGAATGGTGTTTGCTACGTTCTAGAGGATATATATATGAACACGGAGAAAAAGCAGGCCGTCTTTTAGCACACCAATTAAAATCTAAAGCTGCTTCTCAACTTATACCTCAAATTTGCAACAGTGATAATGATTTAATAGTTAATCCAATTGAAATTAATAATACTTTTAAGAACTTCTTTTTAAATTTGTATACTTCTGAAAGCCCTGAATCCAACTCTGAAATGTTGAAATTTTTAGACAATATAGATATACCCACCCTGAATTCTGTGCAGAAAACCTATTTGGAGAAACGTATACAAAAAGAAGAGATTTTAAGTGCAATTACATCTATGTAGACCAAAAAAAACCTCCTGGCCCTGATGGCTACCCAATAGACTTTTTAAAAAAAATTACAGATAAATTAGCCCCTATTCTTCTTGATATGTTTGAGGATTCTTTGGAAAGGGGTAGCTTGCCACAAACCTTGAATGTAGCAAACATTATTCTTTTGTTAAAACCTGATAAGGATCCCTTGAAATGTAATTCCTACAGACCAATCTATCTCCTAAATTCAGATATTAAAATCTTGGCAAAAGTCCTTGCTTTACGTTTAGATACAGTTATAGAGAATTTGATTTCAAAAGACCAAACCGGTTTTGTCAGTGGTCGTCATTCTTTTAGTAATATCCGGAGATTGCTAGGGGTAATCCACTCATCTAAAATTTCTCAGGACCCTGTCCCTCAGGTAGTTGTTTTATTGGATGCTGAAAAAGCGTTCGACAGGGTGGAGTGGAAATACTTATTTTCTGTGTTGGAAAGATTCAGCTTTGGAACACATTTTCTTTCACTGATTAAGTTATTATACTTTTCCCCTAAAGCATCGGTAATTACAAATAGAGTACGTTCAAAGTCTTTTCCCCTATCAAGGGGTTCAAGACAAGGATGCCCTCTTAGCCCCTTACTTTTTACTTTAGCCATTGAGCCTCTATTAATAGCATTAAGATGCTCACAGCATTTTACTGGCATTAATAGTTGGGGCATAGAACATAGAGTATCTTTATATGTCGATGATATGCTGTTGTACCTTTCAGATGCGGTTATAAGTATTCCACAGGTAGTTAGGATATTGAAACAATTTGGCACTTTCTCAGGTTATAAATTAAGTTTTTCAAAAAGTATTTGTTTTCCAATAAACAATAACACTTTCTATATTTCAAATAGTGATATACCTTTTCAGTTGTCTTTATCATGTTTTAAATATTTAGGGATAAATATCACACAGGGATTCCCTAACCTTTACAGAAAGAACGTTGCTCCCTTAATTGACAAGTTAAAACTAGGAAATGGAAATAGTTGTTTCTATCACTTGCAGGTAGAATTGTGTAAAAATGAACATTTTACCAAGGTTCTTATACTCGTTTCAATGTATCCCCTTTTTTCAGAATTTAGACAGACTTATCTCATCATTTATATGGGGCGGAAAAGCACCAAGGATTTGGAAGGAGTTTCTCCAAAGACAAAAATCTCAAGGTGGTTTAGCACTTCCTAATTTCAGGTATTATTATTGGGCTGCAAATATCTCAAAAGTACTTTATTGGCTTCAGAACTCCAAAGATGTCTGGTGTATTTCAGAGGCAAATTCTTGTAGTTCATCATCCCTTCCAGCTTTAGCTCTATCTAAACTGCCCCTTTGTATTTTTATCGTACACTCAATGTCCAGTTGTAGTAAATACCCTTAAGATTTGGTTTCAGTTTAGACAATCTTTTGGTTTTAAAGACTTCTCCATAGCCAGCCCTATATGCAAGAATCACCTATTCCTTCCAACTCAACTGGACTCAGTCTTCAGTCAGTGGAAAAAGTTGGGTCTCGCCAAATTTAGTGATCTGTTCATTGAGGACGTTTTTGCCCCATTTTCAACTCTTCAAAATATAATCTGCCAAAATCACACTTGTTTAGATATTTTCAAGTACGTCATCTAATCCAAAAGCATTGTTCCACATATCCCTCTATTCCTCCTAGTACAGGATTGGATAAAGTTTTAAATATTCCCTTACATTTGAAGGGAGTAATTTCTAATATATACAACACTTTAATGTCAATTAAAAATATTAATCTAGACAAAATCAATGCAGAATGGTCAAAGAATTTGGGATTGGATATATCAGAGGAAATCTGGAACAATGCATTACTTAAGGTGAACGGTTCAACCTCCTGTACTCACTTAGGTTTAATTCAGTTCAAAGTCCTCCAAATTCTGAAATGTTTGCAAGTGAATGTATTTGGAGGTTTAAACACTTTTATAATCAGCGTGTTAGTTGATCTGTGCTGAGTGATGGGCGCCGCCATGTTAGTTCGCGCTGAATCCGAGCTGTTGGATTTACAAAACGCAAATTCATCCTCTCCTCCTGAAAAAACATTAAAGTAAGTCTCTGATGAGCTTGGAGAAGAGCAGAGTAAACTTTATAGTTACCTACACCGGTGTGATCGTACGCTTCAGGGACCAGCCAAGAATGATCACACTGGTGTGATCGTACGTGGAAAGGGTTAAATAGAGTAAAATGTTTGTAGGCCGTGCAAACTGTGAAAGTGAAATTGTGAAAGCAAATTGTGCAAGTGAAACTGAAACTGTAATTAAATACATTTTTATGTCTTTTTTAAAAATACAACAAAAGGTTGAAAATTTACATTTGTAAATATAGAATAATAACAAAAAATGACATTATTCAACAATTTCTTCTCTTCTGTGTCATGCAAACACAAGAGTATTGTTGAATAAAGTATTATTCAAGTACTAAAGCATTCTCGTAGCATCATAAAATTGAACCACTGAAGTCACATGGACTCTTTTAAGGATGTCCTTACTACCCTTTTGGGCCTTAAACATTGTAGTTGCGTTGCTGTTTATGCAGGGTCAGAAAGCTCTTGGATTTCATCAAAAATATCTTAATTTGTGTTCTGAAGATTTTATGGGTTTCGAATGACATAAGAATGATAATTAATAACAAATTTTTCATTTGTGGGTGAACTATCCCTTTAAAAGGATAATCCTAGGGTGTCTTTGAGACATTTAACTTGAACAAACTTCCAAACAAGTGCTTCTCAACACCAGAAAAGGAATTTAATTATTTAGCCTTATTAAAATGGATCACATTTCAGATTTTCTTTGGGATATAAGACTTATAGCATGCAGAGAGAATCTGTGAATTGCAAGTCATGGAGATTTGAGTTCTGCTATGGGACCTGTGATGAGTGCTACTGCTGCTCCAATCAGAAAAAAAGATTGAGCTGGGAAGCACAACGTGTGTGTTTTTAGTAAGGAATGACTTTTTTTTCTTTATATAAATCAGTACTAATTGTTTAACATTTCTGTGGTTATTTATTCTGATGATTTTGTGATCATTTATAAAATGTTATTAATTTCCAACCAGACTGTTCATGAACAGCGATGTGTTTCGTGAATTAGTATTGTTATGTATACGAAAATATTTGTATAAATGGGTCATTTTTGGTATAAGCAAGTAGATTTAAACATGATAGAGCACCATCAAAACTAAGTTTTAGACAGAGCTGCCATTATTTTGTGAGATTAAGAGAACAAGAACCCTAGAGGAAATACCGTCCTCCCATCATTTCCCTCTTCAGTCCCAAGACGACAAAGGATTTAGTCAAATCAAAATCAAATCACCTTTATTTATATACCGCCTTTAACAATACACAATTGTGACAAGGCGGCTGTACAGTATTAAATAGGAAATAGTACATCAACAATGCAAAGGGCAACAGTAAACACTCAATTTTCAGGTAGAGGTAGTTAATCAAATACAACAAAATAAAATACAATATTGTGTGAAGATAAAGTGAAGATAAAGTGTCCCCAACTAAGCAAGCCAGAGGCGACAGCGGCAAGGAACCAAAACTCCATCGGTGACAAATGGAGAAAAAAACCTTGGGAGAAACCAGGCTCAGTCGGGGGGCCAGTTCTCCTCTGGCCAGACACAGAGGACTCACCAGGTCCTGTGGTCCTGTGCCGACAGCCGTCTAGGTGATGAGGTCTTCACTGGGGATCCGTCTCTGGGCTCATCTAGTCGATGTGGTCTTCGCTGACATTCAGGGCTGTAGAGGTCGTCTCTAAGTGCTGATCCACCGTCTGGGCTGGGTACGGACTGGATCCGGAGGACTGCAATGACCATCTGATCTGGATACGGACTGGATCTGGTGGTTAAGGTGACCTCGGAATAAGAAAGAAACAGACTAATATTAGCGTAGATGCCATTCTTCTGACGATGCACTGAGTACATCGGGTGTTATGGGAAGTGTTCCCGGTTCCGGTTGACCTAATTAGTGCAGCCTAACAATCCTTTAAAGGATTTGTGCTATAGGAATATTTTGATGTGTTATGTGTAAGCAAGGTGAAAGAGATGGGTCTTTAATCTAGATTTAAACTGACAGAGTGTGTCTGAGTCCCGAACAGTGTTGGGTAGATTGTTCCAAAGTTTGGGTGCTAAATAAGAAAATGATCTGCCACCCGCGGTTGATTTTGATATTCTAGGTATTATCAAATTGCCAGAGTTTTGAGAACGCAGCGGACGTGAGGGACTATAATGCGATAAGAGCTGGCTCAGGTACTGAGGAGCTAAACCATTCAGGGCTTTATAAGTAATTAGCAAGATTTTAAAATCTATACGATGTTTAATAGGGAGCCAGTGCAGTGTTGACAGAACCGGGCTAATATGATCATACTTTTTGGTTCTAGTAAGAACTCTAGCTGCTGCATTTTGGACCAGCTGGAGTTTGTTTATTAAGCGAGCAGAACAACCACCCAATAAAGCATTACAATAATCTAATCTTGAGGTCATAAACGCATGAATTAATGTTTCAGCATTTGACATTGAAAGCATAGGTCATAATTTAGATATATTTTTGAGATGGAAAAATGCAGTTTTGCAAATACTAGAGATGTGGTTTTCAAAGGAAAGATTAGGTTCCTAACTGATGACGAAGAATTGACAGAGCAGCCATCAAGTATTAGACAGTGTTGTAGGTTATTACACGCTGAGGTTTTAGGCCCAATAATTAACACCTCTGTTTTTTCAGAATTTAGCAGTAAGAAATTACTTGTCATCCAATTTTTTAACTCAACTACACAATCAGTTAGTTTATCATATTGGTATGTTTCGCCGGGCCACAAAGAAATATAGAGCTGAATATCATCAGCATAACAGTGAAAGCTAACACCATATTTCCTGATGATATCACCCAAGGGTAACATGTAAAGCGTAAAAAGTAATGGCCCTAGCACTGAGCCTTGTGGTACTCCATACTGCACTTGTGATCGATATGATACCTCTTCATTTACTGCCACGAATTGATAGCGGTCAGATAAGTACGATTTGAACCATGCCAATGCACTACCACTAATGCCAACATAATTTTCAAGTCTGTTCAAGAGAATGTTGTGGTCAACCGTATCGAACGCAGCACTAAGATCCAGTAGCACTAACAGAGATTTACAACCACGATCGGATGATAAGAGTAGATCATTTGTAACTCTAATAAGAGCAGTCTCAGTACTATGGTACGGTCTAAAACCTGACTGAAAATCCTCACAGATATAATTTTTCTGTAGGAAGGAAGATAATTGTGAGGATACAACCTATTCGAGATAGGTCTGTAATTAATTAATTCGTTGGGGTCAAGTTGTGGTTTTTTAATGAGAGGCTTAATAGCAGCCAGTTTGAAGGTTTTGGGGACATATCCTAATGACAGTGATGAATTAATAATATTTAGCAGAGGATCTATGAGATCTGGAAGCAGGTCTTTTAGTAGCCTAGATGGAATAGGGTCTAGCATACAAGTTGTTGGTTTAGATGATTTAACAAGTTTATACAATTCTTCCTGACCTATAGTAGAGAATGAGTGGAATTTTTCCCCAGGAGATCTATAGGACACTATCTGATACTGTAATTGACGGCTGCATGGTGACAATTTTGTCTCTAATAGTATCGATCTTGGAAGTAAAGTAGTTCATAAAGTCATTACTGCTATGCTGATGAGCATAGTCAGTGCCTGTTGGTTCTTTATTTTTTGTTAACTTAGCCACTGTATTGAATAAATACCTAGGGTTATGTTTGTTATCTTCTAAAAGAGTCGAAAAGTAATCAGATCTTGCCGATTTTAATGCTTTCCTATACGATAGGGTACATTCACGCCAAGCAGTACGAAAAACCTCTAATTTTGTTTTCCTCCAGCTGCGCTCTTTAGGGCGCGAGTGTGCTCGTTATACCATGGGGTCGGACTGTTTTCCTTAATCTTTCTTAGGCGCAGAGGAGCGACCGTATCTAGAGTCCTGGAAAAGAGAGAGTCAGTAGTTTCTGTTACATCATCAAGTTTTTCTGAGCTATTGGACATGCTGAGGAATTCAGATAAGTCAGGAAGATTACTTAGAAAGCAATCTTTTGTAGTAGAAGTGATGGTTCTACCATACTTGTAATAAGGAGTTGAATTTACAGTTTTATTTATCTGGAGTATACACGAGACTAGATAATGATCAGAGATATCATCACTTTGCTGCAGAATCTCAACGGCATTGACATCAATTCCATGTGACAGTATTAAGTCTAGAGTATGATTTCGACAATGAGTGGGACCTGACACGTGTTGTCTAACTCCAATAGAATTTAAAATGTCTGTAAATGCTGCTCCCAGTGCATCGATTTCATTATTGACATGGATGTTAAAGTCACCTACTATTAAGAACTTATCTGTAGCTAACATATAAAATCAGCGAATTCTTTAAGAAAATCTGTATGGTGCCCTGGTGGCCTGTATACATGTAACGTGGACGCTGAGGCGGCGTTAAAATCCATATGCAGAAGTTTATTGGAAACAACAGCAAACTTACACATGAAACAGGCAGAGGGTCAATAACCAGGAAAGCAGTCCAAAACCATAAACGTAATCCGAGCAGCAAGGTGAAAACACAGGCAGTGGGTCTAAATACCAAGAAGTCAGTCCAATCAGGCAAACAATCCGACAAGGGTAATCCGTAAACTCAATAAACCAAAAGCAAAGCAAGACGGCAACAGGTAATCCAACAGAGTAAATATAGAAACGCTCGGTAAGGCAGGTGAAACTGGCAATACTTCGCAAAGTATTGAGCACATGGCCAGTCTTTAAATAGTGACAAACAGGAAGTAACAATAGAAGCAGCAGAGGGAGTGTACAAGCAGTCCTAGGGTGAGAGCTCCCTCTGCTGGCTTGGCGTTACAATACAGTAGCAAGTACAAACGTCATGGGGGATTTATCATTAACACTTGTTTCTCTGTCTAGTGTCTATACTAGTCTAGTGAACATACTAAATCTTAGACTCTGTTAACACACAAGTTGATAACCGAAACTGATATTATCTCCATTTGTAACCTATTATTGCATTTCTTCACTAATATCTGTCCAAAAGCAAAGACTGCAATGTTTGTATCTCAAAATGGCAGAATGTTTTTAGAACGTCATTTCCATCTTTGATTCTTCTCGCAGCTGTGACTACGACTACTATGGTCATCACGACACAATACTTTCTGCAGACTTCAGCTGTTGTTCAGGGTGGCCAGTACCTTCCATACCAACCTTACGGAGGCCAACCAACATCAACTGGACCATATCAGTAGGCTGGTATGATCTGCAAACGAGATGACCACAACTAAGATGGTGAACCATCAAAATGATTGCCATCTTTGGTTTTCCAGTAGGTCCAAGGTATCCTGTTCCCATCCAGGTAGCATATTATTGCAGTCAGGCTATGTACCCTCTACAGTCATCGCTGCCCACAGAATACACCTCACCTCAACCAGCTTATACCCTGTTTACACTGGTTGCACCACTTCAGTCATCAGGACCAGTAACTAAACCAAAACCACTGGATTGTGGAGGGTTTTGCATTTTTGCTCTGCTGTTGTGAATTGTGCAGCTACTGTAGTAACTATCCTACAATTGCTTTGAGAACACAAGATTTATTGTTGTTCATTAATATTTCCATATTTATGCTTTCTTACAATTATTTACACTTGCTATGGACACTTATTTCTCTTAACCAAATATCTATCCGTTTTCCATTTATTTTGGATCCTAGATTGGTACAGATATTTTGCAATTGTAAATTTGTTAAATTGCGAATGTCCCTTACGAAAATTAACTGTGGTTTTACTAGAAATAAAACCAAAAAAACATGTTTACTATAGTTAAACCATGGTAACCATAAATTACCCATAGTCTTATTCAGAGATGCTCACAAGTCTCTGAGCTAGAGTCCAAGTCAAGTCTCAAGTCTCTGAGCTAGAGTCCAAGTCAAGTCTCAAGTCTCTGAGCTAGAGTCCAAGTCAAGTCTCAAGTCTTTGAGCTAGAGTCCAAGTCAAGTCTCAAGTCTCTTTATTATATTAAGTCTCTGGTTATAATAAGTGTTGCATCACGTACAGCGACCCATCCAACACTGCATAGCTATATACAAGGAATTCAAAGCATGTAATATGTTATAATGACTCCTTTATCTATTAGCATACAGCAGGGGTCACCAGATCCGGTCCTGGAGGGCCGGTGTCCCTGCAGAGTTTAGCTCCAACTCTAATCAAACACATCTGAACCAGCTAATCAAGGTCTTACTAAGTATACTTGAAACTTCCAGGCAGGTGTGTTGAGGAAAGTTGGAGCTAAACTCTGCAGGGACACCGGCCCTCCAGGACCGGTTCTGGTGACCCCTGGCATACAGTATCAGCTTTGATTTTGGTATATAATCAGTGTAAACAGGCTACTGCAACATGACAAAAACACCAAGAATGCTTTACTTTTAAGTTAATATCTGTATTTTGCCTTGTAGCATGAACACACAGTACAGTACAGACCAAAAATTAAGAAAGACCAAATATGGTCAAACATCACATTGTAGCTAAATGCAAAACACTATTGCAAGAAACCAAATGATGTGAAATATATGAAGAGTTAAGATGCAAAAGCCTCTAAGTGCCATCTGAAATTTTCTTTAGAATGATAATTTTTATCAAGCTTGTATATTTAAGTTCAATAATTTAAACTTAAATGGCAATGAAAACAACCTATTAATTGTCATTTAAGTGAAATTACTTAAATTACTTAGCCAGCGGGACGTAAATGATTACGTTAATCGACCACCACAAGTTTGGCAATTAACCCTTGTATGGTGTTTGGATCTGTAGGACCCGTTTTCATTTTTTATCAAGAGAAAAATGATACGATTAATTATTTTTTCAAACTCATTGGCCTTGGCTCATTTTCTGTGAAGAATATATATCTAAACACATTTTCAATGACCACACTGGTCACACACTCTCTCACACGCACGCACGCACTCAAACACTCAAGCACGCACACACACACACACACACGCACACACACACTCACTTGGATATGTGGTTTAAGGGACTCTCCATAGGCGTAATGGTTTTACTAATGTACCAACTGTATAATCTATCCTCCTACACTAACCCTACCCCTAAACCTACCAATCACAGAAAACTTTTGGCCTTTTATGAATTAAAAAAAAAAAAAAAACACCATTTAGTAGGGCTGGGTATCGATTCAGATGTTCCGATTCGATTCGATTTCGATTTTCAAGTTCTTAATTCGATTCTATTTCGATTCTCGATTCAATACTCGATTTTCGATTCTATTTCGATTCTTGATTTCAATTCTTGATTTGACAAGAGATTTGTAGTATCAGGGCTCTACACTTACTTTTCTTGCTAGGAGCACTTGTGCTCCTAATTTAAAAAATTTAGTAGCACAATCAAAATTTTAGGAGCACATTCTAAACAATAATCCAAAAATCTGATAAAAAAATTTGCCTTCCCATTATGAGGTGATATTTGACTCCTTAAAGTGATTTACAGGGGAATTTAACCTTTGTTTTTACCTTTTCATATGTTTAATGAGGCTCAGAGGTGGCAGGAGTGCAAACATATTCCTAAATTCATTGTTGAGATTAATGTTTTAAATCAAATTTTTTTTAATACAGAAATGTTAAATGATTTAAATAACTGCCAGCAGGTGGCGGCAAGAGACTGATTTAATTACTGAATCATATCATTCATTTGATTCGTTCGAACTGCTGCTTCATTTAGGAATAAAGTGTGACTGTCTTTATGAATGGGAAATTGAATCATTTCACTAGATTCGTTTTAAAAAGGAGTTCATTCATAAACGAAACACCGCTGTGTTTGAATGGAGATGCGCAGCGGCTCAGTTGTGACTTGTTTCAGACTACTTTTGACGACGAAATAGAGCAAAATCAGGCAATAGTGTTATAGTCAGACAATGTAAGTCACTTAATAATAACATCTTGTTTATTTAACGGCTGTATTAAATCAGTATCTCATTTACAAACTCCCTTAAAATTAGTAAAAGCTTAGTTCGCGATATCACAAAGCTCTATTATAATCAACGACGCTGTCTATACTGTCACTAACTCGAGCTGCGGGACTCGTGAACAATGTTTATTTTTAGGAAACAACTGATGAGCTCGCTGTTATTCCCCTCCCTCCCTTACCTATAACCTGCCCATGTAACAGGTGACGTGTATCTGCTGCGCGCGGGCGCGGCCACACATTTTGTCTCTTACTGCAGTCTCTTACTCTTACTCTCACACTGCAGTCTCTTATTTACACTTATTATTTACAAAATGTGTGGCCGCGCCCGCGCGCAGCAGATACACGTCACGTGGAGGGGAAAAACAGCGAGCTCATCAGTTGTTTCCTAAAAATAAACATTGATCACGAGTCCCGCAGCTCGACTCCGAGTCGAGTCTGAAGTCTTTCGAGGACGAGTCTCAAGTCGAGTCTAAAGTCACTGTGTGTGCGACTTACGTCGCACTCGAGTCCGAGTCTCAAACTGGAGTCCCCATCACTGGTCTTATTACACAAACCATAGTTTAACCATGGTATTTGTAGTAAACCTTTGGTTATACAAATGGTAATCAATGCGCCAAAAACCATGATTATTACACTTTTACTATAATAAAACCATGGTTAATTTTCGTAAGAGGTGTTGATTGATTCAAGGTGACTATCATCTAGTTTATGTTATCTTTCACAGTTTTCTTGAAGAATATTTTGGAGAGCAGTGGGTTTTTCTCAGACATGTTCTGTCTGATTGTATTGATATAACTGTGTTTTTAAAATCAATATGCTTCACACGTGGTGGTTTTTGGTTTTGTTGAGAGTTTCTTGCATGGGAGGGGCGCTACAGCCACTTATCAAGATTGTTTGGGTTATAACAGCAAGAAAAACATGGTTTAATTGGTCAGGCAGTCTCCGGAAATACACAATCAGCACAAAATTAGCTATTGATGTGGATGAGCTGCGCTATGCCTACAACAATACGGTTCTTCTGCTCTTGTCTGCGGATTTATTTGCGGTGACAGCAGGTAAGTGTCTAATTGTTTAATCAAATTAGTAAGCACTGTATACGTAAAAATCTGTAGAAAAAAAAAAGTTTATAGTACCCCAAATGTTTTTTTTCGTCTGACCGATTACAGGTTTAGTGGCATTGTTTACGTTCAGTGGTGCCAATAGCACTTTATTCAAAGACTAAATGGGTTGTTTGAAAGCTGTAACACTTAATGTTTCTAATGTTTATTTTCCCTGATCTGTCCAGAAGCAAAACCTTAAAATATTCAAGTCATTCTCCCCAACGAATGGAAGACTTTTTCATCGTGATCGTAGTGTTTTTGGTGATGTCCTTTACCGTGTTCATCATCTTCTAGCTGTGTAAATGTGCAACGAAACTTCAACGTAAGTGTCAGTATGTGTTTACAAAGAGCTGCATCTGGGTTTTGTTCATAGTAAATGCTGTCTATTGATTTATCTTTTGTAGAAACCATGCTGTCAAGAACATCTACACAATACCATCCACAGGGGAGTCAGTACTCACCTCGCCAGGCTACTAACCTACAGTCAGCTTGTGGATGGCAACCCGTTTCAACTGGACCAACTCTGGGACAACTCTATGCACTGGGACCACCACCCATATATCAGGAGGCTGGTAAGATTTGAAAACATCTACCTGTTTGGCAAAAAACAAGACCAAATTTTGTTGAACTTTAATTGTTTTTTTCATGTTGCAACAAAAAGAGATAGTTCACCCAAAAAATGAAAATTCTGTCATCATTTACTCCATGCAAACACAAAAGAAGATATTTTGAAGAATGTTGGAATGTAACCGGGCCGTTGACGTTAGCCACCAACTTCCATATTATTTTTTTGCCGAACTATAGAAGTCAATGGTCACCTTCAGCTGTTAACAACTTTATTCAAAATATCTTCTTTTCTACAAGAGGGTGAGTAAATGATGACAGAATTTTCACTTGGGTTGAACTATTGCAAAATCTAGCCAACCAAACTAAAAAGTGAGTGGAAGTAGAGAGCTAAAGTCTTTATCTTTTTTATCACCACGGAGCTATTTCTTCACATGCCAAGAAAAATCTCTTGCGTAAGTATGTGTGTGAGTTTCTGAGAACAGGATTGTGGTGACAGTGGGCAAAAAGAATGATTTTGCAATGGTGCAATTGACACAGACAACTGAAAATAAGAAAATTTACATTACATGGAAAATAAATCGTGTCAATCAATCCTGTCTTTAATTACTGAACAACTAAATTAACATATTTGCTGGTTTTTGTTCAACAGCAGGTCAGTTTCTTTCTCCCTTCAGCCAAGTGGCATATGATGGTGGTTAGAACATGTACCCTTTACAACCACTGGTTCAACCAGCGCTTCCCACAGACTATTCATGCGTTTATGACCTCACGGTTAGATTATTGTAATGCTTTACTGGGTGGTTGTTCTGCTCGCTTAATAAACAAACTCCAGCTGGTCCAAAATGCAGCAGCTAGAGTTCTTACTAGAACCAAAAAGTATGATCATATTAGCCCGGTTCTGTCAACACTGCACTGGCTCCCTATTAAACATCGTATAGATTTTAAAATCTTGCTAATTACTTATAAAGCCCTGAATGGTTTAGCTCCTCAGTACCTGAGCGAGCTCCTATCTCATTATAGTCCCTCACGTCGGCTGCGTTCTCAAAACTCTGGCAGCTTGATAATACCTAGAATATTAAATTCAACCACGGGCGGCAGATCATTTTCTTATCTAGCGCCCAAACTTTGGAACAATCTACCCAACACTGTTCGGGACGCAGACACACTCTGTCAGTTTAAATCTAGATTAAAGACCCATCTCTTTAACCTTGCTTACACATAACACATCAAAATATTCCTATAACACAAATCCTTTAAAGGATTGTTAGGCTGCACTTATTAGGTCAACCAGAACTGGGAACACTTCCCATAACACCCGATGTACTTAGTGCATCGTCAGAAGAATGGCATCTACGCTAATATTAGTCTGTTTCTTTCTTATTCTGAGGTCACCTTAATAGGTGGATCAGCACCTAGAGATGACCTCTACAGCCCTGAATGTCAGCGAAGACCACATCGACTAGATGAGCCCCAGAGACGGATCCCCAGTGAAGACCTTGTCACCTAGACGGCCGTCGGCACAAGACCACGGGAACCAGATGAGTCCTCTGTGTCTGGCCAGAGGAGAACTGGCCCCCCGACTGAGCCTGGTTTCTCCCAAGGTTTTTTTCTCCGTTTGTCACCGATGGAGTTTTGGTTCCTTGCTGCTGTCGCCTCTGGCTTGCTTAGTTGGGGACACTTTATCTTCACACGATATTGTATTTTATTTTATTGTATATGATTAACTACCTTTACCTGAAAATTGAGTGTTTACTGTTGCCCTTGGCATTGTTGATGTACTGTTTCCTACTTAATACTGTACAGCCGCCTTGTCACAACTCTGTATTGTTAAAGGCGGTATATAAATAAAGGTGACTTGACTTGACTTGACTACACCTCACCTCAACCCCCGTACAACCCTGCTTACATGGTATCACTAAAGACCAGGTAACCACCCAAACAAGGATTGTGGAAAATTTCGTATTTTCATGCTTCTTTGCCTTTGAGTATTGCGCAACTACAACAGACTCCAATAAGATTGTGTTGAGACTAAAAGTATTGTTGTTGTTCATGTGCATTTGCCATTACTAAGTTTATACTTGCTTTGTAAACTTGATTTTTTATTTACTACAGTTATGACCCACTGTTCGTTTGTTTCTCTTCATTTGAACCAAATTTGCTTTTACTGAATGGCCTTTTGTTTAATGGTCAATAAACACCATCTTTATTGAATGGTCAAAAGTTATTGTATCATTTCTATGTGTAAAAACAATCCTTTGTTTTCTAAAACCTATACTTTCCTAAATTTCAAGGTCACTGTTATCCTAACAAGAATAGAAGGGAGGTTTTAAGCATATTTCATAAAATAATTGTATTCTGAAACACAGTATAGAAAAACTAAAATGAGATGTTTTAAAAAGAACTCAAATCCCAAACCAAACCTGAGCTCATGATGAAAACATACCTGTGGAAACGTTTTTGCAAAACACGAAATACATACAGTGTACGTTTCGTGACACATGTGATGTGAAATGTCCACTGGGTGGTGCTAAAAGAGTGTTCGTTCGCCCCCAAAATTTAGTTGTAATCTTCTTCGTGCTACAGTGGTTACTGTTCTCTAATTTTCATCACTGTGTTTTCCACAAAGTAAAGGTTTTTGTTGAAATGCCTTGGATATTTTGTCAAACATGCAAGTAGAACAGTGATATCGCTAATATTCCTTTGAATTTAAAATTTTTAAAGGGGTCATCGGATGCAAAGTTCACTTTTACATTTTGTTTGAACATTAATGTGTGTTGGCAGTGTATGTACACATTATACCGTATAATATAATGATAAAAATACATGCAGTGGTTTTAATCTTTAAAGTTAAAAAGTTTAATTAATTTAATAATTTAATAAATTTTAATTAATCTGTAAAAATAATATTCCCTTTTTCAAATCAAGCCATTCTTAGATGCATGTCGTTGTGGCGTCACACCCACAGAGGCCGCTCCCACGATAGTTGATTGACATGAGCGTTTTACCTCAGACCTGCCTTACATCAGCTGTAACAGTCTGACCTCCATTGTTTCGATGCCGGAGCAGGGATGTAAGGTAGACAAGAATATCTCCGATTGAGCGATTGAGGTGTTGTGTTGCTGGATGTAATAATGAACATAGTGGTCGTCATTTACTCCCGACATCTGAGCCGCTGAAGATGTAGTGGATTACGTTTGTTTGTGAAGGGAATGCGCCTCCCGATCTACATATATCTGTCTATGTTTGCACGAATCATTCATGATCCAGCTTCACTTACAGCAGAAGTGAGTATAAGGGTTTTTTCAATGAATCGTTGTGATCGCCTTTCCTAAAAACATGCTAGTTAGCAAGTTTAGCGGCTAAACACGGCCAAATGCAGTTAAAGTAAACAGGCTCGTCACTCCACACAGAGAAGAAAAGGGCAGAGCGAGCAGAGCTCATTAATGTTTAAAGCAACCTTGACCAGAACAGGATGATTTTTGCAGAGCTGATTTTGGCAAGGTAAAAAGGGTGTTGTTTTACACTACCATTGAGAATTTTTAACCAACGTATATTATAGACTTTTCATTAAGACCCTAAAGAATCATATCAACTTGTGGAAAATGCACATCCAATGACCCCTTTAACCCTTATGCATCAATTTTAAAAAGTTACACATAGGTTCATAGAGGACAAAAATGTCCATGTCAAAAAAGCTCTAATAAAAATTTTAAGCTTGGGAGTACAGACTTAAGTTTGGTCTTATTTTAAAGAAGACCCTTGGCAGATTATTGTTTTAGTTAAAATAAGTTGTAAAAAATTGAAACCAAAAAAGTTACAGAGGTTTAAGTTTATGAAAATTATTTATGAGCTATTTTTTATATAAAATATATATTTTATAGAACAATTTGAACTAAAAAGTTGATAGAAAATCAAAGCCATAAATCTAAACAATTTGTGTTACAAATTTGAGGTTGATATCTGGAAATATTAGCTTTTAGTAAGATTTTGTTTGGGTGTAGTACCAAACATTTCCCATTACATTCCAGCAAAGCTCCACTGGTATAATTTCTCTCTCTCAAACATTACAGGTGCACACACACAAACACACAAAAATTTTAGTTAGGACACACATACAAACCACACTCTGACATCCATACCAACATACCCACACAATTATAGCTGCATAATTTATCCACTTGACTCTATATTATGCATAAGCAGAAAACAGCAATAAAGCGAAAATTTGCTTTATATGCCAAACTTTTAAAAAATGGCACCATCTAGTAAAAAAAGCCTTCCCAACAGAATTAAAGCCTTTGAACAAATATTGCATCATTTTATAGTTAAATGGCCCTGGGATTAAAAATTGCAGTTTTAATGGGTTTCAATGAGGACATTTTTGTCCAAAAGGTCCTGAGAGGAACTAATTTTTGTACCTATGTAAAATAGATTTAATAAAGGAAATTAGGGTGGAATATTAAAATTCCAATAAAAATACACCACGGAGCCAAAACATTATGCAGTTAGCATTAACACAGGCAAAATGATCAATAATAATAATAAAAATAATAAAAATAATAAATAAAATGCACAAAAATGTCCATAAGGTTGCACAAGGGTTAAAAAAAGATTTGTCATATATTTTAGGAGCAAGTCACCAACAAACCCTGATTGTACTGGTTAATGAAGTTTCACTTCAACAGTTGTGTGTGTTTTTCCCTTTCGCTTTCGTTTCTCCCCACTACTTGAAAAAAAAGTCCAAATGGTCCTTTAGACGCCCACGAGTATGATTTGGTAATACTGTACGCATCAAGAGGAGACATTAATGTGATGAAGACGGAAGAGCTACACGATGGCGTCTACCTTAGCGGTTCTTCTGCTCCTGTCTGCGTGTTTATTCACAGTAACAGTCGGTAAGTCAGCCAACCTGTTACTCAAATCTAAAGAGACACTTTAAACTTGTTTTTGGGCGGTTTACCGATCATATCATCGCAGAAAGCAGTAGGAATGTGCCTAAATCGATTACACAAGACTATTGGATGTGCTATATTCAGGGTTTTTAGAGTTTTTATTACTTACACGTTCTTTCAGTTTAGTTTTTGCTTATGTTGTATAGCCTACATCACTTGATGTAACGGTACTTTTTGAAAAAAAAAAACGATGTTCATGTCAAAGTCAGTTCTCTTGATTCTCTTAGAATTTCTCTGATGAAAGTCATCAGATGGTCTTTTATAAAATGGTTTGCATTTCTACTGTTCTTTTAGGTGGTGATGGCTGTCAGAGCTACTTTGACAGGAGTGGGAGCTACAGGCCCCTGAAGAGCTGCAGTTATTGGGAGCACTGCTGTGGAACCTGCGATAACAGATACTGCTGCTCGAGTGGATATAAGAAGTTATCCGAGACTGATCAAAATTTCTGCAATTTGTAAGTACTTTGAGGTAATTTCGTTATTAATAAAATGTCCGTTAGACCCAAAGCTTCCTTTTTATACACCCTCATATCACATATGACCTCATATCACCCTCAAACACGTATGATTATGTTTAATTTCCTGAACACAAAAGCAGAACTTGTGAAGAACAACGTGATTGTTTGAATCTTACTGAAATGTGTGGTATATATTTTGTTAATATCTGTTTTTGTTTTTGATCTAAATCTAATTGTTGATGTAAATCTCAAACTTGAAACCTTATCTTAAAATGTGCTTTTCTAATGTTTCCGCTTTGTGTTAGTTGTTAGTAGCTCTGTCTTTTCCTTTTCATGTCTCACCCACCATTTCCTACAGAGCTTGTGGTCTTTTTCACAGAAATGCAGCTTGCAAAATGCATCCTACATATTAGTACATGTTACGCTTTGAATGGCCACTTATTTTTTAAAGAACAAACACTTTAAGTAGTTGCTTTAAATAGCTGTGTTGTTCTCGTCAACTTAAAGACAAGGCAATAGGGAAGTAGTATAATGCAAGTTCTGCATTTTAATAAATAAATAAGATTTATAGATGCAAAAGTGTTTCTAATGCTTGTTGTTTCATGTTTTTATCTGTTCAGCAGAGAAAACAGCGGAGAAATCAGCAGAGCTGCCTTTAATGGAATAGTAGCTGTGGTTGTGATTCTCATCGTGTTCATCACTTTCATCATCTGCTGCTGCTGCCCCTGCTGCTGTATCTATAAAATGTGTAGAAAACCCAGACGTAAGTGTTTTAGTGTGAAAGGAATAGTTTACCAAAAACTGAAAATGACCTCACCCTCAGGCCATTCAAGATGTAGATGAGTTTGTTTCTTCATGGGAACAGATTTGCTGAAATTTAGCTTTACTCAAATTGCTCACCAACAGTCGGATCCCGTGCAGTAAATGGGTGCGGTCAGAATGAGAGTCATAAAAACATTACAATAACCCACAGGTAATCCACACCACTCCAATTCATCAGTTAGCATCGCATGAACCAAAAAAACTGTTTGTGTGTAAAAAACCCTAATTTTTAGGGATTATTTTGTCCAGAAGCAACAGTTTAAAGTCAAAATTATCTCAATGATGGATTTGTTTCTTACAAACACACAGCTTTTCACTTTGCTAGATGTTAATCGATTGACCAGAGTGGTGTGGATTACTTGTGGATTATTGTGGTGTTTTTATCAGCTATTTGGACGCTCATTCTGACGGCACCCATTCACTACAGAGGATCTATTGGTGAGAAAAAATTCTCCAAATCTGCTCTGATGAAAAAACAAACCCATCTACAAGTAAATGTGCAGCCAATTTTATTTATTTATTTTTTTTTGTGAGCGGTTCCTTTATTGGAGATTATATGTTATAGTAAAATTGAATTATAAATTGATTTCTGTCTTGTTTATCTCACAGCTGTGGTAACAACGCAAGTAACCACAGTCACGAATATGCAAAACATTCAGCAACAGCCTGCAATGCAGGGGGTCCAGTACCCACAATACCAACCAGTGCCGACTCAACCTGGTTATGGTGGTCATCCAATGCAGATGGGACCATATCAGGGACAGCAATATGCACCAGGACCCCCACCTCCGTATCACATAGCCAGTAAGAACACCTAGTACTATAACCATGTAGTAGTCATTTTTTTTTCTGTAAAAGTAACTATTTTTTCCCCTCGTTTCCAGCGAGTCCTGGATATCCCACTGGTCAGAGTGCATATGACGGAGGCCAGGCCATGTACCCCACGCAACCGCCTGCCCAGCCAGGTGTAGCTTATATGCATTCAGAGACATCGAGTCAGCCGCCCTACAACCCCGCCTACGTGCAGCCACCAAACACTGGTTACTAAACCGCAACCGTCTATCACATCAGTCACTGCTGGATTGTGGAGGTTGACGCACTTTCGTGAGGCAGTAAGAATGTGTCTAATTCAATTATTCAAGACTATTGGATGTGCTATAGTCAGGGTTTTTAAAGTTTTTATTACTTTCACTTTCTTTCAGTTTAGTTTTTGCTCTGTGACACACTGGAAAAATGGGAATTGTAAATAAAACAAAGATTACTACAGCACATTTTTGAAGAATATAGTATTTTTTAAATGCAGTTTTAGTTTTAATGTTTTCTACTTTCAGCATTATTCTAGTATTGTTATTTTACTTAACTGTACTGATAAGCAACAAAAAAATTTATATACTAAAAAAATAAAATCTTATATCTAACTTCTCATTTTTATTTTAATTATTCGTTTTAGTTAATGTTTTTTAGTTTTGGTTTATGTAATTTTGTTACAGAGTTTTTGGTTTTTACATTGGTTTTTTAATAGCAGGAACAGTGATTCTATTTATAGAATGCGTCAGTTTTCCATTTTGAGTTTTTGAATAACAATGAGTGTCACAAAATTGACACAATTATGTTATGACTTTGTACCAACTTTAAAGCACAGAATGGTTGTCAAGGTAGTAAAAATTGTTACATTTTTGATAAAGCAACCTTTGTTCAGCATTAGGAAACCACTGTTTTCGCAGTTCCCTTACAGATTGTATTATTTTGTTTCAGGAGACAGAAAATGGGGAGCTAAAAAGGGCTTAAAGGAGAACACCAAAGATGTGAAACTGACAGAGTTCGGACTCTTTTATGCAATGTTTTGTGAACTTGCAGCACTTGAATGTATATGGGGCCCCCTACTGGTGAAATAAAAAAAAAAACAATCTCTAATGTTTGTCTTGCTACTTTTTTATTTACCCTTTATTTAACCAGGCAAGTCAGTTAAGAACAAGTTATTATTTTTAATAACAGCCAATAAATATTTTACAATTCTTTTTACTCTTACTTTCATAGATTAGTAGAGATTAGAACAGAGTGGTAGAAGGGAGAAGATTTTTTCCACATAAGTTTATTTGGAAAGCCAAAAGAAGACATTTACCGATTATTTCGTTTGTCAAGCTATGTTATTTTCAATTTGCCTCAGGAAATAAAAGACGACTTCAAACCCACAACTAGGAGGAATCATTATACCAGGTCTATCAAAACTTATCACAACCCTTCATTTTTGCATTTTATATTTATTTTTGGTCAGTATTACATGTAACAAGCTGCGCCTGTCGTAAGTAGATCATCCGCACTTGATGAGCATGTGCTCTGCTTATTTGCGCCATAGACATATATAGAGAGTAGACGCCGCATCGACCGATACTCCCTACTGGGGCTGACGAGACGTGGGGCCGCCATCTTGGACCGGTCACCCGCTCCACTCAGTGTAATCTGTTTGGCAGGTGTAATGAGCTGTCAACGCATTTAATTAATCATACCTCACGGAATACCGAACTGATTTTCACGCGGTTTTTTTTTGCTGCAAAGGTCATAAATGTAGCTGTGATACATGACACATGGTTTGGCGTATTTTAATATTGATAGTGAGCTTAACAGTAATATAATGAATATCTCCGTTCCTGTGATAGTATTGGGTCTTTTAAGAGGGTCTAAAGACTTACAACATGGACTTAGTTCATTAAGCACTTCTAATGCGTTATGGTTTGTATAGTTTTATTCTATTTTCATTTGGCTGTTTATTAATTTGACATTGTTGTTCATTACTGATATTCTCCTTAATGTAGTCTTACCATGCTGTTATTATATTTTGCTTGAATTGACATTGTTTATTATTGCTGTTTTCCCTCATTTTCATTGTTTATTTCATTATGCTATTGACTGAATTGACGTTGTTCATTTTTGCTATTCTCCTTATTAGCTATAATCTGACCAACATCTCAATCTGTTCCCTGTTAAATTTAAGTATTATATTGTTTTGTATTTATGTCACTTTGGACAAAAGCGCAACCATAACCATATGAGGTGTAGGCTATGATAGGAATTTTGCAAATCACACACTATAAATATGATAGAGAAGCAGAAACAGATAGTGACGGTAAAGGTATTTTAATAAGTTGAAGAAACACTATATGAATATTACATTAGAGTCTACTTGGAGTATTTCATTCTCTCTCGCTCACACACACACACACACACACTTGTTCAGGCATGTTCTCTCACTTCTGCTGCTGCTACGCGATGTAATCAATTCCACAGTATGCCCGGTCCAAGATGGCGGCCGCATTTCTCGTTTCCAGCAGCCAATGCGGCGTCTATGTCTATTATGTCTATGATTTGCGCTGCTTAGTATATTGCATTGGACGATATGTAAATGAGATGTTGCGTCTGTGTTCTTTAATTTAGGTGTTGTCACCAAATCACCAGCACAAATTTCCACACCCATCGGTGCTGCTTCTGGAATTGCGCTCTCGTGCTAATTTGTAAAGTAAATCTGGCCTGTTTAGTAAATTTGGCCAGGGATAAAAAGTTTGCACAATTTATTATCTGCAATACCATTGTGTAGCCACTAGATGCCTGTATAGCCCTATGTAACAATCCCTAGTAGCAAAGAAATTTTCATCACACATTTTATTTTAAATAATTTTATTACATTTGCATTTGGATACATTAGACAGTATCAGTGGCTTCTGTTTTTTGTATAATTGTTTTGTTGTTGTTGTTGTTGTTATTGTTTAAAACATTGATTTGCAGGTATTGCATTATTATTTTAGTCAAACTTACAAAAAACTTCTAGTACCCCGAACTAAATTTAAAAAAAGCATGATTAGTGGCATAAAAAGTAATCAGAATGCAGCTACTTCTTTCGTTACTCAATGATTTGTGAACTTCCCCTTTAAATAACGCGACGCTCTGTCCTTTATGAGTACAGTATGACGCTGTTCCCTTTAAGTGTTATTAAAAGTGAATGAACTGAATCAGCATCTGGACACTTCCGTAAGTATGCTTTAAATTCGTCAAATTTTTTACTGTACCAATATTTTAATTTGGCTTTTAAATAGAGATTTATTGCATGGCAATGAAAGCGTTATCTTGCCAAAGCATTGATAAAACCCATTGATCGAATGGTGCAGTTTGGCGCTTTAAATGCAAACTTTGCATGCAACAATCAGGCAACAATTGACAGCGCTCTCATCCAATGGCATACAAGCATCGTCAGATTGACAATAGACTAGCCCAATGATGTTAGGGGATCCAGTGGCGGAGGCAATCATATTTTAGGCTATCTCAAGCCTGCTAAAATGTAGTGCCAGTACGTGCGCTCATTGGCGCCTCCTCAAGCTGGTGGACCGCCTAGTTCAGAATCGGAAACAGTACTGAATCTGGCACTTACTGTTTTAAGTCTGTGACAAAAAGTTGTGACAAATTCAATATACTTAATGGGATAGTTCACCCAAAAATAAAAATTCTGTGATCATTTACTCACCCACAAGCACAAAAGAGGACATTTTGAAGAATAATGTAACCAAAAAAGTTGACTATAGCTTTTGACTTTCATAGTATAGTTTTTTTCCATACTTTGTAACAGGGGCGATTCTAGGATTTTCATTTTAAGGGGGCTCAGCCCCCTATGAGGATATAATAATAATAATAATAATAATAATAATAATAAAATAATTGCCACATGCATTGGTATACGTATTATATTGAAAGTTACATTTTTAAATGAAAAAGGCAACATGATCGTTTTATAAAGATGTGATGTGATGAGAAGTGACCTTAGCGAAAATTAGGGTGTTTTCACACTTGGGTCCTCTTTAAAAGAACCGAACCCAGACCCTTTTAAGTGGACCAAGAGGTGGACCAAGTGAAAAAGGACCCAATTTTCTTTATGTTCACACTGTCGCTGTGCCTGAAAGAGGACTCAGATCCTTTTTTGGTCCACTTAAGCCGCAATGGTGTCTCAGACCTCTTTGTACTCAGACTGTTGGTTTTTGGATAGTCCAGTTCAGTGTTTGATGGCTGACATTATGGCCTTCAAAATTTGAATATTTTTATCTTTTGCACAAAAATATAAGTTTTGTACACCTTTAATATTTTATTTTGCATATTTATTTTACATTTTTTCCCTTGTTTTTGTAATCATGTTTATTTCATAGCACACAGGGTTTCTGCAGGATTTTTAAGCACAAATTTAAGCCTGCACTGATAAAATTATTGCCATATGAGTGGGGTAGGGCGATGTCTACAGTAGCATATTAACTGTAAAATGACTGTAAAAGGCATGATTTACAGTTCATATAAGCCTACAGGTTTTCAAAAAAAAAAAAGAGAGCTAAACTTAATATTTCAGCCTTTAAACTATTTTTAAGAAAAGAGTCAAAAGTATCAATTATTATATTTATGGTTTAGTGGTTTATTGGCTGGTTTAATATCAATTATAATATAACTAGAAGGGCTGATTAAAAATGCTAATTCGTTCTCTGCCAGTAGGTGGCGCTTTTTTCACAAATATAACGATTTCCCCGGTAACGGCAGTACACAAAGCAGCACAGCACCTCACTTTGAAACGTGCAGCGCTCATATTTATCCAATAAAATCATACCCTTTTTAATTTTAATAATCACATTATGCTATATGGCAATACTTGTCTTTTCTTCCCCACTGTATTTTTATGGCCTTAAATTTGATACAATTAAATTTAAGACTTTTTAAGGACCCGCGGAAAAAGCACTGATGACATTGAAAAAAAAAAAAAAATAAATTGGACAAATAAAATAAAATACAGTAAACTGCTTTAAATTGTTCAGGTACATTATAGGTAGGCCTATCCTTAGAAGGAGCATTTAAGTAAGAAATTGAATAATCAAATGAAAAAACTTAAAATGCATATTATTAATCGTAATTCTCATGTTAGCCTGCTGTACTAGAGCTAGACTTGTAGTCAAGACCGCCTAAACCGAGACCAAGTCACTACCAAGACCAGAAGGTATCGAGACCAAGACAAGACCAAGACCAAGACCAAGACAGACCATGTCAAGACCAAGACCAAGTCGAGACCAAGACCGATACAAAGTCGAGACCGGAGAAAAAAAACAGACTAGTGTTGAAGCTACGCAATAACTTGTATGAACAGCAGCATACTAGGGTTCAGCCGCAGTTTACATTCAATACATATTAGACGGTATTACTTCAACTACAGGCAGAGCAATACAGAGACAGACCATGTCATGTGTGTGACTGAGCTCACTGTAAATGTTTTTTCAGACTGGGTGAGATCAACTATGTGTAGCAATTGTATGACGGCTAGGGCTGGGCGATAAAACGATAACGATATGTATCGCGATAAACACGTGATCGATATCAATAAAAAATGTGTTGGATAAAACGTTCGATATTTTTTATTCTTCTGTGTCGGAAGAAAACAGAGGTTGCGAAGCAAGTTTGGTTGCATTAACAAAGGCACTCGCTCTCTGGTAACCTAGCAACGTAGGGAGTGACACGCTAACAGCCAATCATGTAACAGTATCAACTTTCGTTGCGCCATATCGTTGTCTCCTGCTGGTCTGCTGGATTCCTCTTCATAAGCAGAAAATGAGTGCCGCAGCGAGCGAGGAAATTTTAAATAAAAGAGGAAAAGTCAGCTCGCCAGTATGGCAGTTTTTTGGATATTATAAGTCTGACCGTAGTCAGACCAATGTCTTCTGCAAATTATGCAAGACCGTCATCCCCGCCAAGACTGGTAATACCACGAACTTGATGTACCACCTTAGCCGCGCTCACCAAGAATTTTGACCGATTAATACAATCAGTTAAACGGTTTAAAAGGTCTTTTTTCAGTTATTTATCAAAATATTTTAAAACGTTTTTTGGATGGTTAAAGTAAAATGAAATTGCATTTTTGAGAGAAAAAAGATAAATCGCGTAGGCCTATAACGTTAAGTCGTATTTTATTATTACATTCAGAAAGACACCAGGTCGCGAAATATTTACAGTACACTATAAACATAGGCTAGGCTATTTTAGTTCCCCTCACTCCACAAAAATAATTTCAATTTAACAGTATTTAGAAAAGAACAAAAATGAAAAATATAAGAAGCTAGGGGACAAGCAAAAACGAAACCATTTAGGGTAAAGCGAAACTGAAACTAACATTGGGTCTCTCACACGACACAAATCCAATGTCTCTGTATTCAAGATGTATTTGAATGCTAAAATATTATTTATTATGTAAACCTGGTTTTGTACTTCTCGCATTACAATATCCACATTTAAAAAAAATGTTTGGAATAATATCACGGCAGTACGTTGATAACGATTAAGCAGTGTGATTATTATTTTTTTTCCCCATATGTTTGGCTGATTGTGTGTGCGCGTGCGGCGCCGGCGCAATCACTTTATTTTTTTCCTTCTAACAGGGGAAACAACTCTTTACAGATAATCGAAACTGTAAACGGTTTGCTGTTTGTAAAATAAAGAAAAATAGGATGCCGCTTTCAGCCGTCTTCCTTTCGCGCAGCACAAAAATGTACCAAAACTCTGCATGCTAGCTACTTGTTGCACTTTTTTTGTTTGTTTGTTTGTTTTATTAAGTAAAAATATTTATCGTGTAGGCCTATTCATTCATTATATATATATAGCCTAGCTTTATAATGTTTTTCTCCATTCGCAGAGGCGCTGCAGGTGATGCGACGTGTCCATGTGAATCCTCATGTTCTGTTGTTTGCTGCTTTTTGCGCATGTAAAATTAATCCCGGTAAACAAATGTTGGTATTTTAAGGAGTCACAGACACTTATCCTTTCTAAAATAATTAAATTCTAATTTTAAAAAATCTTGTCGGTTAACGGTTAACAAGCGTCGGCTGTCGGTTAGACATTTCTGTCTTAATAACTGAGCGGATTATAATCAGAGGAAGGTTAAGTTTAAAATAAAAATGTTTAAATGTAATATTTTCTTCTCCTGGTCCTTATTTTAAATGGGTCATAAAAAATATCAATAATTATTGATATCGATCGATATGAAACACTGATATCGTGATACAGTTTTCAGCCATATCGCCCAGCCCTAGCGTGTAGTTTTTTTTTGTTTGTTTGTTTTTTTTTGAGCGTGTAGTACTGCTAAATCCCCGACCACTATGACGGTCTGAAACAGCGAGACTTGACAAGACCGTGAGGTCCGAGACCAAGACAAGACCAAGACCAAAGACCGTCAAGGCCGTGACAAGACCGAGACCACGTAAAAGTGGTCTCGAGACCGGTCTCGAGACATACATCACTAACTAGAGCTACAGTAATGCAAAGATCAGTATATTGATACACATGCAATTACTTTCTCAGATGTTTACGTTCGATTGAGACAAAACCAACTGTGTATATGTAAACCATGGATGTTTTGACAGTTTAAACAATAGACGCTAAAAAGCGTGTAGTTTAGTAGTTCCCCCTGGAACATGCGTGCTTGTAAAAACGTATATCAAAAAGTTTCAACTGGCAAGGGACACAGTCACTCTTACACAGTTTGAAAGTGGTTGAAATGAAAATAAACGAGTGTACACTATGAGCGAATAATTTGTAGCGATCTGCGAGGAGAAGCAGTCATTAACAGCTGATTTGTACGGGAACATCTGATGACCAAACTACATCGGAATTCGCGAACGGAGAAATCAAGTGAGCCCGGGTCGATTTGTGTTCACAATGCACGTTTTTAGCGAACCGTACTTAGACCACCTCTTAGACCACCGTACTTAGAGGGTCTCGGTTCGGTTCGCTTCTGAGGAGTCTGAGATCGTTTGGAGTGTTCACATATGGGCCAAAAATCACGCGAACCATGCTCGACCCCCTGAAAATGACCAAGTGTGAAAACACCCTTAGGCTACAGTACATGGGGAACTGATTGCTCCCCCATGATATTTTGTAAACTTTGTTTAAACTGTACAGATCCAGATATTATAACAATCTATCGATAAACACACACCTTGTCCTCTGGTTTTCGCTCTGAGTCACCGCGGTCTGCTGATTGAAGAACGCGTCTGCCACGATTTTCATATGAAATTTAAAGGGGACTGAGGCGATCATGAATTTGTGTACAGTTTCTGGAGCTAATCGCTAAATTTTAGGGGGGCTGAGTAGTTACTTAAAATGGCCTAGCGACACCCATGCTTTGGAAGTCAATGGCTACCGCCCAGCTAACAGTTTGTGTAAAAAATAAATATTAAATAATATTTAAATATTAATACATTTACTAAACTTATTAAAAATAATAAAATCTTTCATTACTGAACAACTAAATAAAGTTGTTTGCTGGTTTTTGTTTTCCAGCAGGTCAGTTTCTTGCTCCCTTCAGTCAGGCTGCCTATGACGGTGGTCAGATCATGTACCCTCTACAACCACTCGTTCAACCAGTGCTTCCCACAGACTACACCTCACCTCAACCCCTGTACAACCCCTCTTACGGGGAATCACCAAAGACCAGTTAAACACCCAAACAAGGATTGTGGAGAATTTCACATTTCGACGCTTCTTTGCCTTTGAGAATGGCGCAACTAGGCCTACTACAGACGATAAGATTGTGTTGAAAATAAAAGTGCATTTGACATGACTAAGTTTATACTTGCTTTGTAAACTTCAATTTTTATACAGTCATGACCCACTGTTTGTTTCTCTTCATTTTAACCAAATTTGCTTTTATTGTATGGCCTTTTGTTTAATGGTCAATAAACATCTTTATTTAATGGTCAAAAGTTATTGTATCATTTCTATGTGTGAAAACAGTCCTTTATTTTCAACAACCTATAATTTCCTAAATTTCAAGGTCACTGCTAAGTCCTATTTGAAGGTATCCTATAATAATAATATGTATGTGTCAAGAGAAGACAGTGAGATGTTAAAGAGGAAGAGCTGCACGATGGCGTCTACCTTAGCGGTTCTTCTTCCCCATGTCTGCGTTTTTATTCACGATAACAGTGGGTAAGTTAGCCACTTACTTTTCACTTTCTGAACACAAAAGGAAAACTTGTGAAGAATGTTATTCAAATCTTCAAGAAATTACATAATTTTCATATTCGGGTCAGTTGCTTTAATTTCCCTCATCATCCATAACTGATCTACTGATAATTCTGTGTACTGACACACGTGGTTTCTACTGAAATGTGTGGCATATTTTAATATCTATTTTTGTTTTTGATCTAGTTGATGTAAACCTAAAAATTCAAAGCCTATCTTGAAATGTACTTTTCTAATGTTTCCGCTTTGTGTTAGCGTCCCACCCGACAGAGGTTGTGCTCTTTTTCAAGGAAATGTACCTTGCAAAATGCATTCCACAGACTGGTACATGTTACAAACACTTTAAGTTGTTGATTTGAAAAGCTGTGGCGTTCACGTCAATTTAAAGACAAGGCAAGAGGGAAGTAGTATGATGCAAGGTCTACATTGTTCAGAAACTCAACATTATGGCCTAGGCAAAACAGAGCATGACCAATGGGAAAAAGTAATTTCTCCACAAATTTCCTACGCCCCATGAGGTCTTGCGTCAAAAGTGGGAGCGTCTTCCGGTTAACAAGCGGGAAGTAACACATTCATTCAACAGTTGATAGTAGTAATGGGCAATTAAAGTCTCGTGAAGCACTGTTTAGGGAAAAGATTCAAAGCTTCGAGTGTGTCTTAAACAGCGCGATCTAGTGGTTAGTAAAAAATAAAGCAGCCAAAAGCATGTGAAAGAAACACCTTCGGACGAAACATTCACTACACATCTGGGGGTTCGAACCGACACACAAAGTGAATCGTTCACATGACTGGGCAGAAAGTGGGGCTTCGTTTGTCACTGGTTTCGTGATTTCTGCGTTAACAACACAAGCCTCGAATCGAGGCCTCGGTTCAAATGTCACATCACTAGTTACACATGTTGTCCCTGAGCACCGTAACGACATCTCTCATAAAGGTTTGCAACTTTACGAAGCAAACAATGATTCGAAAATCACTGGGACACAGGTGGATACAAACAAGTGTTTTCCATATTGTATTGGCAAAGTTTGCAATTAAGGCCTGGTTTGAATCCTGCTTTAATATTGTTGGCTATATTTTTTATAATCCAAGCACAAAGCAAGTTAACCAAAATGCAAATAATTAACAAAAATAAATATGACGGCATACTGTGGTTTGACACCTCTGGGTGCCCTGAGATCTTGAGACTTCGGCATCATTTAATACTTCTTGTTCAATAAACACCTATATATGTGTGTAAGCTAAGTTAGAAACTGTGACAGCATACAATGTACGTGTTAAAATCATAGAAGGACTAAGTACATTATTAATCATTATTAATTAATAATAATGTAAAGAACAATTCATGAAATATTTCACAATCAATTCATAATGCATAACTTCTTACATGAATATAGGGCTGGGCGATACGGGCAAAAAAACTATCACGATAATTATCACGATAGTTTTTTTTTCATATCAGTCGATATCGATAATTATCACGATAAATGTCAAATCTTTATTTCTTTCAAGTTTAAAGTCAATTTTTTGCTCCAAAGTGATTGTTCCCACTAAACATTGGACGTCGGATAGACGTGCAGATCATGTCTATATTGGGTCCGTCGGTCCATGACCAATTATGGACATCTATTCGACGTCCAAACTAGGTCCACTATTTGGACGTCTATCCATTACCCAACTTGGACGTCATTTGGACGTCTATGGCAGTTGCAGTAAATGTGTTTTACAAAATAGAGCCTATCAACATGATTATATATATGAATACAGATTATTTATAAACAAACAAGATTTATTATCTGTATTACTATTTATTTATTTGGTAGCCCATATGTTTTTACAAAACAACCCCATCAATCCCACTGAGCAAAAGTACGTCCAAACGACGTCATTTCAACGTCTTTGTCGGACGTTGAAATGACGTCCCCTGAAGAGCCAGAATGAAAGTTTTTACAACGTCTTTTCATGACGTCTTTTGGACGTCCAATATTGACGTTCACAGGACGTCTCTAGAAGGTTAAAATTTAGTTCAGATCTGGTCATTATGGACGTATTTTCAACGTCTTATAAGGTCAACTGCAGTCTCATTTAGATGTCATTTATACTGTTTCTGGACATAATATATACACTCTTAGGCTGCATTCAAGTAAAAATCATTGTTTATTTTATTAGAATTTTTATTTGTACTTGTAAATAAACTTACAGACACAGTGTACAAAAACCATGAAAACAAAAGAAACTTAACTCATTGAACAGTGGATAACAACTGTAACAAATAACATAGAAAACATACATTATGTTCACCTATTAATTGTAAGGAATGAGTAAAAGTACGTCCAAACGACGTCATTTCAACGTCTTTGTCGGACGTTGAAATGACGTCCCCTGAAGAGCCAGAATGAAAGTTTTTACAACGTCTTTTCATTACGTCTTCTGGACGTCCA